>JAWMAG010000048.1:0-551177 GCA_037013455.1 Ceratitis rosa
AAGCAGTACCCGCTGGAAGCAGAGGAAGAGGACGATCCCCACTCCATTGGAAGGATCAGGTGAGGAGTTACCTGGTTTGTTTCATTTGATATTTCCAACTGGCGCCAAAAAGCGAAAAAAGGAATGAATGTTGCGCTATAATCGCGTAAGCGGTGCCAACGCCAATAAAGAAGAAGAAAAAGAATATGCGGGTTTTCTTCAAGCGTTAAAGTTGCAGATGCTAGATTCACAATGTGTTACTATCGGTCTTACTCACATTGCTTGGCAAGTGTAAACGAATTATCCTATGAGCTTCAGGCAACGAAAGATGAAGAAGATCTTCTCTTCGAAAGCAATATTTGTATTTGTATATTTGTATATTTCTTCCGCGTAATACGGAAGTATTCAATCTCCCTTCAGTCTTCCATGGCCCACCTTCCTTGACATGTTCACAGCAATTTATGTTAAAACAAGCACAATAAACTAGTTGAGAAACTTATCAGCTCAGTGCAGAAACTAAAGGCGAGGGAAAAATATCGTTGAAGGTTATCTGTTTACCGGTGAAATTTCCCAAAGCCAGCTTAGAATTGTGGGAACGATCCACGAAAGATCATAGAACTATCGTTAGATCGGCTGACGTTTTTAAACCTTGGAGTCTATTTCTTCAACTATTAATGGATGAATGATGCAGAAAACCGCATATTACAGAATATGTTCCCACACCTCATAGGCCAAGTAGAAAACTTGGAGCTTTTCAAACGAGTGTTCCTCTATTTCGTAAAAAATTTGTGGTAGTAATGAATACAGATTACGCAGCTGCCCTAAGCTTCGTAAATCAACACCAGTTAGTATAATAATAAGTAAAAGAGAGTGCGAGTAACACTTATTTTGTCTCGCTACCGAGTTTTTCGCGAATATTTGGGTATTTTTGAATTTAAAATTGCCGCTGCTGACATATAATCGTTTGTACGAGAATTTCCATCTTCCCATACCAACTGATACCTTGATTGCCTTTCCATGATGTCAACAACTAGGAAAAATGCACAACGCAAAGTGTCATCAGCTCCAAAAGCGCCGCAAATCTTGATGAGCAGAGATTTTCCATCAATGAAGAGCTGACCACTGTAATAAAGAGTTTTGAGAAGAGAATAAATAAAAAATCGGTGAGTTAGCTGGAGAAATTTCGAATTTGAAATTGTCTCTAACCGCTATTGAGAAGAGAGTAAGTGTGGTTGAGAACTCTTGTGTAAACGTCAACAATTTAGACGGGGAACTTGTTGCTGTACGAACCCAGGTTACAGAGTGTATATGTATATGTGCACTTTTTTTTACACTATAATTAATTTTTTGTGTTTCTTTTTTTTGTAGAGTTTGAAGGCTTTTTTTGTTTAATTTCACTTTTATTCTTATAAATTTTTTGATAATTTTTGTATCAAGTTTCAATGTTTTTTATTTGTGTGATGCACGTTGAAAATTATTTTTTTGCTGTTTATTAACTTTTGGTGCACTGGGCTTATTTTATTTTTCTTTTTATTTAATATTGATTTATATACATATCTTTTTTGATTATGTAGCACTTTTTCTTTCTTTAATTTTAGCAAATTTCTTATTTTTTCCATAAATTTTCCCTTGGTTTATTAAATTTGTTCCACTCACATTGAAAGTTGGGCCGTTATTTTTTTCGTGGTTTTCATTTTCATATCTTTTCGTATTTTTTGAGAATAAGTTTGAGCGCAGGCAAATGGTAGCCAAAGCCGTGTTTTATTTGTTTTAAGATTTTTTTTTATTTTCTATATTAAATTATTAAATGTTTTCTTTGTCTTTATGTTATATTTTTAATATTCTCGACATGCCAATTCTTTTAAATGGCTGCGAAGGACCATGTTTATTTCCTTACGAAATAATAAAGAATGGAGAGAATTATATTTTGATTTATAAATTCACTTTATTTCTACAATTTTTCATTTAAAAATTAATGTTAACTGAGACATTACATATTTTTGAATGTAGTATTATTTAAAATGAATGATACGAATTTGTTGAGTTTATTAATTTAATAATTTAAGTTATAACAGATTAGAGGCTTTAGATTCGATGGATTATGTTCACCGAATTACAAGTTTGAAGGTTTTAATTAAAATATCTGCAAATATAAATGTCGGGATGGCTGGTATTTCACGCCTTGATGGTTGGTTTTAGACTGACTTCAAAATAAAGTGACTGAGCCAAGGGGGCATGGCGACGCGTTGCCAACATTTGGGTCTGCCTTAACCCTTTAAGGACTCATGTCCTCAACAATGTATTTTTTATATTTGAGCCGGTTAGTTTTGGATGTAGTACGTCGAAAAACATGCTCACTTTCAATTGCTTGTTCGTACATTTTAATGAAGTTGGTTGTCTTGGGGAGATGAAAACATATTTATCTGTATACCATTTCTTTCGACTAGTTGATGTCCTAATAAAACTAGAGGCTGATAGCACCGCCATCCAAGAAGTGGGATAGAGGGAAAATAGGACGGAAGAAGGTGGGTCCTTATGAAATATACTACAGTGGACATATAAAGAAGCTCAAATTTGGTGTCGAAAAAAGAGCTGGTACGACGGGGAATGTCGAACTGTATGGGAGAGAAAACAGACTGCCTATGTCGCAACCTCGCAATCGACCAAACACGTCCGGAGTGGGATAGATACTGGAAACTGAAGAGCGAAGCAAGACACATCTGACGCCTGAAGAACAACAAAGCGGCTGGAGTTGACGGCCTGTCGGCAGAGCTATTCAAATATGACGGTGAAGTGCTGACAAGGTGCCCAATACACAAAAAGGCCGATCCCACAGATTGCGCCACATATCGTGGGAGCGTATTGTGTAAAGAACTAAAGCCCAGCGTTAACAAAGTGATCAGTGGCTACAGACCAGGTAAATCAACCAATGGCCAGATATTTACCCTTTGCTAACTCTTGGAAAAGACCGGTGAAAAGAGAATTGATACACATCACCGAAATTGGGAAGGACCTCTCCGAGCCGTTCGGTATCAATTGAGGACAGGGTGAGTCTTTAACATGTGATTTCTTCAATTTGATGCTGTCGAAAATAATAAAGTTGCAGAGCTAAATAGAAAAGGTACAATCTTTTACAAGAGTGTACAACTACTGGCGTATACCAATTACATTGATTTCATAGAGCTTAACTGCGCCGTTAGTTCTGCTTTCACCAGACTTGGTAAAGAAGCGAAGCGCATGGGTCCGGTAGTGAATGAGGGCAAGGCGAAATATCTCCTGACTTGGCTCACACGCCACTGTTGACAATCATAACAAGGAGGTCGTAGAGAATTTCGTCTATCTATGGACCAGCATCAACACCAATAATAATGCCAGCCTTGAAATCCAACGCAGGATCAGTCTTGCCAATGCGTTTTTTTTACACTGACAATTGAAAAGCTAAGTTCTCTCTCGTCAAACAGAAACCAAATTCTACATGTCGCTTATCGTTACTGTCTTGCTATGTGGTGCGGAGGCATAGAAGATGAAAACATCTGATTAGTCGGACGGAACGATGAGTGGTACGAGCTATATGATGATATTAACATTGTTCAACGAACGAAGAGACATCGGCTACACTGGCTATGTCATGTCGTCTGAATCTGAATGGATGAAATCAATTCAGCTTAGAAAGTATTCGAAGCAGTACCCGCTGGAAGCAGAGGAAGAGGACGATCCCCACTCCATTGGAAGGATCAGGTGAGGAGTTACCTGGTTTGTTTCATTTGATATTTCCAACTGGCGCCAAAAAGCGAAAAAAGGAATGAATGTTGCGCTATAATCGCGTAAGCGGTGCCAACGCCAATAAAGAAGAAGAAAAAGAATATGCGGGTTTTCTTCAAGCGTTAAAGTTGCAGATGCTAGATTCACAATGTGTTACTATCGGTCTTACTCACATTGCTTGGCAAGTGTAAACGAATTATCCTATGAGCTTCAGGCAACGAAAGATGAAGAAGATCTTCTCTTCGAAAGCAATATTTGTATTTGTATATTTGTATATTTCTTCCGCGTAATACGGAAGTATTCAATCTCCCTTCAGTCTTCCATGGCCCACCTTCCTTGACATGTTCACAGCAATTTATGTTAAAACAAGCACAATAAACTAGTTGAGAAACTTATCAGCTCAGTGCAGAAACTAAAGGCGAGGGAAAAATATCGTTGAAGGTTATCTGTTTACCGGTGAAATTTCCCAAAGCCAGCTTAGAATTGTGGGAACGATCCACGAAAGATCATAGAACTATCGTTAGATCGGCTGACGTTTTTAAACCTTGGAGTCTATTTCTTCAACTATTAATGGATGAATGATGCAGAAAACCGCATATTACAGAATATGTTCCCACACCTCATAGGCCAAGTAGAAAACTTGGAGCTTTTCAAACGAGTGTTCCTCTATTTCGTAAAAAATTTGTGGTAGTAATGAATACAGATTACGCAGCTGCCCTAAGCTTCGTAAATCAACACCAGTTAGTATAATAATAAGTAAAAGAGAGTGCGAGTAACACTTATTTTGTCTCGCTACCGAGTTTTTCGCGAATATTTGGGTATTTTTGAATTTAAAATTGCCGCTGCTGACATATAATCGTTTGTACGAGAATTTCCATCTTCCCATACCAACTGATACCTTGATTGCCTTTCCATGATGTCAACAACTAGGAAAAATGCACAACGCAAAGTGTCATCAGCTCCAAAAGCGCCGCAAATCTTGATGAGCAGAGATTTTCCATCAATGAAGAGCTGACCACTGTAATAAAGAGTTTTGAGAAGAGAATAAATAAAAAATCGGTGAGTTAGCTGGAGAAATTTCGAATTTGAAATTGTCTCTAACCGCTATTGAGAAGAGAGTAAGTGTGGTTGAGAACTCTTGTGTAAACGTCAACAATTTAGACGGGGAACTTGTTGCTGTACGAACCCAGGTTACAGAGTGTATATGTATATGTGCACTTTTTTTTACACTATAATTAATTTTTTGTGTTTCTTTTTTTTGTAGAGTTTGAAGGCTTTTTTTGTTTAATTTCACTTTTATTCTTATAAATTTTTTGATAATTTTTGTATCAAGTTTCAATGTTTTTTATTTGTGTGATGCACGTTGAAAATTATTTTTTTGCTGTTTATTAACTTTTGGTGCACTGGGCTTATTTTATTTTTCTTTTTATTTAATATTGATTTATATACATATCTTTTTTGATTATGTAGCACTTTTTCTTTCTTTAATTTTAGCAAATTTCTTATTTTTTCCATAAATTTTCCCTTGGTTTATTAAATTTGTTCCACTCACATTGAAAGTTGGGCCGTTATTTTTTTCGTGGTTTTCATTTTCATATCTTTTCGTATTTTTTGAGAATAAGTTTGAGCGCAGGCAAATGGTAGCCAAAGCCGTGTTTTATTTGTTTTAAGATTTTTTTTTATTTTCTATATTAAATTATTAAATGTTTTCTTTGTCTTTATGTTATATTTTTAATATTCTCGACATGCCAATTCTTTTAAATGGCTGCGAAGGACCATGTTTATTTCCTTACGAAATAATAAAGAATGGAGAGAATTATATTTTGATTTATAAATTCACTTTATTTCTACAATTTTTCATTTAAAAATTAATGTTAACTGAGACATTACATATTTTTGAATGTAGTATTATTTAAAATGAATGATACGAATTTGTTGAGTTTATTAATTTAATAATTTAAGTTATAACAGATTAGAGGCTTTAGATTCGATGGATTATGTTCACCGAATTACAAGTTTGAAGGTTTTAATTAAAATATCTGCAAATATAAATGTCGGGATGGCTGGTATTTCACGCCTTGATGGTTGGTTTTAGACTGACTTCAAAATAAAGTGACTGAGCCAAGGGGGCATGGCGACGCGTTGCCAACATTTGGGTCTGCCTTAACCCTTTAAGGACTCATGTCCTCAACAATGTATTTTTTATATTTGAGCCGGTTAGTTTTGGATGTAGTACGTCGAAAAACATGCTCACTTTCAATTGCTTGTTCGTACATTTTAATGAAGTTGGTTGTCTTGGGGAGATGAAAACATATTTATCTGTATACCATTTCTTTCGACTAGTTGATGTCCTAATAAAACTAGAGGCTGATAGCACCGCCATCCAAGAAGTGGGATAGAGGGAAAATAGGACGGAAGAAGGTGGGTCCTTATGAAATATACTACAGTGGACATATAAAGAAGCTCAAATTTGGTGTCGAAAAAAGAGCTGGTACGACGGGGAATGTCGAACTGTATGGGAGAGAAAACAGACTGCCTATGTCGCAACCTCGCAATCGACCAAACACGTCCGGAGTGGGATAGATACTGGAAACTGAAGAGCGAAGCAAGACACATCTGACGCCTGAAGAACAACAAAGCGGCTGGAGTTGACGGCCTGTCGGCAGAGCTATTCAAATATGACGGTGAAGTGCTGACAAGGTGCCCAATACACAAAAAGGCCGATCCCACAGATTGCGCCACATATCGTGGGAGCGTATTGTGTAAAGAACTAAAGCCCAGCGTTAACAAAGTGATCAGTGGCTACAGACCAGGTAAATCAACCAATGGCCAGATATTTACCCTTTGCTAACTCTTGGAAAAGACCGGTGAAAAGAGAATTGATACACATCACCGAAATTGGGAAGGACCTCTCCGAGCCGTTCGGTATCAATTGAGGACAGGGTGAGTCTTTAACATGTGATTTCTTCAATTTGATGCTGTCGAAAATAATAAAGTTGCAGAGCTAAATAGAAAAGGTACAATCTTTTACAAGAGTGTACAACTACTGGCGTATACCAATTACATTGATTTCATAGAGCTTAACTGCGCCGTTAGTTCTGCTTTCACCAGACTTGGTAAAGAAGCGAAGCGCATGGGTCCGGTAGTGAATGAGGGCAAGGCGAAATATCTCCTGACTTGGCTCACACGCCACTGTTGACAATCATAACAAGGAGGTCGTAGAGAATTTCGTCTATCTATGGACCAGCATCAACACCAATAATAATGCCAGCCTTGAAATCCAACGCAGGATCAGTCTTGCCAATGCGTTTTTTTTACACTGACAATTGAAAAGCTAAGTTCTCTCTCGTCAAACAGAAACCAAATTCTACATGTCGCTTATCGTTACTGTCTTGCTATGTGGTGCGGAGGCATAGAAGATGAAAACATCTGATTAGTCGGACGGAACGATGAGTGGTACGAGCTATATGATGATATTAACATTGTTCAACGAACGAAGAGACATCGGCTACACTGGCTATGTCATGTCGTCTGAATCTGAATGGATGAAATCAATTCAGCTTAGAAAGTATTCGAAGCAGTACCCGCTGGAAGCAGAGGAAGAGGACGATCCCCACTCCATTGGAAGGATCAGGTGAGGAGTTACCTGGTTTGTTTCATTTGATATTTCCAACTGGCGCCAAAAAGCGAAAAAAGGAATGAATGTTGCGCTATAATCGCGTAAGCGGTGCCAACGCCAATAAAGAAGAAGAAAAAGAATATGCGGGTTTTCTTCAAGCGTTAAAGTTGCAGATGCTAGATTCACAATGTGTTACTATCGGTCTTACTCACATTGCTTGGCAAGTGTAAACGAATTATCCTATGAGCTTCAGGCAACGAAAGATGAAGAAGATCTTCTCTTCGAAAGCAATATTTGTATTTGTATATTTGTATATTTCTTCCGCGTAATACGGAAGTATTCAATCTCCCTTCAGTCTTCCATGGCCCACCTTCCTTGACATGTTCACAGCAATTTATGTTAAAACAAGCACAATAAACTAGTTGAGAAACTTATCAGCTCAGTGCAGAAACTAAAGGCGAGGGAAAAATATCGTTGAAGGTTATCTGTTTACCGGTGAAATTTCCCAAAGCCAGCTTAGAATTGTGGGAACGATCCACGAAAGATCATAGAACTATCGTTAGATCGGCTGACGTTTTTAAACCTTGGAGTCTATTTCTTCAACTATTAATGGATGAATGATGCAGAAAACCGCATATTACAGAATATGTTCCCACACCTCATAGGCCAAGTAGAAAACTTGGAGCTTTTCAAACGAGTGTTCCTCTATTTCGTAAAAAATTTGTGGTAGTAATGAATACAGATTACGCAGCTGCCCTAAGCTTCGTAAATCAACACCAGTTAGTATAATAATAAGTAAAAGAGAGTGCGAGTAACACTTATTTTGTCTCGCTACCGAGTTTTTCGCGAATATTTGGGTATTTTTGAATTTAAAATTGCCGCTGCTGACATATAATCGTTTGTACGAGAATTTCCATCTTCCCATACCAACTGATACCTTGATTGCCTTTCCATGATGTCAACAACTAGGAAAAATGCACAACGCAAAGTGTCATCAGCTCCAAAAGCGCCGCAAATCTTGATGAGCAGAGATTTTCCATCAATGAAGAGCTGACCACTGTAATAAAGAGTTTTGAGAAGAGAATAAATAAAAAATCGGTGAGTTAGCTGGAGAAATTTCGAATTTGAAATTGTCTCTAACCGCTATTGAGAAGAGAGTAAGTGTGGTTGAGAACTCTTGTGTAAACGTCAACAATTTAGACGGGGAACTTGTTGCTGTACGAACCCAGGTTACAGAGTGTATATGTATATGTGCACTTTTTTTTACACTATAATTAATTTTTTGTGTTTCTTTTTTTTGTAGAGTTTGAAGGCTTTTTTTGTTTAATTTCACTTTTATTCTTATAAATTTTTTGATAATTTTTGTATCAAGTTTCAATGTTTTTTATTTGTGTGATGCACGTTGAAAATTATTTTTTTGCTGTTTATTAACTTTTGGTGCACTGGGCTTATTTTATTTTTCTTTTTATTTAATATTGATTTATATACATATCTTTTTTGATTATGTAGCACTTTTTCTTTCTTTAATTTTAGCAAATTTCTTATTTTTTCCATAAATTTTCCCTTGGTTTATTAAATTTGTTCCACTCACATTGAAAGTTGGGCCGTTATTTTTTTCGTGGTTTTCATTTTCATATCTTTTCGTATTTTTTGAGAATAAGTTTGAGCGCAGGCAAATGGTAGCCAAAGCCGTGTTTTATTTGTTTTAAGATTTTTTTTTATTTTCTATATTAAATTATTAAATGTTTTCTTTGTCTTTATGTTATATTTTTAATATTCTCGACATGCCAATTCTTTTAAATGGCTGCGAAGGACCATGTTTATTTCCTTACGAAATAATAAAGAATGGAGAGAATTATATTTTGATTTATAAATTCACTTTATTTCTACAATTTTTCATTTAAAAATTAATGTTAACTGAGACATTACATATTTTTGAATGTAGTATTATTTAAAATGAATGATACGAATTTGTTGAGTTTATTAATTTAATAATTTAAGTTATAACAGATTAGAGGCTTTAGATTCGATGGATTATGTTCACCGAATTACAAGTTTGAAGGTTTTAATTAAAATATCTGCAAATATAAATGTCGGGATGGCTGGTATTTCACGCCTTGATGGTTGGTTTTAGACTGACTTCAAAATAAAGTGACTGAGCCAAGGGGGCATGGCGACGCGTTGCCAACATTTGGGTCTGCCTTAACCCTTTAAGGACTCATGTCCTCAACAATGTATTTTTTATATTTGAGCCGGTTAGTTTTGGATGTAGTACGTCGAAAAACATGCTCACTTTCAATTGCTTGTTCGTACATTTTAATGAAGTTGGTTGTCTTGGGGAGATGAAAACATATTTATCTGTATACCATTTCTTTCGACTAGTTGATGTCCTAATAAAACTAGAGGCTGATAGCACCGCCATCCAAGAAGTGGGATAGAGGGAAAATAGGACGGAAGAAGGTGGGTCCTTATGAAATATACTACAGTGGACATATAAAGAAGCTCCAATTTGGTGTCGAAAAAAGAGCTGGTACGACGGGGAATGTCGAACTGTATGGGAGAGAAAACAGACTGCCTATGTCGCAACCTCGCAATCGACCAAACACGTCCGGAGTGGGATAGATACTGGAAACTGAAGAGCGAAGCAAGACACATCTGACGCCTGAAGAACAACAAAGCGGCTGGAGTTGACGGCCTGTCGGCAGAGCTATTCAAATATGACGGTGAAGTGCTGACAAGGTGCCCAATACACAAAAAGGCCGATCCCACAGATTGCGCCACATATCGTGGGAGCGTATTGTGTAAAGAACTAAAGCCCAGCGTTAACAAAGTGATCAGTGGCTACAGACCAGGTAAATCAACCAATGGCCAGATATTTACCCTTTGCTAACTCTTGGAAAAGACCGGTGAAAAGAGAATTGATACACATCACCGAAATTGGGAAGGACCTCTCCGAGCCGTTCGGTATCAATTGAGGACAGGGTGAGTCTTTAACATGTGATTTCTTCAATTTGATGCTGTCGAAAATAATAAAGTTGCAGAGCTAAATAGAAAAGGTACAATCTTTTACAAGAGTGTACAACTACTGGCGTATACCAATTACATTGATTTCATAGAGCTTAACTGCGCCGTTAGTTCTGCTTTCACCAGACTTGGTAAAGAAGCGAAGCGCATGGGTCCGGTAGTGAATGAGGGCAAGGCGAAATATCTCCTGACTTGGCTCACACGCCACTGTTGACAATCATAACAAGGAGGTCGTAGAGAATTTCGTCTATCTATGGACCAGCATCAACACCAATAATAATGCCAGCCTTGAAATCCAACGCAGGATCTGTCTTGCCAATGCGTTTTTTTTACACTGACAATTGAAAAGCTAAGTTCTCTCTCGTCAAATAGAAACCAAATTCTACATGTCGCTTATCGTTACTGTCTTGCTATGTGGTGCGGAGGCATAGAAGATGAAAACATCTGATTAGTCGGACGGAACGATGAGTGGTACGAGCTATATGATGATATTAACATTGTTCAACGAACGAAGAGACATCGGCTACACTGGCTATGTCATGTCGTCTGAATCTGAATGGATGAAATCAATTCAGCTTAGAAAGTATTCGAAGCAGTACCCGCTGGAAGCAGAGGAAGAGGACGATCCCCACTCCATTGGAAGGATCAGGTGAGGAGTTACCTGGTTTGTTTCATTTGATATTTCCAACTGGCGCCAAAAAGCGAAAAAAGGAATGAATGTTGCGCTATAATCGCGTAAGCGGTGCCAACGCCAATAAAGAAGAAGAAAAAGAATATGCGGGTTTTCTTCAAGCGTTAAAGTTGCAGATGCTAGATTCACAATGTGTTACTATCGGTCTTACTCACATTGCTTGGCAAGTGTAAACAAATTATCCTATGAGCTTCAGGCAACGAAAGATGAAGAAGATCTTCTCTTCGAAAGCAATATTTGTATTTGTATATTTGTTTATTTCTTCCGCGTAATACGGAAGTATTCAATCTCCCTTCAGTCTTCCATGGCCCACCTTCCTTGACATGTTCACAGCAATTTATGTTAAAACAAGCACAATAAACTAGTTGAGAAACTTATCAGCTCAGTGCAGAAACTAAAGGCGAGGGAAAAATATCGTTGAAGGTTATCTGTTTACCGGTGAAATTTCCCAAAGCCAGCTTAGAATTGTGGGAACGATCCACGAAAGATCATAGAACTATCGTTAGATCGGCTGACGTTTTTAAACCTTGGAGTCTATTTCTTCAACTATTAATGGATGAACGATGCAGAAAACCGCATATTACAGAATATGTTCCCACACCTCATAGGCCAAGTAGAAAACTTGGAGCTTTTCAAACGAGTGTTCCTCTATTTCGTAAAAAATTTGTGGTAGTAATGAATACAGATTACGCAGCTGCCCTAAGCTTCGTAAATCAACACCAGTTAGTATAATAATAAGTAAAAGAGAGTGCGAGTAACACTTATTTTGTCTCGCTACCGAGTTTTTCGCGAATATTTGGGTATTTTTGAATTTAAAATTGCCGCTGCTGACATATAATCGTTTGTACGAGAATTTCCATCTTCCCATACCAACTGATACCTTGATTGCCTTTCCATGATGTCAACAACTAGGAAAAATGCACAACGCAAAGTGTCATCAGCTCCAAAAGCGCCGCAAATCTTGATGAGCAGAGATTTTCCATCAATGAAGAGCTGACCACTGTAATAAAGAGTTTTGAGAAGAGAGTAAATAAAAAATCGGTGAGTTAGCTGGAGAAATTTCGAATTTGAAATTGTCTCTAACCGCTATTGAGAAGAGAGTAAGTGTGGTTGAGAACTCTTGTGTAAACGTCAACAATTTAGACGGGGAACTTGTTGCTGTACGAACCCAGGTTACAGAGCCTCAAAACTGCGCAGCCGCAGTACGGACATAATCATCAACGGCATCTCTCAATCTATTGGTGAGGATTGTTAGATAAGCTGTGCAGTGGTGTGAATCACAAAACACCGCCACTGCGTGATGCGTTCAGGCTGCGAAGTGCGAAGTAACACCAATCATGCTCCTATCGTTGTTAAGCTGTTCTCTTCGCATGACCCCGTCCAGCTCTTGAAATCAAGTGCTGCTTGTGTAAGGCCCGCAATAAATCCCTCTCACTCTCTGACGTTGACCAGCCTGGTTATGGAAATGTATATGTTCCTGAGAGTTTGCCGAGAGTGTTGCGTGAAATTATGTCGTATGCGTCTGAGCTCCGGAGAAAAAAAAACAACTAACGTCCGCTTTCTCCATCAAGGACAAATTGTATATCAGGCGGCAACCAAATGAAGAGCCCCAACTAGTATGTTCTAACGCTGAAGTGAATGCTCTCCTAAGCACAACAAAAAATATGTGACTGCGCTTCTGTTTTGTCAACTCTATGTTAAGTTTAGCATTTAATCTAATATTAATTTATACCCCTTTTCTCTCATTTAAAACCTTTAGTTTGTTAACTTTTTTTCTCTTTTATTTTATTATTTCTTTATGTAGCTTAGCGATTTTATGGAGTGGTTTGTTTAATATTGGGGCTCACTGTCTTCGAAATTTTCGATGTTTTGACCCTTAACAGGCATTTTCGTTCTATAGACTGTGACAGCACATTTATCATGGTACGAATACTAAGTAGACAATGTAAGGGCAAGTGGGCCAGCGATAATAGTTTACTTCTAAATCCTGGGAAATCGCAGTGCTTTGTCATTGACAAGAAGCCTTTCAAACTCGAAGGCTACATTGAAGTGAAACTGAATAACTCTGTTATTAAGTTCATTGATACTGCCATAAATCTAGGAATAATCTTCAATAGAACATTGTCTTGGAATAGCCACATTTATAGTGTAATAGGTAAGGTTTATGGCATGCTTCGCACATTATGGAATATTCAGCATTTCACACCATTAAAATTTCGATTACTATCAGCAAAAACATTCTTATTACCGATCTTACTGTATGGATGTGAACTGTTTGCCAGCTGTGATTGGCTGTGTTGTAATAAACTTAATGTCTTCTACAATAACATCGCCAGATACGTATATGGTGTAAACCGTCGTGAGCACATAACTACTTTTGCATTAAAATTATTTTCTATAAAATTCGACGATTTAATGAAGTTAAAGTGCCTAGTGCTACTTCACAAAGTCATTAGCTCTCAGGAGGACAAATACCTTGTGGAACGAATTCGATTCACCAGATCTACCCGATCACTTATCCTACATAGCATGAAATACAGTTGCCTGATATCTGAACGTTAGTTCTTTGTTTTTGCTGCTCGTCTTTGGAACGCTCTTCCACAAAGGATCAAAGGCATTCGAAGTACGTTGCGATTTAGAGATGAACTCCTACATCACTTTGCATAATCAATAATCTGCACGATCATTCTTATAATACCACTATTTCTTTTTAAAAAATTTATAACGCTTAACGTTATTATCATGTTTAGAGAGAAAAGGACAGTTTTAATGTAATACTTAAGATGTTAATATTATGTTTTATGTTTTATTTTAAGCTATTAGAATTAAGTTCAAGCATTGTAAAATAAATTAAAAATAATGTATTTTGTAAGATATAATTAATGTTGTGTGAATTTTGTTGTGTGTTATGCTAATTACCAAAGAAGACATCATTCACTCCTATATTTACAAGCAACATCCTCTAGAACGGGATCTCAAATGGCATGTTCTTCACTGCTGCGAACACAACGGAAACCCAACAAACAAAGTAGCGTCCTGTTACAGGAACTCCAGCCTAGGAGTATTATTGGAAACAGAATACACATGAAAATACATTACAATGGTTCCGGTTCCGGTTCCTTTGTATCGGAAACACTAAACACCAAATTAAACTTCCAAAAATATTTTTTTTTTACGACGTATCCGGCGTTACCCACCTCTCGCCCAACCGACCAAGGGGCGCGTCTGAGTGAAATCGAAAACTCCAACAGACCGGTGATCGAAAACCAGTAACAGTCCGGACTGCCCGGAGCCCGAAACCGATCGCGGAAGATCGCGGTTACACTTGGCTCTTACACTAAACAGCTACAGATTTGTTCATCAGCTGCTATAAAATTGCATGGGGAAAAGAACAGGGAGTTTATTTAATTATTTAAGGCACTCAGTAAGTATGTTTTGATACAGAAAAGCGAGTCAGAGGAATCAATGTTGGGGAAATGTGTATTAAAATCGTTACACAAAGATCTAAAAGGGTCGTGCATTTCAAAGTTTGTCCTGCATGATCCCAATGAAAGGGGATGTCTAGATGATCTTAAATTGATGGTGAAGTTGAGCTCGCTAAGTTTAAATTTCTTACGCGAATAATAGGAATTGCTTTTGTACAGACTCCAATTCATCACTATACAATTGATAGTGCGGACTCCATTCAACTAAGCCATATTCCATAATGGGCATAACAAGTGAGGTAAAGAGTAATTTGGTAATGTATGGGTCCTTGAACTCCTTATCCCAACGTTTAATGAAAGCTAAAACTTCTTCTGCCATTTATTAGCACAAGCATTTATATGATTTCTAAAATCTTGCTTAGGGTCCAGTATGACACCTAAATCAATGAAGTCAGTAACTTGTTCAACACTGTGATTATGTATCATATACCATAGACAAAGGATTGGAAAGATTTTCTGGAGAAACACATATATTTGCACTTATTAAAATTTAGGAACATACAATTCGCATCGCACCACCTAACTGGATTATTTAGATCAAGTTGCAAAAGTTCTCTGTCTTCAATATTACGAACTGATTTAAAGAGCTTGACATCATCTGCGTACATGAGTATTTTAAAATATAAGGAAGAGTAGGAGACTGAGGTGACTACCTTGAGGAACACCAGATGTTACTGCTATTTCACGTGATGCACAATTTTTAAAAATTACTTTTTGTTTTCTACCAATCAAGTACGATGAAATCTACTTGAGAAGGGCAGGTGGAAACCCGAAATGATCAAGTTTAAAGCGAACCTTGTCAAATGCTTTGCTGAAGTCAGTGTAGATAACATCTGTTTGATTAGCATTTTTGAAACCATTACTGGCATGGGTGGTGAATTCTAGCAGGTTCGATAGGGTAGATTTACCTTTACAAAACCCATGCTGTGAGATGTGTATAATTGATGATACAGAATGGGATAATTGGTCAGTTATGATAGCTTCGAAAATTTTGGGGATAGAACATAACTTTGCTATCCCCCTGTAATTGCCTATTGAAGATCTACTACCATATTTATGTAGAGGTACAATGTATGAATCATTCCACAAAGAAGGGAATAAAGTTTGCTTTAATGAAGCATTGAATATGTTCGTCAATGGTATATAGGTATAGAGATTCAGCACACAATTTAAGTATTCGCTTCTGCACAGATAAAAGAAGCCTGCATCATTGAATTGCAATCACTTATTGATCCTTTATTCGCAGTCAAAATAAATACTCGTACTTACACTAGTTTTACTCATTTTGACTGGAGAGTTTCCGGGTCATAGATTTATATAAAAAAGTAAAAATATACACATAATTGAATTTATATATGTACATATATATAACACAAGCATATAAAAAGTACAAAAACAATTATTATTTTAAGAACCACTCGCTTAAGTACCAAATTCGCTTATGTATCACATAATTTTGTGCTTCATTCAAAAGTTTACTTATAAATTTCCACCCTTATGTACCCTTCAAAACTTTTACAGAGTTTAAAAGAAAAGTTGTTTAAAAAAAACATTCAAACGGTTTGTAAAAAAAAATTACCCAAAATTTAAAAAAACTTAATTCAAATAAAGAGAACAAAATAAAAATGCTTAAAAGCTTAATTAGTTTATGAGAATAGCTTACTCTCACAGTTTTTCGTACCCAATTTTTTTTTTAGGAAAATTGAAGTTGTATTGAAGTTACATTACATTAAACTTGAATTGATATTTTTTTATTGAAACATTTTAATTTTATACTCTGTTGCTTTTTAATTAACTTTTAATATTGCTAAAGAATTGCATATTTTTGTTTTTATTTATTAAAACTTTATTAAAATGGACATTTTTAACGAATAGAACGTAGGTACCATATAGCACTTAAGCGGAATTTTTGTAAGGGCCATTCCCGCTGGAGTTGGATTAACAACACCAGCAAACGCAGTGTTCCTGAGGGTTTTCACCTCCCGAACGCTTTCTTTATATTTCACTGAGGGTTCTCACCTCACTGAAAAGGGGTAGTAGATGAAGGAGGTGAACAGTCTATGCGAGAAGTAAATAGGTGTCATAGTAAAAACTTCAGGAGAAACTTAGATATTGTGCATACGAGTACATACGAGTATACTTATAATTCCGGTTGTACTTTTTTGAGTGGGGGAGCAAATTAGGCCGTGCGGCGTGGAAATAAAAAGACGATTGAATTTTCATGAAACCTTATGAATTCAGGTCTTAATATTGGAAAATTCAATTATCTCACATTGTGTTGGATTTACATACACGTACCTATGTATGTAGATTAAATATTTAAACTTAAAATCTTGCTTACAGACTTTAATAAATTAATGATGTTAGTGTCTTTTAGACCGCTTGGTTGTTTGTTAAATTATTTAAATGAGCGAAGCGTGATTCGCGAAGTAGATGCGTTAGGGGTTGAAAAACGGTTGGTTGATTGTGGCGCTGATGGTTACGAAAACACGAGTCAATTAGTGCAAAAAGTATGAAGATGATTTGCAACTTTTGGTGACATTGGTTAGCCCAGTATTTTTTTTAGGTGTGCACATAGCGGAGTTGGCATCTGAGGGGTACAACCACAAATTACTCATAAAACATAAAGAGGTCCATGTTCTCAACATGGGGTACCCCCCGCGAAAGAGGTTTCATGTGAGGTTTTTATAATGGGTTAATTATATGTAGAAGTAAATGTTGCACAGCAATAGAGGAATTGAGTCAGAGGGTGCGAGGTTCACACAGCAGGCAGCACATACAATTTTGTGGAGAAGCATACAAACACACAAACGTATGGATTTGCATATGAGGCTCGCCGATTGGTAGATGTTGTTCTTTCTGATGGTACTGCTGCCATGGTCTGTGATCTCATCTGATGCCTATGTATGGTGCAAGTTTTGCAGTGTTTTTCACTGTTGCACTTTTTTATTTTGGGTTTGAGTCAGGGAATATAATACTCCTGGTGCACGATTCGCATCATTAATTGGTTTCCAGCATTATTTAGGCATCCCGATTTCATATTTTCAACCCAATCCGTTCATTCTAGTCAAAGTGTTTGGAGTAGTACCTTAGCTACTATCATGATTGGAGATAACTATCCTGCCGGATCAAAAAGTTTTGCCACAGCTAATAAGATCTGACGTTTGGTACTACACTTTGCGGTGGGTTGAGGAGTAAGATAAAGTGTCTGTAAGCGCGTTCCAGCGTATTCCTAGTATTTGTGGAGCTTGCGTCGGTGAATTTAAGAATGTCGACATCTAGCAATTGAGATTCTGGAAATTTTTCGAGTATTTTTGGGTGTTTGCCGTAATTTTCTAAAGGGGGAATCCTGCTGATCGTAACGCCTCCATTACTAGGATGAGTGAGTTGATAGTGGACTGCATTTCATTGCCGCCTAAAAGTATCATCTAATACGTAAATTTCATTCAGCAGTATATTGTTAGCGAGAGGGCATTCGCTTTTGCAATCCTCAAGACACAGTTAACGCCGAACGTACCCGCCTTTAGCTTTAAATCTTCTATCTGAGAGTTTGGGGTTCTGCGAAAGATAATTCACTGGAAGTCCTGATCTTCCTGGTTAAAGAGTATTTGAGGTAAATTTTCCCAATGTCACCTTTGAAAATATATTTACATAGTCGCCAATTTAAGATTATTAGCATTAAGTCGTTCTAGAGTGTTAGACCTGTGTGCAGTACGTCATTTAATGAGTTCCATGATGGTGATAATGGGGAAGCATTGAATACGACCCAGACATTCGTGGATTTTTTGTCGGGTTTGATGCCATTCCTGAGATTTCGTGATGGGTTTCCCCCTCGTGATGGGTAGATTAAGAGTTTTTGAGACCGAGATGAGACAAAGTTTTTTTGAGAACCTTGGTCTATCATTGCATGAACTTTGAGGTAGTCTCCCGCGTATTGGTCTCACTAACGAATTTGAGTTGATCTGGGACTGAGCGACTCCGAAAACGGATGCTCATTTTCATCCCGTGACTGGAGTTGCATAGCTTGCAAGAAACGGGTTTTTGTAACTCTGTGTTGAAGGTTTTTGTGTGCCTTTTATTTACAAATGGGGAGCTTAGACTGCTAGCTCTGGGTGTGAAAGTATTAAAGTGGTGTTCGGGCTTACCTGGGCGGAAGGTTCCCAGTCGTTCTACGACCTTGTACCTACTGGTTAGGAATGCATTCATTTTGGGCCAGAGGGGTAGTTTCTTCCACGAACTGACGGATTGTTCATAAAGGGCTAGTGTTTCACTTGGTAGTTTGGAAGAGCATATATAAATAAGGATAGGATCCCAATCCTTAGTAGGAATGTTTTGTGATGCGAGATTGGAGAGACAGTTATTTGTTGTTGTCTACAGTTTTTGCAGCTGGTTCTCGTTCTGCGCAGATGGGTTGTAGGTTGAGCAGGGGTTTGAGCTAAAATGCTTCCCAAGCATGCATGCAAACATTCGTGAGTCTATTGTTTTACAATAAGGCTTGCTTGTCTTGTGACGTAAGTGCTATAATTTTTGGGCGGGTTTTAACTGGGGGGGATTTAAATAGACTACCGCTAACATGTCTCGGAATGTCGGCCAGTCTTCGGCCAGTCTCCTTTGAGAAATACCTCACTGGAAACAACGTTTTACGTTGTATTTAGTTTTTGCTGGATTGTTTGGACGGATGTGGGTGCTATACAAAGTTGCAGTCCTTCTAGCTTTCGGCCAACAGTTCTGGATATTTGCTCCATGGACTCGCTGACTTCTGGGTATGCGTCTACCGTGAATATAGCCTCCTATGCCTCTAAAAGGCTATCACAATTTGTATCCAGTTGCTGTATTTACGTTAAATAAATTAAATTGATATTGGGTGGGTTTGTAAATAAATTGAGTTTTTAGCCGATTTTATAACATCGAGTCAATCATTCCTTTTTCTCGTTGCTTGAGGCCAATCGGAGATATCAAGCAGAGCCAGGTCCCTTTCTACCTGGTTCTTCCAACGGAGTGGAGGTCTTCCTCTTCCTCTGCTTCCACCGGCGGGTACTGCATCAAAAACTTTCAAAGCTGGAGTATTCTTATACATGCCGACCACATGACCTAGCCAGCTGTTTAGTTTTCCGAAACGATAAGCCAGCAATTAAAATGTATGGCCATAAATTCATATGCTGTATGACATTTATAGGCACAAGGCAATAAAAATTAAAGTACAAACAGATGTCCATATACACATATTCATGATATGAATATTGACACTTGATGCCTTTACAACAACATAAGGGTTGTTGCATATGCATCTATGTATACTAATGTTCTTATCATGAATGTGTAAAGCAATAAAACTAAAACATAAGATAAGATTATCCATTCGTGGGTAATCTTCTAATGTAAAATATTTAACATACTTAAGTATACATATGCATCTATGTATACTGATGAGCAATAAAACTAAAACATAAGATAAGATTATCTATTCGTGGGTGATCTTCTAATGTAAAATATTTAACATACTTATGTACACATATGCATGCATGTAAATTTTCATATTACAAATTTATATAAATAAACGCTTCACAGATTGTGGAGTCAGTTATACTTAAACCTAGTGAAAGCAAAGTTTTATTTTTTACCGCCGTCTTTCATTCCCGCCTCAACACCAGCGTAGCCGCTGTTTCTTGATTCGCTTAGCTATGTCAACGTCGCCGTTTATTTCATACAAAGTAGCACCAGTTGGCAAGAGGGATTCTGCGATGAATTTCCAGGCTGACATTATTGTTGGTGTTAATACTGGTTCCAAGATAGACGAAGTTATCTACGACTTCAAAGTTATGACTGTCAACCGTGACGTGGGGGCCAAGTCGCGAATGTGATGACTGTTTATTTGATGACAGGAAATATTTCATTTGCCCTCGTTCTCTACCAGACCCATACCCTTCGCTTCCATATCCAGTCTGGAGAAAGCAGAACTCACGACGTGGTTGTTGAGACCAATAATGTCAATATCATCGGCGTATGCCAGCAGCTGTACACTCTTATAGAATATTGTACCTGCTCTATTCAGCTCTCCTGCTCCTATTATTTTCTCCAGCAAAAAATTAAAGACTTTACACGATAAGGAATCACCTTGTCTGAAACATAGTTTGGTATCGAACGGCTCAGAGAGATCGTTCCCAATCATGACGGAGCTTTTAGTGTTGCTTAAGGTCATTTTACACAGCCGCATAAGTTTTGCGGTGATACCGAATTCAGACACATCGGCGTAAAGGCAGCTCCTATTCGTGCTGTCGAAGGCGACTTTAAAATCGACGAAGAGGTGGGGTTGTCGATCCTCTTTTCACGCGTTTCTCGAAGATTTGGGGCATGGTGAATATCTGGTCAATGGTCGATTTACCAGGTCTAAAGCCGCACTGATATGGTCCAATCAATTTGTTGACGGTGGGCTTTACTCTTTCACACAATACGCTTGATAAGACCTTATATGCCTTGATAATTGGCGCAGCCTGTGGGGTCCCCTTTTTTTATGGATTGGGCAGAGCACACTTAGATTGTTATCGTCGGGCATGCTTTCGTCCGACCATATTCTGCAAAGAAGCTGAAGAAGCATTAAGTAATATAATTTGCAACTACTACTACGACTAGTACCAATGACTACTAATAGTACAAGCTTATACCTTGTTAAATACCATTCCTCTTATCATAATTGCATAGTTGTACTTTATGCTGCTTGTATCTACACTTGTTAATATGTACATACATACATACCAATTTTCATATATGCTAAGGTATATGCAATAACATGCAAATATTTGGTTGCTTAAATTCTGCAATCCCGCAAATATGATTAGGCATTAAGCATAAAAACAAAGCTAAGAAAAGGAATTGGCAAAGCAGAAAATATGTATGTCATAAAGCCGAATATAGCAAAATAAGTCTAACGGAAATCAGATGAATATAAAGAATCCAAATCAGGCGATCCCTATACCGTAAGGGATTCAACACATTGTATAGACGAAATTTGCAAGCTTCTTTGATTGTACAGCTTAGCGAATTTTTTCATTCGATATGTGGTTGCTGCAGCATATAGTTGCTATTTTTATATTTTGCTAATGCCTAGGTACATGCATATTGTAAATTTAATAAATTTTTTAAGTCCGTGAATAAAGCTTATAAATTATAACGAAAACGTTCGTTTCTTTATTTGAACAAAAAAGGGTCAGTAAAAAAGCTTACTGTTCCCCTAAATTATTGGTGACCCCGACGTGATCGCGAAATTTAAAATCGATACCTTAATTTTTTATAACGTGCGTATCATTCAATCATCGGTGCGTACTTTGATTATAAAATGGCACCAACGAAAAAACTTGATTCAGCGGAGGCGAAAGGGAGGCTGGAGCCATCCGTGCAACAAATCAAGCACATCAATGATTCCTATATTCGTACCTTTGAAGTCCTACGAGATCTCGATGAGGCAGCTGCTGAGGTGCGCATTGATCAAGTGGACCGTTTGGAGAGAAGATTCGATTCGCTATACATTCAAGTTGAGGATGCCGGTGCTGATGATTTTTCAACTTCATTTACCAACCAGTACATAGAGGTAAAAACTAAACTAACACGCCAATCGCATTTATGCCGTACTGCTGAAGCTTATAGCTCCACGACGCGTTCTTCAGATCAACCTTCTTTATCATTGCTCAACCAAAACAGAGGTTGCCTGTCTTACAAATCCCCAAATTTAGCGGCAACTACGCCGAATGGCCAGATTTTTTCGCTATGTTCAACTCCGTTGTACATGGAGACGTGGATTTGACAAGGTTGGAAAAATTCCAACATCTGCGATCAAATCTACGTGATGTTGCATTGGACACATTTCGGTGCCTAGAAATTAGTGAGCTGAACTACGATAAATCCATAGAACTATTAAGATTCAGATTCGACAATGTTGGAAACTGTTCAACTCTAGAAGGTCGAAGGTGAAAGGACTGACAAATTGCGCGAGCTCAGTGACAACGTAAGCGCTGACTTGCGCGCTTTGCAAACCATGGGTACACAGGAGCAGATTGCCGATTGTTTATTGATTCAGCTCGTTTCACAAAAACTGGATGTCAAGACT
The DNA here is from genome assembly GCA_037013455.1 of Ceratitis rosa. Taxonomy (NCBI): domain Eukaryota; kingdom Metazoa; phylum Arthropoda; class Insecta; order Diptera; family Tephritidae; genus Ceratitis; species Ceratitis rosa. The sequence goes on from JAWMAG010000048.1 coordinate 22,662, forward strand.
CGAGCCAAATGGGAGGAAGAAACACCTGCAAATGAAATACCAACCTGGAATTCAATGGCCAAATTTTTGCAGCAACGTTGTCAACGTCTTGAAAACGTGGAAAACGTTCTTTTACCGTGGCCACCGGAGAAACAGGTAGGAAGAAAATTTTCCCATAACAACAATCGTAAGGTCTTAGTAACGTCAGCTGTAGGTGGGTGCAAATTGTGCGGTTCAGGCGATCACGTAATCTCAAAATGCGAACGATTTATAGGACTCTAGTACGTTACAGGGAAGCAAAGAGATTGCAACTATCGCATAGTGTTCACCGCCATCGTCGACTCCTTATTTCATACAGAGCCCTGCTAGATTCAGCATCACAGCTGAATTTCATAACTAATCGACTAGTCAAACAATTACAATTGAAAAAGACTAAGTCATCGCAGCTAATTTCTGATATAGGCCAGAGTGATTTCATCGCAAATCATATTGTTGAGAACATGAGCACCAACCTCATCGAGTTTTAGTTTTAAGTAAAAAAAAGAAATCTCATTCTGTAAAGTCTTTAAGATCTTAAATATGTAAATGCAACGCTGGCAAATTCGAACTTTATCATTGTAAGCGACGGGGTGACCCGACTTCGCCAACATAACATTCGCGTTTCATCCACCAACCATAGCATTACATCTCTCATACATCAATTTAAATAATCTTCAATTTCTAACAACTTATACATTGACATTATATATACACATTTTGTATAAAAGTACCTCATGTACATGCATACTTTGAATTTTGTACTGAATTAAACTAAACTAAACATTAAAGCAAATTGTAATTCATTTATATCGCAATTAACAAGTTTCTTTTATTTCCATTAAAACGGAGCATTTCGTTGCATAAAAGTTATCATTAAAGTGAACATGGTCCTTCGTTGCCGTTCAAGCGAATTGGCATCCCTATGATTCCGACATTACCATTACAAAACACGATAGATGAGTCTAAATAAAACAAAAAAAAGTGTTCGCGAAATTATTAGCGTCGGTGAGAAGAATTCAAGCGAGTGAAAAAGTGAAAATAAACGTCAACAATAGAAAATAAACGAAAAAAATACAAAACGAATAAAATAGTGAACAAAAAATTATAAAAATAAATGAAATAGTGAAAAAGGTTGAAAACAAAAAAAAAAACCTTATATGTACTTACGCGCGCAATAAAGCTCGGCATACATACATACTTATATTAAAAATTGCGAAAATTTATTCAAAGTGAGTGAAAAGTGAACGTATCGAAAACAAAGATACGAGCGGTTCCACTTCAAAAAAAAAAACATTTTTACAAGAAAATTTACAAAAAATTTACAACAAAATATACAAAAATTTGGAAGTGGAAACCACAAAATTTCAATTTACCTGCAAACCTATCAAACTTAAACGATCATATTACTTGGGAGTACCCATCGGGAAAGAAAAGATTAATTGGTTTTCGTGAAGCGTTAAAATCGAGACAAAAAATTATAAAAAAAAAAATTTCCAACTCAGCTTGTTAAAATAAATTAGTTTGCTAGCAGCAGAAAGGTCATTTACTCCAGCAATAACAACAGCGAGGTCAGCAAGGACAATAACGGTGGTAATAAAAGTGCGGCCACAATAACTTGCTTACCTTTTGTTTCCGCTGCAATATAACAAATTACATATTTACATTCTTACTCCGCAATAAAAATTCCCACAGGTGAAATTTTAATTACTGACTAATATTATTTCACACTTCCTGTTTTGCAATCGAAGTTGCACTAATTCAAAGAATTAGCACAACAGCTAAATTATTGGTCACCAAGCAACTGCACGCGCATCCGGTAAAATGCCAAGTGCTGATGTCAGCGTCTAGAACAATAGGAGGAGGCAAGTTGTTGTTGCCTTCTGCAACTAAATTCAAGCTATATTAATTTAATATTTCAATTAGTAAAATCAGTCTCATTTCTGCCGTGAAATCGGTTGCGCGTAATTAAAAACTTCAATTACGCTATTTGGCGCCCGATCAAAAAGAAATTACCCGGTTACTAAATTTTAAGTCTAAAAAAAGTGCTATTACAAGAATAATAGTACCACAAAGTTACTAAAAATTTAAGTCTAAAAAAGTGCTACTACAAGAATAATAGTACCACAAAGTTACTAAAAATTTAAGTCTAAAAAAGTGCTACTACAAGAATAATAGTACCACAAAGTTACTAAAAATTTAATTCTAAAAAAGTGCTACTACAAGAATAATAGTGCCACAAAGTCTAAAAAAGTGCTACTACAAGAATAATAGTACCACAAAGTTACTAAAATTTTAAGTGCCACTACAAAAACAATAGTGCCACGAATAAATAAAACTCATTTCTAAAAAAGTGCCACTCTATAAACAAAAGTGCCACAAAAAAATTCAACTATCAACTCCAAAAAATTCACCAACCGAACTACACTCACAGGATAAAAGCAGGATGCAGACTCACATAGTAACGTAAGACTAATTAGATTAATGAAACACATTTTATCTTGAAACATTTTTATAAAAATTAAAGGAAATTAAAATTTTAAACTAAAAATTTTTTTTTGAAAACATTGTAATAGAAAAAAAAAATAGAAGTTTCCTTTCTTTTAGACCTTCATAAAAAAAAAAATAATATATATATATAATTCAATATGGCGAACCCAAACAACCTAGTAAGGCCATCTTTATCAGGGAATTCAGACCAAAACCCACAGCCAGGCGCAAGCCCTGCCCTACAACCCGCACCCGAACTGCAGAATCTAGTAAAGAACCTAGTGACGCAGATACTTAATACCGACGGACGTACTATAATTCAAAATATAGTAGGGACAGATGGCAACTCAATACCAGTTACAGACCAAATAATAGACGAGGCATAGGAACAATCTCACAGAAATAGACAAGTGTGAATTTTTCAAAAAAGAAATAGAATTTCTAGGATTCCTAGTTTCATCCGAAAGTATTACCACAAATCCCACAAAAGTTCAAGCAATAGTAGACTTTCCAAGCCCAAAAACACTAAAAGATTTGAGATCATTTCTTGGTCTCTCTGGTTATTACAGAAAATTCATCAAAGACTATGCCAAAATAACCAAACCCCTCACTAGTCTCCTGAGAGGAGAAGCAGGAAGAATTTCTAAAAACCAATCAAAAAATAGGCTCATCCAATTGAACGAGGAAGCTATCGAAGCTTTCAATCAAGTCAAAAATTCACTGATATCAAGAGAAGTGATATTAACTTACCCAAATTACCAAAAAGAATTTCATTTGACCACAGACGCTTCAAAACATGCTATCGGTGCAGTTTTGGAACAGGACGGTAAGCCAATCACTTTCATTTGAAGGACCCTAACAAAGACAGAAGAACATTACGCAACGAACGAAAAAGAGATGCTCGCCATCATCTGGGCATTAAAATATCTAAGAAACTACTTATATGGGACTGCCAAAATAAAGTTATTCACAGACCACCAGCCCTTATCGTACGCCCTCAGCAATAAAAACGACAACTCAAAACTGAAGAGATGGAAGGCAATTTTAGAAGAATATGACCACGAACTCAAATATAAACCAGGTAGAACTAATGTCGTAGCCGACACTCTTTCCCGACCACCAGAACTCAATACAGTAACAATAGCGACTCATTCAGACGAAAGCTCAGGACACAACTTAATCCCAACAACGGAAGCCCCGACCAACGTCTTCAAAAATCAAATTTGGATAATGGTTGGCCAAGAAAATTCAAAAGACTTCAAAATTCCCTTTCCAACATACCACAGACATACAATTACCAGACCACAGTACTCCATGGACGATCTACAAGACTTACTCAAACATCATCTCAATCCCTCTGTCATCAACGGCTTATTTACCTCTGAAAAAATAATGGGCCAAATCCAAGAACTATACCCTATTCACTTTAGCAATTTCAAAACTAGATTCACACAGTCACAAGTCAAGGACTTAAACACAATCGAACAACAGGAACATCAAATTTTAGTCGAACATAAAAGAGCACATAGGAACGCAATAGAGAACAAAAAACAAATCATTCAAAAATTTTATTTCCCACAAATGCAGTCAAAAATTAACAAAATCGTGAAACAGTGTAAAACTTGTGCAGAAAATAAATACGATAGGTACCCCAATAAACCAGAAATACGAAAAACACCTATTCCAGAGTACCCAGGACAAATCGTCCACATTGACATTTTCATAGCAGAAAAAAATCTAGTGCTAACAGCCATAGATAAATATTCAAAATACGCACAAGCGAGAGTTATTAAATCAAAATCAACAGAAAACATTCGCGAACCACTAAGGCAAATTCTCTTTACATTTGGAATACCCCAAAGGATTATAATTGACAACGAAAAATCCCTCAATTCGCACTCAATAGCTTTCATGGTCGAGGACCAGTTAAGAATAAAAATTTACAAAACCCCACCACACACTCATACTGCAAATGGACAGGTCGAACGCTTCCACTCAACCTTTGCAGAAATTCTAAGATGTTTAAAAAACGAAAAAATAGACAGGACCTTTGAGGAATTCCTTGACAGAGCCGTTTATGAATACAACTTCTCAATCCACTCTACAACTGGAGCGAAACCAATAGAGAACTTTTTTGGACGCAAAGTCTACATTAACCCCGAACAGTATGAAGCAGCTAGACAAAATAATATACAAAGACTAAAACTGAAGCAGGAAAAAGACTTAGAACACCATAACAAAAACAAGACACCCTGTAAGAACTACAAATCTGGACAGACCATCTACGTAAAAATTAACAAGAGATATGGAACAAAGCTTACACCTCGCTACAAAAAAGAAATAGTCAAAGAAAATAACTCATCAACAGTCCTAACAGAATCGGGTAAAGTGGTTCACAAAAGCCTAATAAAATAAAAAAATTAACAAAAAAATAATAACAATAATTTTTGATTCCATTTTAAAAAAAAAAAAAAAAAAATTCAAAATATTTCTTTTTCCATTTTTTCCTTTCGAAGCCAAAAAGGGAAAGAAAAATATTGAATAAGCATAACGTAGGAAGTAAGAAAAAAAAGACATACTATAATAAAAAATAGTAAAAATAATCAAAATAATGAATATTGCACATTATTATATTATTTTTACTATGAAATTTTTAGATTGATTGCGATCATAACGATAACCTCAGCAAACGTACAACTTCTGGACTACTCATCATCTCAACTCGTGACAATTGATTCAGGACAAGCAAAACTACAAATAGGAAATTTTAAAATTATACATATAATAGAATTAGAAGACTATGACAATACTATCAGACGCTTGGAGACGACAATTAACGAACAGCTCCGAAATCATCCCTTAAAACCCATCCTTCTATCCCTCGTCAATCAATCAAAAAATTATCTACTTAGAGTTAGTGTAAACAAAGCACATAGCAAAAGATCATTAGATTTTATAGGATCCGCATGGAAATGGATCGCGGGAAATCCGGACCATAGCGACTTTAACATAATAGTCGAGAAAATAAATAACGTTTTAGAGAACAATAATAGGCAAGTAATAATAAATACATTAACCAATGAAAAAATTAATGAGGTAATAGAGAATACTAATAAAATATCTAAACTAGTACAAGAAAAGAAAGAAATTGATAATGAATTACTACTAGAAACAAAGTTTAAACTAGAAACAATAAAAGAAGAATTAATAAACATTGTTTATGCCATTCATTGGGCAAAATCAAACATAATAAATTCGTATATTCTATCTGACAAATAAATGGAAATAATAAGGAAATTCTTAGAAGATGAAAATATTCCTTTTATAAATATTGACGAAGCGCTAGAATTCGCCGATATAAAATCGCCTCCAATAAAGAGAGCTTAATTTACATAATAAACTTACCTAAAACAAGAATAGAAGATTGCAAATCATTAGAAATTAGGCCAATAAAGAAAGGAAAAGTCATAAATAAAAACGAATATGAATCTATACTAGTATGTAAGAACGAAGTATATGGAAAAACTAAAAATTGTAAATCATATAATAATTTATCAATATGTTCAAAAGATTCAGTAGAAAATATCACAAACGGCACATGCATAGCACATCTGCTTAAAAGTAAATTAGCTAATTGTACAAAAATAAATAATCAGCACATTAAAACTATAGAAGAAATGTCAAATGATTTAATCTTTTTAAACCAATACCAAGGTTTTGTTAAATTCGAAAACGAAAGTATAGAAATAAATGGAACATACTTAATAAAACATGTTAATGCAACTATAGAAGTAGGTAATAAGTTTTACTTTTCAAAAGACATAACAGGGAAAAAACCCTTGCCTGCTATTTTACAGCCGATGGCCGAACATAAGAAAATTGAAGAAATGTTATCATTAAAGTCAATTAAAGAGTTTCAAACAAATGAACTAAGCGAATTAGGAATATTAAAAAACCGTAATCAATTATATTTCGCTATTAATGTAATCTCCACAGGAATTATTATTGTAGTTATTATAAGTACAATGTTAAAATTAAGATTTTTACGAAAAATAAATAAAGAGAAATTACCCAACCGAAACACGATAGAAATAGGAGTAGAAGACGTACCAAAATTTTACGTTAACTCATCGATCGAGGACGCTCGATTTTAAGGGCGGAGGAGTTAACACATAATAAATTTGCCTTTGCTATAACATTACATACTTACATATTTTCGGCAATCGCCACAATTACTTGCTTACCTTTTGTTTCCGCTGCAATACAACAAATTACATATTTACATTCTTACTCCGCAATAAAAATTCCCTCAGGTGAAATTTTAATTACTGACTAATATTATTTCACACTTCCTGTTTTGCAATCGAAGTTGCGCTAATTCTTTGAACAGCTAAATTATTGGTCACCAAGCAACTGCACGCGCATCCGGTAAAATGCTAAGTGCTGATGTCAGCGTCTAGAACAATAGGAGGAGGCAAGTTGATGTTGCCTTCTGCAACTAAATTCAAGCTACATTAATTTCATTTATTTATTTATCCGTACAGTAAGACACAGAGTCTTTTCATTGTACACATATTAACATATAATGCATTACAATTTGATTTTTTAAATCTTAGGAATAACTAAGAATAATATTATATCTAAAAGGAGGGATTTCAACAGTATGTTGACATAGGTAAGGAGAATAGGGATGGGTATTATGCAAATAGGTTTGTAACTGCCGTTTTGAAGCATCTAATCGTTTTGATACATTTTATTGAAATTGGTAATGAGTTCCAAATTCTCACAGCACTAACAAAAATCAATCTAGAGGTCGTCAAAGTTTTGTATTTGGGGACAACAATATTGTGAGTACGAGAAGATTGCACAAACTTTATTTTCCGGAAAAGATATCCTGGTTGACGGTTTTTGATGATTTTAAATAAAAATATTAAATTACGAACCTTGAGATAATTCTCAAGGGTGAAGCCGAGAATGTTTTTGGTGTACAAAGAGATTTGTTCAAACTTTTTTTGCAGTAAATGAACCTAGCTACGTTATTTAAAGCTAAATTTAATTTGTTTCTGGAATCGCAGCTTAAAGTACCATAAACGACTTCAAAATAAGAAATTTGGGGAATAATAAGGGACTGAACTAGTTTAAGTTTTATTCTAATCGGCAAACAATCACATGTATGCCATAAATTTCGTAATGTCGAATATATTTTTATTACGCAGTTGTTTATATGATCTTCACAATTTAGACGGACATTAATTTTGAAGCCAAGATTTTTTACAACATGTTCAACTTTTAGTTCAACCCCGTTCAAAACAATTGGTGACAGATTGCTGAGATCAAGATAATTACTTTTAATAGGAAGTACCTTCGTTTTCCTAGCATTTCAATTGGTAAAATCAGTCTCATTTCTGCCGTGAAATCGGTTGCGCGTAATTAAAAACTTCAATTACGCTATTTTGTATAAACTGAACTATATAAACGAAAATCATATACGCTGCTGCAGTAGCAGAGCAATATATATACGTACAAACATACAAACTGCATTCTAACCCAGCAGTAAACACTTCTGGGGCCCTTGATATACAAGTAGTTCTCGACTACACCCAATTTCATGTAACACTAGTTCCCCGTGGCTAAGTGCTAACTTGTTTAAAAACAACAAATTTTATTTAAAAGCATTGAAATAAATTTAAATCCCGAATGCCACGCACATTCGCACGCAGCCTATAGAAATACTATTGCACCTAGACGCGCTAAGGTAACACATACAGAAAAAGAAACAAAAGAATAAGCTTAGTTTTCTAACAAAAAAGCGTAAATTTAAAAATTTATTACAAAAGCATTTCCCGTGTAAATATTTCATCTCGGATTTCAATCATAATTTTTGTGAAAAAAATTTTTTTTTTAAATTATTAAAATTAAATTTCAACTCTTAATTTTATTAAGCTCCACTAAATCGCCCAACTAAAACTAATTAAATCCAGCCCTCCCCAATTCACTTAAGCTCAAACCAATTTGTATTGAATTTATTAAAAAAAAAATTTTTTTAAATTATTAAAATAAAATTTCAATTTTATTAAGCCCACCTAATTCGCCCTTTCTCAAATCAACTTTATCCTAACTATGGGAAGAGAAACAGCAGTCACTTCTGAACAAAAGGGCTCAGACACCAGCCTTCAGGCTTTCATATTTGTAAGCAACCGAATGGAATCCAAATATCTGACCAAACGGAGTCTCTACTGAAGGTAAAAACACAGCAACTTGACAGATTGTGGGAATCGCTCGATGAATCCTACAAAGAGGCCTCATTATCCGCATATTACGTGGAATCAAGCACATCCATTGAACAAAAATATAAAAATTGCTCAGAAAGCTACGAAAATTGCAAGTCTCAAATTTTAGATGCTATACAGCTTTTACAACCAACTTCTCAACCCCGTAATCCCACAAACACTTCAAACTCCTCTGAAGTGTATCTCAAAGTACCACCATGTGACACCGAAGTCTTTCATGGTGGGTACGAAGACTGGCCAGCCTTTAGAGACATGTTCAAGGCAGTCTACGGTAATCACCCTAAGTTAACCCCTGCCCAGAAGCTCTATCATCTGCGGCAAAAAACCAGGAGCCAAGCAGGGCAATTGGTCAAGCAATACCGTCTAACAGATGAAAACTTTCAGTTAGCTTGGGACGCACTAAAAGCGCGGTGTGAAAACCGACGAATATTGGTGAATAACCAATTGAAAACCCTTTTCAATCTGCAACCAATTTATTCTGATAATGGTGAGCAAATTCAAAAAATTCAAGCCACAATAAGCAACTGCTTGTCCACCTTGACAGCACAAAGAATCCCGACCTCCAACTGGGACCCCATGCTGGTGTATCTCTGTTCAGCCCGTTTCCGAGCGTCTTAAGTTTGTGAAAGACAACAAATATTGTGAAAATTGTCTTTCATACTCTCACCTCAAGAGTGATTGTCAGAGCAAGTTCAGTTGCGTCTACTGCCAAAGAAGACATCACTCCCTCTTACATTTTCAACCCCAGTCACAGACACCGTGGGCAAACTCAAGACCCCAAAGGACTATGACCCAAATAGCGACTCAAAATAGATTACATGAAGAGCCGCCTACAACATCCAAGCAAGCTGCAATAAATTCACTAGCGCAAGACTCCAGTGCCTTAAATTCTCAAAGGGTGTCATCTCATTTTTCCGACACCCGTGAAAATACTCTACTCCCTACGGCAATAGTCCCCATCTATTTCGCCGGTGAATATCATAAAATTCGCGCGCTCATTGATCAAGGGTCCCAAAAAACCTTTGTGGCATCGCGAATCCAAAAACTTCTTGGCCTACCCACCAGAGAAACCCACTATGAAATCTCTGGAATGGGAGGAATGGTAGTACAAAACTCGAACAAAATTTGCGAAATAACGCTATGTTCAGCTGACTTAGGTCAAAAAATCACAACAAGTGCTATCATCCTCACCCAACTCACTCATTTGCTGCCTTCTTTCAAAACGTCTGCTGTTAACACTAACGAATTCCGCTCTCTTCAACTCGCCGATCCCAATTACTCTACACGGGCTAAAATTGACCTAGTAATAGGAAGTGATATAACTCCCCAAATTCTCCTCGAAGGTCTACACCATAATGTCAACGGTACCCTATTGGCACAAAACACCATATTTGGATGGATTCTCAGCGGCCCGATCCGAGAACAATTTCCGCCTTTACAACGCAAGTCACGGAAACTACAGAACCAGAACTTAGCACTCTACTCAAAAGGTTTTGGGAACAGGAGGACATAGAATGCCCTCAACCCAAATCCGAAGATGAATTTTGTGAGCATCTCTTCAAAAGAACAACAACAAGACAAGAAGATGGAAGATACGTAGTAAAACTCCCCTTTAAGCCCGAATTCCCGCACTCGCTAGCATTAGGCCACTCCCGTCTAGCAGCGCAGCAACAGTATATAAGCATTGAAAGGACCCTGGAGAAAAAACCGGAATTGAGCGATAAATACTCAGAAGTCCTCACGGAGTACCTCGAATTAAACCACATGCAGCACGCTACACCCCAAGAAATAGTAAAAGAAGGGAAATATTTTTCATTTTACTTGCACCATCACGCTGTCTTGAAACCCAACAGCAAAACAACCAAAGTACGCGTAGTATTCAACGCATCTAAAAGATCACATTCAGGAAATTCCTTGAATGACGTTTTATATACAGGCCCAATTCTTCAAAATTACCTGATGACTATCATCCTAAAAGGGCGTCTTTATAAATTCGTTTTCAACGGTGATATCGAGAAAATGTATCGCCAAATACTCGTCCACAAAGAAGATCAAAACTTCCAAAGAATTCTCTTTAGGAAAGCGCCTCACCTGCCAATAGAAGATTTCAAGTTAAACACCGTAACTTTCGGAGTTAACTGCGCCCCGTATCTTGCAATTCGTACTCTCCACCAACTACCTCACGATTGCAAGGAAAAATACCCTCCCGCCAGAAATATTATACTGAATGAAACCTACGTAGATGATGTACTATCTGGCGGTCACGATATACAGTCCACTCTCCACTCAATGACCCAAACTATCGACGCTCTTAAATCGGCAGGCTTTCCGCTAAGAAAAATAACTGCTAATCATCCAAAAATTCTCGAAATAGTCCCAGAGTCAGATGTCTTAGGTACTAAGTTTCTCAAGTTCCAAAATACAAGCTCTACAAAAACACTTGGGATACGGTGGAACGCACTTACCGACTCCTTCTCATACTCTTACGACCCTCTGCCCGCCTTTAATTCAAACACAAAGAGGCAAATACTATCGGCTGTAGCGAAACTGTTCGACCCGGCAGGATGGCTATCGGCCATTATGATACTTGCCAAAATGCTCCTCCAACAACTCTGGTTAGAAGGAACTGACTGGGACGAAACTGTCAAACCCACGGCATTGCACAAATGGAACACATTTCGTGAAGACCTTCAAGTTATTAGCACCATCAACATCCCTCGTTGGGTGCGCTTTTCTCCTAATAAACGCATACAGATACACGGTTTTTGGGACGCCTCCGAAAAGGCATTCTGTGCGTGCGTTTATATTAGAGTGCAACACGCAGATAACTCCTGCACAACTCACCTCTTCGTTGCTCCTTTGCAAACGATAAGCCTGCCCCGCCTCGAACTCAACGGCGCTATCAAAATTAATCGCCCATACCCGAAATAAATTGAATTTGCCATCCCACGAATTGATGCTCAGGTCAGATTCATCGATAGTGTTAGCTTGGCTCGAAAAACCAGCACACACCTGGAAAACGTATGTAGCCAATAGAATCACCCAGATCATTCAAAACGTCAGCAATGCCACTTGGCGCCACGTGCCCAGCGGTGACAACCCAGCAGACCTAGGAACTCGTGGTTGCAAACCGAAAGATCTGGCTGATTGTTCTTTATGGTGAAACGGGCCAAAGTGGCTTTCTAAACCACCCACTTTATGGCCCAAAGCAATCTCTTCCAATTCAGACCCTCCCGAACAAAAACGGATAGAATTCCTTCATACACTAGAATGTACGGATATTCTTGAACGCTTTTCCTCATTTCCACGTGCGCTAAGAGTAGTTGCCTTTATGTTTCGTTTTATACAGAATTCACAAAAATCCCCGATTCCCAACTCATTGGGACTTACGGAAGAAGGATTTAATCGCACAAAAACGAAACTTATCTTTATGACTCAACGCAGATATTTTCCAAACGAAATTAAGGCGTTAGAATCATCAAATCCCATTCCAAAAAAAGCTCATTGCTAACTTTAAACCCTATATTGGATAAGTGTAGCATCATGCGAGTAAATGGTCGTCTAGCTCATGCCACGCTAAGCTATAATGAACGCCATCCCATAAACATCTCAGAAGTCTCAAAATACTGCTCATTGCTGCTGGACTTTCTCCATAAAACCTTGCTCCACGCAGAAAAGCAGTTAATGATTCGCAGTGTGCAGCAAGAGTATTACATCCCTCGCCTCAAGCAAAAGCTGAAAAAATGCATATTCCAATGCAAAACATGCACTGTATACAAACATCGAATGCATTCACAAATAATGGCTGCTCTGCCCCCCGAGCGTACAACTTACTCCGTTCCATTTCACACAACTGGCATTGATTTCGCTGGGCCCTTTATGGTTAAGACGTCTCCTCTTCGACGAGCTGCTTATACGAAAGCCTACGTGTGTGTCTTTGTATGCTTCTCCACAAAGGCCATCCATTTAGAAGCATGCACAGACTTAACCACCGAGGCATTCAGAGCCGCGTTCGCTCGATTTGTCGGTCTGCGTGGATTGCCTCACAAAATTATGTCTGATATTGAAGCGCAACGAGCTATTCAGCGAGATTTCGTTATCTTCCTCAAAGAAGCAACTTCCGATGTTGCTGAAAGATATTCGACACAAGGTCTTTCTTGGCAATTTATACTACCGTACTCTCCTCACATAGGCGGCCTATGGGAAGCTGCTGTAAAAAGCTTTAAATCACATTTCACTAAAGTCGCGGAACACCATAAATTCTCCTTCGAGGAATTCACCACTCTTCTCATTCGGATCGAAGCAGTACTTAACTCGCGTCCGCTCTCCCACATGTCGCAAGACGCAAATGACTTACTAGCTTTAACTCCTGGTCATTTCCTCCGCGGCGCTCCTTTGGTTTCTATACCGGAACCGAATGCCGAAAACGTATCCCCAACCACAAAATGGCAAAAATTAAAGGTCCTCCACCATCATTTCAGTTCACGTTGGAAAAGCGAGTATCTACAGGAATTTCATAAGAGAAACAAGTGGAAACACCCTCAACCTAATCTTAAGCAAGGAGATTAGTGGTCATCAAAGATGATCTCCTGCCACCAACTAACTGGCGTCTCGGTCGTATCACCAAACTCCATCTGGGCGCTGACCAAAACGTACGAGTAGTGGACGTCCGCACACAGACTGGCGTAAATACCCGAAATGTAACGAAGCATAATATTTCTAAAGGCCCCCGTAAACTTTTAGTCTGGTTTATTCCACACTCAAAGGACCCCACTCGCTCATATAAACTCCAGCTACTCATTTTCACCTCTGCATTCAAACCAACTAATAACGTCTTTCGAAATTCTCTTCCACAGGTATGGAGTTCAGCAAATGTCGTTTGTGCTGTCGCTTTCACAGCTTGCGGTATTGTCACGCGTTCAAGGCAATGACTCCGGTAGAACGCTACGATTCGGCAAAGATGCACCGATACTGCCTCAATTGTTTGGCCACCTCCCATAAGACCGAAATGTGCGATTGTCCTCACAGCTGTCACCGCTGTGGAAAAGCTCATAACACGCTCCTCCATCGTTCAGCCTCTCCAACACCAGATCGTCCACGTAAGGAAGAGTTTCGTAAGAAAACAGGTCGCCGTGAAATTGCATCCACTAGTCGGGCCATACAGAAGCCAACCAAGAGAATCCCAGGCCGGACCACTGCTCAGTAGCGTATAACCGATTTATTTAGCCAGGCGGTCTTGACACTCGAGAAGCTGAAACAACTGCTCCATATCGCTCCGCCTAAGGCGGGCCGGCATGTTGAGAACATGAGCACCAACCTCATCGAGTTTTAGTTTTAAGTAAAAAAAAGAAATCTAATTTTGTAAAATCTTTAAGATCGTAAATATGCATATGCGACGCTGGCAATTCGACTGCCATTTGTCATTTATCTAATTTCGAACTTTATCATTATAAGCGACGGTGTGACCCGACTTCGCCAACATAACATTCGCGTTTCATCCGCCAACGATAGCACTACATCTCTTATACATCAATTTAAATAATCTCCAATTTCAACAACTTATACATTGGCATTATATATACACATTTTGTATAAACGTACCTCATGTACATGCATACTTTGAATTTTGTACTGAATTAAACTAAATTAAACATTAAAGTAAATTGTGATTCATTTATATCGTAATTAACAAGTTTCTTTTATTTCCATTAAAACGGAGCATATCGTTGCATAAAAGTTTTCATTAAATTGAACACATATAGTTGAATTAAACTTGCATTCGCGCATCAATGAATTCACTGTTAAATTGTCTGCAGTTGTGACATCTACCAATACAGATCTTCAACAAACTCGATCTTTAAAGTGTAATAATAGGGATATGCCTTCAAATATTCGCTTAGCAGATACTCTATTTTTTGAGCCACAACGCATTGATATGCTCATTGGAGCCAGCATATTCTTCGACTTGCTATGCGTTGGGCAAATACGCTTGTCTGATCGGGTGCTACCACGCACAACTCTTCAAAATTGTCTTGTCTAACAGCCATTGATATGGCCCTAGCAAGGGACCCAGACGTCGAATTGAACAATTTAGTTGAACGCTTTTGGATCATCGAAAACTGCATTAAGCCTGCACCCAAGACTACTGTAGAAGAAGATTTGTGTGAAGAGCACTTCACGAAGAACTATAAACGTTTAGCCTCTGGAGAATTTTCGCTCCGGTTGCCAATGAAATCACCTGAGTGTGAGTTAACAGAATCACATAACCAGCCCATTAATCGCTTCAAGGCACTTAGGCGAAAATTGCAACGAAACGTTGAGCTTAAACCACAATACGCATCGTATATAAAAGAATACCTTGATTTAAATCATATGTCAGTGGTTGGCACTATACCAGAGCAAGTATACCTAAATTTTCTCCCGCATCACTGTGTTTTAAGAGCTGCTAGCACAACTACAAAATGACGCGTAGTTTTTGATGGTTCTGCATCCACTAGCAATTGGAATTCGCTCATTTCAATTTTGATGAAAGGGCCATGGGATCCAAATCTGGACATTTTTATATTCTCATTCTCGCCTTTTGAAACACCGACTAGGGTAACTAAGCGTACGATCCTTTCAGCTATCGCTAGGCTCTACGACCTACTTGATTTGATGGGACCAGTGGTGGCAAAGGCAAAAATATTTCTCCAACAATTGTGGAAAGAGAAACTACATTGGGACGATAGCCCATCGCAGGCGATACAATCGGAATGGCTAGAAATTTGTGATCAATATAACTTAGTCACACATTTTAGTTTCGACCGGTACTTGCTGCTGTCGGAATCCGACGTGAAAATACATGGCTTCTGCGATGCAAGTGTTATGGCTTATGAGGCCTGTATCTACATACGCGGAGAAAGAGATGGTCGAATTCAGACCAATCTGCTATGCTCTAAATCACGCGTAGCTCCTCTAAAAATGCTCACTGTACCAAAGCTTGAACTTTCGGGGGTATTGCTTTTAACTGAGTTATTACACATGGTAACGAATTCAATGCATTTCAATATATTGTTAGCCAGACTCCACAATAGTTCTTGGCTGCGTAGCGAACCAGCACACTTTAACGTTTTTGTTGCTAACCGCGTCAACACCATTCAAACCCTTACTAAAGGAATGACATGGAGTTATGTTCCAACCAACTCTAACCCGGCAGTTATTCTCTCAAGAGGAGCTAGTCTAAAGGAACTTCTAAGCATGCCATTTTGGAAGTACGGGCCATCCTTTCTCAATACCGATGAATGTACTTGGCCGAAACCAACGCTCTTACCAACATGTAATTTACCAGAATATCGAAAACGGGCATTTGTGTTTGTTACTACATCAGATATACAATATCATTACATTGCAAATTTGTAAATTCATTTGATCGAGTGCAGAAAGTTTACGCTTATGTGTATCGTTTTTCTCAACCAGCAAGCACGAGAGGTTCTGGACTAATTAATACCAAGGAATTGCAAGAAGGAACTTTTCTGCTTATTCGTATGATTCAAAGATTGCACCTTAGCGATGAATATAAAGCACAAGAAGACAAATTGCACATGAAAACTTCATCAGAAGTTCGATCTCTGAATCCTTTTCTTGATACCCATGGTTTGCTTCGAGTTGGAGGAAGGCTTCAAAACTCAAATCTAGATTTTTCATCGAAGCATCAAATTATTTTACCAAAACGTCATCCAGTATCTGACGCAATCATTAGCAGCTTTCACCAGAAATTACTTCACGCTGGACCACAGTCGCTGTTGGCATCCATTCGTCTTCAATATTGGCCTATTAATGGGCGTAAAACTGTAAGTCGAATAATTAATAAATGCGTACGCTGCTTTCATATCAAACCTAAAATTATGGAACACTTAATGGGAAATTTAACATCAGAAAGAGTTACAGCCAATCGAGCCTTCTTAACCACCGGAATTGATTTTTGTGGACCATTTTTTTACAAATCCGATATTAGAAGTCGACCACCAATTAAATGCTTTATATGCTTATTCGTTTGTTTCGGAACAAAAGCCATTCATATGGAATTAGTAAAGGACTTGTCAACCCCTTCATTCCTCGCAGCCCTTACAAGATTTATCTGCACACGAGGAAGACCACAAACCGTTTGGTAGGACAATGCTACGAGTTTTGTTGGAGCTAAGAATGAGCTAATAGAGTTAATGAAATTATTTTTGAGCCAAGACCATTTAAAGACAGTCCGCGAACAATGCGCAAAGGATGGAATTGCCTGGAAGCTGATTCCACCTCGATCCCCACACTTTGGCGGCTTATGGGAAGCTGCAGTAAAAACCGCCAAATATAATTTCTATCGTGTTGTTGGTCTTTCAAGGTTGAAATTTGAAGAACTTCGAACTCTTGTCTGCCAAATTTCTGCTATTGTAAATTCACGGCCATTGTGTCCTATTTCAGAAAGTTCTGATGACCTAGAAGGGCTTACACCGGGACATTTTCTTATCGGTGCATCTTTCACACCAGTGGTGGACCCGGTCGCTACATCATTAAAAATAGATCCATTTAGCCGATGGGAGCGCGTATGCTACATGCAATAGCAATTTTGGAAAAAAATGGCATGCAGAATATCTGACTCTTCTTCAATAACGTCGAAGGTTTGATTGCCAGCTATCTATCTATCTATCCAATCTAAAGGTAGGATATGTCGTTTTAATTGAAGACGAAAACAACCCTCCGCTTAAATGGCCGCTGGCCAGAGTCATCGAAACTATTCTTGGAAAGGACAATGTGGCTCGAGTTGCTGTTTTGAAGACCTTCAATGGTATTTACAAACGTGTTGTGGCAAAACTGTGTCTACTTCCTATTGACGACAATTTCTTGAAAGCCTATGTCTTTCAACGGCCGGAGTATGTTTAGTTATTATGTATATATTATGCATTAAGTAATATAATTTGCAACTACTACTACGACTAGTACCAATGACTACTAATAGTACAAGCTTATACCTTGTTAAATACCATTCCTCTTATCATAATTGCATATGTTGCTTGTATCTACACTTGTTTATATGTACATACATACATACCAATTTTCATATACCTATGCTAAGGTATATGCAATAACATGCAAATATTTGGTTGCTTAAATTCTGCAAGCCCGCATACATACCTATATGATTAGGCATTAAGCATAAAACAAAGTTAAGAAATTGGGCAAAGTAGAAAATATGTATGTCATATTTATGTATACATGTGTCCATAAAGCCGAATATAGCAAAATAAGTCTAACGGAAATCAGATGAATATAAATAATCCAAATCAGGTGATCCCTATACCGTAAGGGATTCAACACATTGTATAGACGAAATTTGCAAGCTTCTTTGATTGTACAGCTTAGCGAATTTTGTCATTCGATATGTGGTTGCTGCAGCATATAGTTGCTATTTTTATATTTTGCTAATGCATAGATATGTACATGCATATTGTAAATTTAATAAATTTTTGAAGTCCGTAAATAAAGCTTATAAATTATAACGAAAACGTTCGTTTTTTTATTTGAAAAAAAGGGTCAGTAAAAAAGTTTACTGTTCCCCTAAACAGATATCTTTTTACCATTATTATATGCTCAATGCTTTTGGGAATACAACATTTTTGGTTTTACCATAGACATTGGTCCACTTCATGGGGAGAAGAATAATCCGACTTTTTGAATAGGCCAGTCCCCCGGTCCACTTCCCGCAGAGAAGAGCAGTTTTACTGCTCATCAAAGCCAAAAGCCACATACACACCAAATTTAAAGTAAATGGAACCATAAATACTATTTTTTTTTGAATAGGTCAGTGCCTTGCGTACTTACGGAAGAGAAGTGTAGTATTCCTGCTAATCTAAGCAGAAATAAACTTTTTTCGAATAGTTCACAGTGCTTGTTCCACTTCCCGAAGATAATAGTAGTCGGTTTCTTTCGAATAGGTCGGATCCTAGTCCACTTTCCGGACCTTTCTGTTAACCTTAGCAAATGGCCACCTATGTACTGAATTTCAAGAAAATCCTGCTATAAATAAACTTTTTACGAATAGGTCAGTCCCTGGTCAACTTACCGGAGAGACGTGTAGTCTTCCTGTTAAGCTAAGGATAAGGCCACTATGTACCGAGCTTCAAGTAAGCCGAACAAAATGTAAGATTTTGTCGAGTAGGTCAATCCCTGGTCCATTTTCTGGAGAGAAGTGTAGTCTTGCTCTTAATCTAAGCAGTAACCTATCCAATATCAGGAAATCTAACCATAAATAAGATTCCGAAAAGGTCAGTCCCTGGTCCAGTTCCCGAAAACATTTTTCGTAAAAACTGTGCACCGTATTTCAAGTGAATCGAACAATAAATAAGCTTTTTTGAATAGGCTAGTTCCTGGTCCAATTACTGGAGAGAATTAATCTACGAAAAATGCCACCTATGTACCGAGATTCGAGTAAATAGAACAATAAGTAGGCTAGTCCCTGGTTCAATTCTCGGAAAGAAGAATAGTTAGTCTAAGCAAAATGCCACCTACGTACCGAATTTCAAGTAAATGAAGTAAATCGAACAATAAGTAAGATTTTTTGAATAGGATAGTTTGTAAATCTAAGCAAAATGCCACGTATCAACCGAGTTTCATCGGATAGGTCAGTACTTGGTAGACTTCCCGAAAATTTTTTCGTAAAAACCTTCCCAGTAGTGATAAAACAAACCTGACGAAATTTCAACAAAATCGGTCGGTAACTTTTGGAGAACACCTGTTACAAACGGTCATAAGAGTTTTTTTTCGAATAGGTGAACCCCTGGTCCACTTCCCGAAAAATTTTGATCTTGAAATCCTTTTCAGGAATCATACAAACGATCTGACGAAACTTCAAGTCAATCGGTCGGTAACTTTTGGAGAGCACCAGTTGCGTAGGGACATAAGAGTTTTTTTCTCTTAGGTCAGTCTTCAGTCCATTTCCCAGAAAGAAGAGTAGTCTTTCTGTTAATCTCAGCAAAAGGCCCCCTATGTACCGGATTTCAAGTAAATCGAACAATAAGTAAGATAAGGGTTTTAGGAGAGGTCAGTCTCTGGTCCACATTCCGGAGAGAAGGGGAGTATTGCTATTAATCTTAGCGGAAGGCCACCTTTGTACTGAATTTAAAGCAAATCGAGCCATAAATAAACCTTTTTTCGATTAGTTCAGTCCTTGGCCCACCTCTCGGAGATAATAGTAATCGAATTCTTTAGAATAGGCCTGTTCTGCTCCACCTTCTTGAGAGAAGTGTAGACGTACTGTTAATCTGAGCAAAATGCCACATATACTCGTATACCGGATTTCAAGTAAATCGAACCACGACGAAATTTCAATTCAATCGGTTGGCAAATTTTGGAGAGCACCCGTTCCGTAGGGGCATAAGAGTTGTTTTTGAATAGGTCAGTCCCCAGCCCACTTCCTGGAGAGAAGAGTAGTCTTCCTGTGAATCTAAGCAAAAGTCCACCTATGTACCGGATTTCAAGTAAATTGAACCACAACTAAGATTTTATCGAATAGCTCAGTCCCTGCTCCACTTCCCGAAAGGCATCAAAGAAGCAATCTGACAAAATTTCAGCTTTTGTAGAACACCAGTTACAAATGGACGTAATAAGTTTTTAGAAATAATCTGAAATTATTCGGCCTGTAATTTTTGGAGAACACCCGCTCCGGGTTCCGGGGGAGCATAAGAGGTTTTTTTCGAATAAGTCAGTTCCCGATCCCCTTCCCGACATTTTTTTGTTGTGAGCCTTTCCGGAAATCATAGAAGCAATCTGACGAAATTTCAAGTCAATCGGTCGGTAATTTTTGGAGATTTTTGGATGTTACTGGATTTTTCCAAGCGGACATCAGATTGTTACATACTCGTAAATAAAAGATTTTGTATGTATATTGAGTTTGAATTTACCCGCCGTCTGGTACATGCAAAGCGTTTTAGAAAAAACGGCACAAAAATTATATGCGTAACTGTTAATTTGAGGGAGTGGCTAACGGGAACTTTCTGGATGGAAATTTTTTGGTGTACAAGCTTGTACAGTTGATGCGTTCTTGTTGTTGCTGAACTTGTAGAGCGCAGTTGTAAAATATAAAGTTATTATTTAGCACTTTTTAAAAATTACCATTTTTCTTTCTTTTTTTAAAATTCTACAATCTTCGGCTTTAAAACTTTCAATTTTTCTTTTTTACTCAAAATTCTTAAATAGTTTTTTTATTGCTTTTTTCACTTTTCAGCCAATTTTTATATCATAGTTTATAAGTTATCTGTTGTTAAAGTTTTTTAACTTTATAATAAAATTAAGCCAAACGGTTACCCTCGTCCCGCCAACCGACACGAGAGCCGCCATCCGCATGACGTACGGAATTTGCCTAGTCATCGAAAACAAGAAATGTTCACTATTCTAATATTATTTCTGATTAACTATTTTCACTTATTTTGTTTAAATTAACGCACAATGCAACTCAAATAAACATTAACAAATTCTATTATGATTAAAATAAATGCTAACTTAAACATGGCTGCAGTCTAATCTGGAAGATGTTGCTGTACTGTAAAATAAAATACAAAAATTAATAAAAAATATGCAAGCAAGATAAAATTGGATAAACAAATTTTGCATAAAAGACTGGGTGAAAATGAAAACGTTTCACTTAAAAATATAAAGCCCTTTCCTTTAAGAATACTGTGCAAAGTAATGCTAGTGTTTGTCCGATCCAGGGTTACAATCTAAAGCGCGGCCGGTGGCTGTCAACTTTCAAAGCAGTTCCACTTAAGAATACTGAGCAAGAGATTAACATTTATTTTCACACTGTAATTTACACAAAATTTGTGTGTTATATTTCTGCAACGCCTGCCTAGCCAAGTATTTTAAATGTATTTACTGGTCTATTCTGTGCACTTGATAAATTCATCATCTTGCTTATTTATAAAGATTAACATTTTATCAAGATTTATCTATTCTGTGTTACAAATAAAAAGCTATTTTCTTCATAAATTGTCAAAAATTGCGAATACAGGGATCGCTCGCGTCACTTAAGAAGAGGAGACGTTAATTAGCCATATTCGCAAAATTTTCGTTTGACTGGCGAAATTAGCCGTCATCTCATAGATGATATCCAAAAAACATCACTGTCGTTAATCATAAGCGTGCTAGTGGCTTTAAACTTCTTTGGGTATGGCTCATACCAAAAATGTATAGGCAACAACTTTAACTTGTCCATGAATCAGTCGTCTCTTCCCAGAAGTTTGCTTATTGTAAAGGTGAGGAATAGGGCCATGCGCAGAAGTTCACCCAAGTGAGGAGAGTTTTTGACTGCCATTCACCTGGGAGTGGCCAGAAACGATTCTTTTGCGTATGGTTCAAGCAGTTCACGACTTCCAGTCCTAGACCACGTATCTCCTGGACAGCCAGCAATTATCCGCTTGAAAAATGAAAAATCTAAATGTACGAAGGAAGATGTGACCAAGGATGCCTTTTACCAGCGCCTTGAGCGCACTTATGAGCACTGTCTCCGCCACGACGTAAAAATTGTGCTCGGCGACTTCAACACTAGGGTGGGCAAAGAAGATACTTTTGGGACAACAGCCGTAAAATTCAGCCTCCACGACTTCGCCCGCGCCCGAAATATGTTTGTATTTAGCACAAGAAAATTCACTATGCTACTTGGCTGTCGAAGATGGAAAAACTTTCAACCAAATCGATCATGTTGTGATAGACGGAAAACATGTCTCCAGTGTTGTTGACGAGCGTATACTCCGAGCACCCAACATTGACTCGGACCACTATCTCGATGCAGCGAAGATACGCACGCGCCTCTGTGTATCGAAGAACGCCCGTCAATAAACACAGGGAAGATTCGACGATGAAAAGCTGCAATCACAACAGATGCCGAGCGGTTTTCTAGTCAGTATTTCAAGCTCACTACGTACAGCTGCAAACAAAACTATTGGATTTCGGAAAAGTCGAAAAAAAATCTGGTACGATGAAGACTGCCGTGTCACGGCGGAGGGAAAGCAGACTGTCTACCTCACAACATTGCGATCGACTACAAATCGTGCGGGGTTGGATAGATACCGAGATCTGAAGAGGAAAGCAAGACACATTTGCAAGAAAAAGGTGAGAGAGGCTGAGATGCGTGAGTAAGAGGAGCTTGAGAAGCTGGGTGAAAAGGTTAATGCTCGAAAACTCTATGAGAAGATACGACGAATTACAGAAGGTTTCAAGCCCGTAGCAGAATCTAAGGGGACTGAGAGAGGTGATCTAGCAACCGATGCCCAGAGCACACTGAACTTATGGAGGGAACACTTCTCCAGCCTATTGAATAGCAGTGAAAATGAAACACCCGGAAAAGGTGAACCGGAGTTTCGGGTTTCGGGTGACGAAGGAAAAGTCGTTCCATCACCCGACTATGAAGAAGTCCGAACAGCAATCGCCCGGTTAAAAAACAAGAAAGCAGCTGGGACCGATGGAGTACCGGCCGAGCTATTGATATACGGCGATGAAGAGCTGATCATGTGCATGCATCAGCTTCTTTGCAAAATATGGTCGGATGAAAGTATGCCCGACGATTGCAATCTAAATGTGCTCTGCTAAGTATCCTTCGACATAACGAGAAGGAGCTGCCTTTACGCAGCTCTGTATGAATTTGGTATCCCCGCAAAACTTATAAGGCTATGTAAGCTGACCTTAAGCAACACTAAAAGCTCCGTCAGAATCGGGAAGGACTGTCGTTGTGATCCTTTCGTTTTGCCCGAAAATGGTTTTCATCCATCTTTCGAGTTATCTTTAGATGTTCTCTCTAATCTTAATTATCCAATATCTACTTCAAAATCGAAAAACTCCCGTTACTTATTTAAAAAGCAAATTATATTAATCTTAGAAATGCGCTGTCTACAATTTTCTGGCCAATGTATGACGGAAACGTGGAAGAAAGCGTTCTTCGCTTCAAAGCACGTGCATTAGAGCAAAAATTAAAAAAGCAGTTAGAACATTTTTTGCAAGTTTCATTAGAAAAGCTTGATCGCTGAAAAATCGAAATGGAATGTCTGTAGAAAATACTTTTGTCAACTACATGAGTCTGCTTTTACACGTGACCCCACATTATTAATGCGATTAATACCTTCTTTATATATTTTTCGACAATTTTTCAGCTTAGAAATTATAAGCGTTTGAACTTCTTGCAAAAAAATAGACTTTTTTGTCTTTGGATCATAACTTTTTTACTCATCGCAGATCAACGAAACACTTCAGATCCATAAGCTTTGAGCTTTTATAAAGCAAAGGGTGCCAAACTTATCTGCAGTGTCCTGCATTTTATTGCAATATTTCAATTTGAACTTATCTCTTCAGCCCAATATTTGCTAAATTTAAAAATTTTCACATGAAAATTTGTTGGCATACACTTCTAATATTTCTTAGTAATTCTTGAACTATTGCAATAACAGTTATTTGGCGCCTTGGAACTGATGATGCAATTTTTCGCCATTTGATGTATTTCCAACAGATGGGGTGACTTACCGATTAATAAAAGTCGCTCTCGCACGGCCGATGGATTATTATGAGGAGCCTTTTTAGTTCATGTACGAAATACACTCGGAGGGCTTGATATTCCTTGCGGAGTGATGACCTCAATTATCGAAATTAATGTTGGATGTTGGTCGGACCAGGACTCGAACCCTGGCCTTCCCAATAGTAGTACACAACGCAAACCACGTGGCTATTGCGACCGCCAATTTAATTGCGAGCTTTTAAAAAAATTAAATCCGCTTGGTAGGTCTTGATTGGATCGCCCTATTGCAATAAATTTTTTGAAAGAATTCGGACGTCGATGTGCCAGCAGAGATCAAAAAATTAATAATCTTACCAATATTTGTAATCGTTTTGTAATAATGTCAGACCCAGTTATAAAATATATGTGGCATAAGTTACATAATGAAGTTAAGCATTTGTAAATAATAAAATAAATAATAAGTGCTTATTTTTAAGATTTAGGTATAAGAAGTCTCTATGCCTTTTATGAACATGATGATCTTAACCTTAAATTTTATATCTGAAGAGTCAGTTGTAAGAACGATATACAATATAGTCTTCCGATTCCGATGGTTTTCAGTGTAAATACTAATTTTAAGTATTCTATACAGAATGTCACATTTGGCGCATTTCCATATTTATAATCCAAAATCTAAAAGACAGCTATAAGTATGTATAATATAAATGTATCAAATGATCAATAAAATATAAATATACCTCTGTTTACCAAATTTGGTTGAAATACCTTTCAAACTAACGGAGTAGTTTACGTCCATCTATTTGGAAAGACAGGCAGATGGACAGCCGGTATAAAGATTGCTGACTGTTCTCCTTCTTTTTCTTATTAAAATGAAAAGCATACAATAGAAAAAGCTAATCGGCAAATTTTACTAGGAAATAAAATAAATTCGAATTCATTTTTTAACGAAAAATGTTCTTCTGTATTAAAGAAATCCGCAAATTTAAGTTCCCATAAAAAAGTTTTCATATGTCATGGAATTTGGAAAGTATAGTGTTTTATATTTGCAATGAAAAGTAACCTCCATCAGTTGGAAAATGTTTAATAATTCCATATTGCATCTTTGAAGAAGAAGATTTGTAGGAACTCTTAATTTCCGACTGTAGGGTGTCAGTTCCAGGAAGAGTGAATATAAAATTTGTATAGCATTCGATTCCTTGAGCAACTTTAAATCATGTGTCCAAATTTAAAGATAGTATCATCAATATTATAGAAACTACAGAATAAAATAAATAATAAATGTGCATGTCTTAAACACTTTTACCCTATTGTGGGTCGTGGAAGCAAATCACGGCTATGTTAAAAAATTTTGCTTGGATGCGGATTGTGGTGAGACGTTCATCTACCGGGGTGAATGCCAATACTCGGCGACGGATCTACAGTTGAGTCATTCGCAAACAAATTCAACAAAATAAATATACAAACATACAAACAAGCGAAAATATACGTACACATACAAGTGAAAATATATATACATACAGAAAAGTGGAATCATACACACGTGCAAACAAGTGGAAAAACATAAATAAAAAATTAAAATATTCCTGCAATAATTCGCAGCAGAAATTATAAAGTGTCGTATACAATTATGTACGGGAAAAGTACAGTTTACCGAGCAATGTTGGTCGGACCAGGACTCGAACCCTGGCCTTCCCAATAGTAGTACACAACGCAAACCACGTGGCTATTGCGACCGCCAATTTAATTGCGAGCTTTTAAAAAAATTAAATCCGCTTGGTAGGTCTTGATTGGATCGCCCTATTGCAATAAATTTTTTGAAAGAATTCGGACGTCGATGTGCCAGCAGAGATCAAAAAATTAATAATCCTACCAATATTTGTAATCGTTTTGTAATAATGTCAGACCCAGTTATAAAATATATGTGGCATAAGTTACATAATGAAGTTAAGCATTTGTTAATAATAAAATAAATAATAAGTGCTTATTTTTAAGATTTAGGTATAAGAAGTCTCTATGCCTTTTATGAACATGATGATCTTAACCTTAAATTTTATATCTGAAAAGTCAGTTGTAAGAACGATATATAATATAGTCTTCCGATTCCGATGGTTTTCAGTGTAAATACTAATTTTAAGTATTCTATACAGAATGTCAAATTTGGCGCATTTCCATATTTATAATCCAAAATCTAAAAGACAGTTATAAGTATGTATAATATAAATATATCAAATGATCAATAAAATATAAATATACCTCTGTTTACCAAATTTGGTTGAAATACCTTTCAAACTAACGTATAAAGATTGCTGACTGTTCTCCTTCTTTTTCTTATTAAAATGAAAAGCATACAATAGAAGAAGCTAATCGGCAAATTTTACTAGGAAATAAAATAAATTCGAATTCATTTTTTAACGAAAAATGTTCTTCTGTATTAAAGAAATCCGCAAATTTAAGTTACCATAAAAAAGTTTTCATATGTCATGGAATTTGAAAAGTATAGTGTTTTATATTTACAATGGAAAGTAACCTCCATCAGTTGGAAAATGTTTAATAATTGCATATTGCATCTTTGAAGAAGAAGATTGTAACGGAGTTTTCCTCTTGGCTGGGGTAAGCTCAGCCTTGCCAAGGGTTTGCTAAAGTAAAATGCGCTGGGTACGTTACAACAAATTTATTAGTTTAACAATCTCTATCTACACGATTTCTAATACGTTACTCGCTATTTCTATGACAAGTAAGTAAGTGTTCGTGAGGTATAAACCCTCAGGTACACTACGTTTGCTGGTGGTGTTGAACCCACGAGCAAGTATGCTTAATAATAACACAAATAGTACTTCTTTCGTATGGCGCTGTGGAGGTATAAACCCTCTAACAGCCCTCGTTCCAATGAGGTATAAACCCTCAGTAGAATATAAATAAATGCTCGTGAGGTATATAGACCCTCAGGTGCACTACGTTTGCCGGTGGTATTGATCTCACGGGCAAGTATGCCTAACGACAACACAAAGGCTACTCAATTTCCTTTGCGTTTTCGTCGCCTTTTATACTATTCTTCACGCAGGCAGAATGTTATTTTATAATAACAATTGATTGCTGCGTACAGTTTCTCACTTATTCTATGTGTATGTGTGTATGTGCATTCATGTTCGAACATGCTCATAGGCTTCAGCGCTTCAATAATTTAAGTATGTAAATATATATATATATATGTAATATATATAATTATTATTATTTATGTATATATACAAATATGAAAAATATATATATATAAAAATGTATTGTTGTGAGGTCTCCAAAAGCCTCGGATTTTGGGGTCCTTACACCCTCCCCTCACTTCCTGCTGCGAGGCTTATGGTCACCAGGCCAGTCCGTGTGATCCTCACGCGGTGGTAGTTGCCTTCGACGTGCCGCTTGTAAGATCGCCCCTGCCACGCACTTCACCATCCTCCTCGGATATATCGAGTTCTCCTCGTCGCTTCGCTGGTTGTTCATCCTCACTCTCTGACCAGATTGTGATTGGTGTGGATGCGCGCACTAAGCATTCTCCTTTATCAGCACTGCCGCTACCTGCTTCTTCGTTCCGTACGAATATCACTGTAGATTCGCTGGTACAGGTACTATCTGCTCTGCCTCGTTTACATTGTTTTTCTTCGGGTATATGAGAACGTATCTCCTCCTCTGCCAGTCTGTGTATACGTATGCGCGGCCAGTCATTTGTTGCTGCCATCTCTGCTGCTTGCTTATGCTTCTTACTTCGTATAGTTCGTTGGCACAATTAGTTTATCGCTCGCTTCAGTTGTTAAAACACTTGATGTGAGTTTGGTCGTGGCGCCGGCTTTTATTTTAATTTTTCATCGCTCCTGCATATGCTTTAATGCAAATTTCTCCTTCGAATTTTTGCAGGAGTATTTCGGTTATTATTATTATTTTGTGTGTATATATTTATATTTTTTTTTTGTGCGTTGTGTATACATATATAATTATTATTATTATTTGTATATATGTATGTTCATTTGTTTACCGCTGGCTCTGCTATTCGTGGGTGCTGCCACCTTCATACAGTATGTGACTTAAGGTGCGTCCATATCAAACTTTTTTTCACTTGAATTTTTTTTTTTTTTTGTTTTTGTTTTTTAACACTACGACTCCCTTTTATGTCCATTTTAGGGTGCGTTCATATCAAACTTTTTTTCACTCTTAAAATTTTTTTTTTTTTGTTTTTTTTTTTTTTTTTTTTTTTTGTTTCTTAACACTACGACTCCCTTTTATGTCCATGTTAGGGTGCGTCCATATCAAACTTTTTTTTCACTCTTAATTTTTTTTTTTTTTTTTTTTTTTTGTTTTTTGTTTTTGTTTCTTCTCACTATGATGTCTGTTTTTTTCACTAAATTTTTTTTTTTTTTTTTTTTTTTTTTTTTAATTTTTTTTTTTTTGTTTTTTTTTTTTCTGTTTCTTGATACTATGATGTCCTTTACTTCATTACTTTTTTTTTCACTTATAATTTTAATTTTTCTTTTTTTTCTTTTTTTTTTTGTTTTGTGCCTTTATGGAATGTTTTTCCTATCACCGTGGTAGGGCTTTAATTCACTCAGATGTGCCGTTCTACTTTTTCCCTTGTGTATTTTGTCCAGTTCCACTATTACTGGAGATATGTAGTTGGTTATTCGATGCGGGCCGCTGTACCTGGGAGCTAGTTTGGCCGCAAAGTTTTCTATCGCCTTTGAGAGGTGGTGTTCCTTTACTAGTACTAAGTCGCCTATAGCTGGTTGCCAATTTCGCCTTCGCAGGTTGTAATGACGCGCTTGATCGGTTGCTGCGCGTTGTTGGTTACATCGAACTATTCTGTAGACTTCTGCCATCATTGTTGCTTTATCTGCTGGTGTCGGGGTCTTCTGCGCTGTTCCGAAGGTGTGTTCGTCGAAGAGATTATTCGGCATTCTTGGGTCTCTTCCCTGGACTATGTATGCCGGACTGTATCCTGTGGATTCGCCTACGCAGGTATTGAGTGCGAGTGTTATTTCTGGGAGTAGTTCGTCCCAATCACGTTGTTCTCTTCCGGTGAATTGCGCTATCATTCTTTTAATGTTCCTGTTTGCTCTTTCGGTCGGGTTCTCTTGTGGTGTGTAAGGTGCGGTTAGCTGGTGTTTCACTCCGTGCTCGCTTAAGAAGTTTTTGAAATGCTTACTGGTGAATTGTGCTCCGTTGTCCGTGATTAGTACTTTTGGGATACCAAAACGCGCTAAGATCCTTTCTCGGAATGCTCTTACGAGGCCTTCGGTTGTGGCTTTGCGGACTGCAACGATCTCTACCCATTTAGAGAATCGGTCCAGAAAGACGAGAGCCATTGTATTGCCATGCTTTGATCGGGGTAACGGGCCGACGAAATCTGCACACACTGTTGCCCATGGTTCTTCCGCTATTTGGGTGAGCATTTTGCCTGCAGCTTGTTGTTGGCCGGGCTTATATATTTGGCACTCGTGACACTGTTGTACATACTTCCTCACGTCGCGAAACATTCCTGGCCAGTAGTATCGTGCCATCGCCCGGGCTATGGATTTACGAATGCCCATATGGCCAGCACTCGGGGCGTCATGTACTTCTTTTAACACTCGTAGTTTTTGAGACTTTGGTACACATAGCTTCCACGGAGTAGTATCTTCACCATCGACTTGGGTCGTCATTCGCCTATATAAACTGCCTTCTTCGATCACGTAGTCCGGGTACTTTTCTGGAGCTTCTTCCACCTTCGCCTTCTTTTCTTTTAGCCATGCGCCGTCTTCGTTTTCGTCTTCTTCTAATACTGTGCCCAACTGTTCCTCTCGTGGTTGCCTTGATAGCGCGTCTGCTACGACGTTCAGCTTCCCCTTCCTGTACTGCACTTCGAACGAATATTGTTGGAGCTCTAGCGCCCATCTCGCTATCCGACCTGTTGGACTCTCGATCGCGTTGAGCCACTTCGACGCCAGGTGGTCGGTAATCACTGTGAAGTTGTACCCTTCAAGATACGGTCTCATTTTCCTTATTGCCCAGACTATCGCTAAACACTCCTTCTCCGTTGGTGAGTAGTTCATTTCGGCTTTATTCAGCCGGCGACTCGCATATGCTATTACTCGCTCGCTACCCTCTAACTCTTGTGTTAGAACTGCTCCGAGCCCGAAATCACTCGCGTCGGTCTGCAACGTAAATCTCTTTGTGAAGTCCGGGCACGCCAATACCGGTGCTTGTGTGAGGGCGTCTTTCAGGGCTTCGAATGCTGACTGTTGTTTTTCGGACCACTCCCACTTTTTGCCTTTGTTCAACATTGATGTGAGCGGATGCGAAACTTGTGAAAAGTCGGAGACGAATCTTCGGTACCATGATGCCACTCCCAGGAATCGTCTGAGCTCTCGTAGATTTGTTGGAGGTGTGAGCTCTCTTATGGCCGCTACCTTATCTGGGTCTGTATGCATGCCCTTCTCGCTGACTACGTGGCCTAAATACTTCAGCTTCTTCTTAAAAAACTCGCACTTCTCGGGGTTGATGCGGAGGTTGGCTTTTCTTAGCCGCTGGAATACTTCTTTGAGGTGCTTCACGTGCTCTTCTAACGTTGTACTCGTAACTATGATGTCGTCTAGGTAGGCAAATGCGTGCGGTTCTAGTTTTGGGCCGATAACTCTATCAAGTGCCCTCTGGAACGTCGCTGGTGCGGAGTGTAGGCCGAAAGGCATTACCTTCCATTGGAACAAGCCACGTCCGGGTACTGTGAATGCCGTGTACTGTTTGCTGTCCTCCTCCATGGGGATCTGCCAATAACCATTCTTCAAGTCCAGACTGCTGATGAATCTAGCGCTTCTGAGCCGATCGAGTATATGCTGGATGCGCGGCAACGGGTATGCGTCTGGAACGGATTTGGCATTCAATTGGCGGTAGTCGACGCAGAGTCTCCACTTTCCGTTTTTCTTCTTTGCTAATACTATTGGTGCACTGTGCGGACTATGGGATGGTTCAATGTAGCTCTTCTCAAGTAGTTCGTCGATTTCTTTGTTGATGACCTCTTGCATCTTTGGGTTCTTGGGGAAGTACCTCTGCTTTATTGGTCGATCGTCTCGCATGATTATTTTATGTGTGGCGACATTGGACGGTCCTGACATCTCCTCAAATTGTTTCAACTCACTTTGCAGGAACTCACTCACTTTCTTATCCGCTGGGTTGCCTGCTTGTGGTGTGGTTTGGTTTGGGCCTTCTGAGGCCGTGTACTCCTTCGCTCCCTTCTCAACTATGGCGGTGCACGTGATTATTTCGTCTTCTCTCTTGTCTACCCTTAATCCTAGTGACTCTCCGCCGCATCTCAACTCTGTGTTGGCCTTCGCGAGGTAGTCCGTCCCGAGTACCATTTCATCGACCAGGCCTGGTAGAACAAGTAACTCGCTGTGATGTACTTCGTTCCCCAACTTCACTTCTGCTTCTACTGCTTCCTCGACGTCCTTGCGCCTTCCATCTCCCATTACCACTCGTGTCTTTACGGGTTTCGTTCCTTCCGTACCCAATCTCCTCACCACTTCTTCGCTCACGAAACTCCTCGTTGCTCCGGTATCTATTGCCGCTACTATGTTTTCGCCGTTCATGGTCACATTGGCCAGGATCCGGCCTTGTGTCTGGTTTAGTGCTGCTGCTGTTCTCGAGGGAGTGTTGTGGACCCCACCCCTCGATACTGATGAGGCCCCTGGTCGTTTCCCTGTAGATCTGGGCAGCAATTTCGGGTGTGTATTCCACAACGTCCACACTTCCAACAAAACTCGATTTTTGGACTGCGACAGCCGTGGGCGAAATGTCCGACTCCACCGCATCGTCTGCATGCGTTTCGGGGGTCTACGTACCTCCCTTGCTGATTTGGTTGGCTCTCTGCTCTCCTTGGTGTGTTGGGATTCCGGTCTTCACTTAATTGCTGGTAGCGCTCTGCTCTGTCTGCTCGATCTGGTCTTGTAGCGCCCTCAAACCTCCTTGGTTGTTCCCGCCTTTCGCTGCTGTGTGGGTACCTATAGCTCTCTTCGTTCACGTGCATAGACTGGTACCGCTCTTCCGGTCGTCGAGGTACAAATGGTCGCGCTGCGGCTCTTAATGGCTCTCTCTCGGGGGGAAGGTTTTCGAAGTCTTCTACCAAGTCCACTAACTCTTCCAGACTCTTGAACTCACTCCGTTTAACGTAAAGTTGATACTCTCTGCGCGAATTTCGATAGATACGGCTTAGTTTCTCTTCGGCTGTGTAGTTCGCGTGCCGCATAAGCCCTTGTAGTACCAGGACGTAATCTTTAAACCGCTCACCCGGTCGTTGGACGCGTCGGCGTATCTCGTCGTCTAGTTGTTCAAAGTACCGCGAGCTCAGAAAGAACTTCAGGAAATCTTTTTTTAAACTCGTCCCATTCCTGCCAGTGCCGATTGTTATTCCGGAACCACACTAGAGCTTTCTCCTTCAGTAGCTCTGGTAACGCTCGTGGGATTGAGTTACGGTTTAAGCCGTAACCGTCCGCTAATTCCTCTATCCGTTCGATAAACCCTAAGGGATCTTTACCGCCGTCGTAGCGGAATCCCCATTTCCGCACCCTGTCCATAATGTTCGCATGAGAGGGTGTCGCAGGTACGTACGCTTGCTCTTCTTCGTAAAGCATGCCGTGAGCTCCCTCATAAAACACGTCTGATGATGGGACGCCTTCTCTTGGTGTCGCTGGATTTATGGTGATATTTGGCCTAGTATGTCGGAGGGCCAACTCCGTCAAGCGTCTTTGCACGCTTTCTCCTTCACCCTGATTCTGGATGAAGCTCGCAAAGCGTTTGCGCAGCTCCTCCACTGTTCCGTAGTTCTCGAACCCAAATTCTTCTGCGTATCTCAATAGTTCCTCTCGATTGAGGTAGTACACCCATGTCACTTTGACCATGGCTTACCTCGTTATCTCGTTCTTCTTACTTTAGAGTCCCTGCTCGGGCGCCAGTTGTAACGGAGTTTTCCTCTTGGCTGGGGTAAGCTCAGCCTTGCCAAGGGTTTGCTAAAGTAAAATGCGCTGGGTACGTTACAACAAATTTATTAGTTTAACAATCTCTATCTACACGATTTCTAATACGTTACTCGCTATTTCTATGACAAGTAAGTAAGTGTTCGTGAGGTATAAACCCTCAGGTACACTACGTTTGCTGGTGGTGTTGAACCCACGAGCAAGTATGCTTAATAATAACACAAATAGTACTTCTTTCGTATGGCGCTGTGGAGGTATAAACCCTCTAACAGCCCT
This sequence comes from Ceratitis rosa, assembly GCA_037013455.1. NCBI lineage: Eukaryota > Metazoa > Arthropoda > Insecta > Diptera > Tephritidae > Ceratitis > Ceratitis rosa. The sequence continues at coordinate 56,243 of JAWMAG010000048.1, forward strand.
CGTTCCAATGAGGTATAAACCCTCAGTAGAATATAAATAAATGCTCGTGAGGTATATAGACCCTCAGGTGCACTACGTTTGCCGGTGGTATTGATCCCACGGGCAAGTATACCTAACGACAACACAAAGGCTACTCAATTTCCTTTGCGTTTTCGTCGCCTTTTATACTATTCTGCACGCAGGCAGAATGTTATTTTATAATAACAATTGATTGCTGCGTACAGTTTCTCACTTATTCTATGTGTATGTGTGTATGTGCATTCATGTTCGAACATGCTCATAGGCTTCAGCGCTTCAATAATTTAAGTATGTAAATATATATATATATATGTAATATATATAATTATTATTATTTATGTATATATACATAATGAAAAATATATATATATAAAAATTTATTGTTGTGAGGTCTCCAAAAGCCTCGGATTTTGGGATTTGTAGGAACTCTTAATTTCCGACTGTAGGGTGTCAGTTCCAGGAAGAGTGAATATAAAATTTGTATAGCATTCGATTCCTTGAGCAACTTTAAATCATGTGTCCAAATTTAAAGATAGTATCATCAATATTATAGAAACTACAGAATAAAATAAATAATAAATGTGCATGTCTTAAACACTTTTACCCTATTGTGGGTCGTGAAAGCAAATCACGGCTATGTTAAAAAATTTTGCTTGGATGCGGATTGTGGTGAGACGTTCATCTACCGGGATGAATGCCAATACTCGGCGACGGATCTACAGTTGAGTCTTTCGCAAACAAATTCAACAAAATAAGTATACAAACAAGCGAAAATATACGTACACATACGAGTGAAAATATATATACATACAAACAAGTGGAATCATACACACGTACAAACAAGTGGAAAAACATAAATAAAAAAATTAAAATATTCCTGCAATAATTCGCAGCAGAAATTATAAAGTGTCTTATACAATTATGTACGGGAAAAGTACAGTTTACCGAGCAATGGGAACTGAAATAAAAGCCGGTGCCACGAACAAACTGCCATTAAGTGTGATAGCGACTGACGTGTACGGGCGATATAAATTAATATGTTGATATCGCGCCGGAGCAAGTTTGTTTTTTTTAAAGCAAAACAGGAACTGACTTCAAAAATTATATTTAAGGCTAAACCAAAAAGCTGGACCCATAAGCTTCAAACCTACAGTCAGCAAGCCGACTCAGCATAAGCGATAATGTAGACATTTGCAGCATAGTCAAATATCAGGTTATCGCAACTGACCATAGTAGTCAGGTCACTGAACTCATACGACAGAGGAATATGTTTGGAGCAACCGACCATAGTAGTCAAGTCACTGAACTCATGCGTCAGCGGAGTATGTTTGGAGCAAATGGGTAAAGATAATTGCTGTGCAAGTTATTACTACTTATTATTAATTATGTGCAATATTATATTTTAACCACTCCCCCCTCAAGTCTGTCACCGTCCTCGGTTGTTTTATATCTGCTGAACTTCTGTACTTCCCACTTAACTTGTCTTGTCTTTGAGATTTGGGATATGATGATAAAGCCACTTAAGATGACGCTGAGAGCAACACCGATGATAAGCCATGTATTGAATGAATCCGCTCCGGCGACATCAGGAGGTTTCCTGTCGCGGTCCTGAGGGCGGTGTTTTGACAGGCCTGTAACTTCTTAATCTGCGTCTCGTTTGTCTCCGGCGCCCAGATCGGTGCAGCATAGTTTACGACCGGCCGGTCAATTGCTTTTTACGTTGCTAGCACGGGTTCTTTGCCTTTATCCCAGGTGCTGCCGGCTAGCGCTTTGAGTATTTTGTTGTTGCCCTGGAGTTTAGCGGCAATTGAAGTCGTATGTGGAGTGAAGGAGTGCAGGCTATGGAGTGTGACTCCCAATATCTTTGGGTTGTTTATGGTCGGAATATTTACGTCATCGACCTTCACATCTAATTCAAGCCTGTACTCCTTCGCCCAGCTGGTGAAGAGGGTATCCGAGGATTTAGTCATTTGTATTTCCAACTGTCGTGCAGTGAAGAAGTGAGAAAGATCGGCAAGATAGCAGTTCACTTTCGAACAGATGTCATCAATATCCTGGCCAGACGCCAATATAGTACAATCATCGGCACACGAGGTTAAGGAAACTCCTTCTGGTAGAAGAGGGAGTTTCGATATGTAAAAATTAAACAGTAGTGGGGAGAGGACACCTCCCTGCGGAACCCTTTGTTTAATTTTCCTTTGTTTCGATGTTTCGCCTGACCGATGATTGTCGACCAATCTGGTAGCGGCGGTAATGAGGATTCCTTAATGTCCGTGAGTAGCACTGAATGGTTTACGGTGTCAAATGCTTTTGACAAATCTAGTGCTACCAGGACAGTTATCGCGCAAGGCCGGTTTTGGTTTAGGCCATTGACTATCTGCGTGTGTATGGCGTTTAGTACTGTTGTGGTACTGTGCACTTTCCGGAAGACATGCTGATGTGCTGCTGGACGCAGGTGGTGAGTGTCCTCGCTACAGGAGAGAGGAGAGTTATCAGCCGAAAAGCCTCACCTTTGTTGGCTGGTTTCCCCGGTTTAAATAGTGGGACCACTCTGCGAGTTTTCCACACGTCAGGTATCATTAGGGTGGTCAAAGACAAGTTGACGACCTTGGTGAAGTATTCTGCTCCCGATGGTCCAAGATGATTTACATTAGCATGCTTATTCCGTCAGATCCGATGGATGTGGAGGCTTTCGCCTTCCCGATGAACCCCTGAACCTCTTCCCTGGAGAAATCAAGCGCCGCGCTGGTGTTTGGCAGTTTGCGCATACGGCGGGTTACACGGCTGAAATAGCTCGCGCATCTCTTCGGGTCCGACAAGGCACGGTCACCGAATGAAATTTCCACTCGGTCATAGCGTATTGTTAAGTTAGACAACGATTTGACTGTAGCCCAGAGCTTGGTTGCCCCTAAGGAGAGGTTGCAGGACCTTAAGTGCTCCTCCCAATTTTTCCGCTTGTGGTTGTTCACTACAGTACGAATCTCCGCGTTTAAATCCCTGATTAGGGGATTCTCGTGATCGGAGTTACGAAGGATGTCGCGCCTAGATGCTAAAACTGCCACTTCCATAGGGAAATTAGGGCGGATTTCCGCAAATCGGCCTGCCAGGATGAAGCGGGCGGCAGCGGTCACGACGATCCTGCGGAAGGAACGTTCACCAGAAGTGACGTCTGATGGAGTGGGCAGAGCACTGAATGCGTTCAGGCGAGCTTTGACAATTACCCACAACTCTGGTGGAGTTGTTATCGTTCATTGTGCAAAAAGTCGAGTCGTCTATCTGTTCCGCCAGCTCCATTCCTCTACGGTCATTTGACAGGCTAGAATTCCAAAGATCGTGATTCGCGTTAAAGTCGCCCAAAACCAAACGGTTTTCGCCTCTGAGTAGCGCACCTATATCAGGGCTATATCCAACTAGGCAACTGATAATAGGAGGAATGTATATATTAAATATTTCGAGCTCGGCATCGGATAGGTATGCCCTGACATTCTAGGTTAGTATCCCTGCGGTCGATGTCGCCGTCGATAAGACCATGGTCTCGTTTGCGATCCTTTCGGATTATGTTGTATCCGGCCCCGCTCATAAGATCCGAGCGGGCGGTTAACTTTGTTTCCGGGATCGCAACAATTTACAGGTGCTCCCGGCTCATATAGTCGACTATCTCGTCGATCTTCCCCTGGAGTCCGTTGCAGTTAAATTGAAGGAGTTAAATTGAAGAACCTTCGTGATGCGGGGGGTGAGGGAGTGATGCGTGGATGGAGTATGTTGCTGCCGTGTTACCCCCTGAAGTTGGTTCCGCACGTTGGTGTTGGTTGGCGGTGTTTTTGTAGAGACAAGCGGGGGCAGACTCCTACAGCACGAGGCAACGTACGCATCAGTCCACTCACAGGTGGTGCGCAGGCCACAGCACGTCCGAAAATTACAACAGCCGAAGGCACTACCGTGGAGGCTGGGGGCGCACTTGGGCGCTGGCAGCATGGGGCCAATTATATCTATTATATTACCATTGTAAATGGTAATAACTTGAATTTACACTTTGAAAAAAGTTAGTACTTCTCTTGACAGCCTTACTTTTTTACATATTTCGTTTCTTTTTATTTGATTGGGTCGCGGCTTCGTACCGGGCTTATCATTGAGGCTCACGGTCTCAACAGTCAACCTGGCGTGTCAGGTGGCGTCTACCCACCCCATCTACATACACACATATGCTGTCCCCTAAACTTATTTTTGTACGTCTGTCTATCATCTAGTAGTAGATATCAGATTCGGTTTAACATTGTCCGTCTGTGTTCAGTCAACAGTCGCCCTAATGCATAGCGTAAACTGTCCCCTCCCGAAGGGGAATGGTTCTCTGCGAGGAAGTTTGAATTGCAGGAGGAGGAGACCTTGCCATTTTTCCACATTTGCTTCAGCAGCCAATAGATATAGTACCACAGTATCCATAATTCTAATTTAATATTTGTTTTCAGTAATAATTGTTTATTTCACCAAATTATCAAATGTCAACAATACAAAGTAATACTAAGCAGCTGAATTCGAAAGAGAAAATATCCTACTTCCAAAAAATCATTTTACATGTGCATTTAGAATTAGCATATTTTTTCTTAGGGGATTTTTAAATCCGCAAGGAAGAATTTCCGCGAGAATATTTAGAATTGGGCTGTATGTAGGTATACCTATATACAGGTACAAGATATGATCAGAAAATATCCGTAATTTTCATTAGATTTTCGTTTTTTTCTGTTATGTTGGTACACATGTCTGTTACATATGTTGGAAATATCAGCCATTTTGGAGTGTCAGTTTGTTTTTGACAGATAAAAAGGTTAGTCGTGTTTTGGTGTGCTCTTCGATTTTTTACTATTCGAAAAAATAGATCTGTTGAAGACATGACTGTCGATCTTATAGAATTCTAAAAGAAACATAGAAATTAAATACATATTATAATAAAAAATAGAAGTTAAATACATACCATATTTTATACTCACCTTGAATTGTTTACCCTAATCTGAAATACTCACTCTGAAATACCTACCTTAATTTCCCATTCCTGTAAAGCCAAGAAAATTGAAGGAAAAACGGAAACCGACATTTCCCCTCCTTCCCCGTTAATGTAAAACCAAGCTAAGTGTGTTATAAATAATAAGCTTACAGTATTTTTATCGCTTGCTTACCTCAATACAGTACGTTGGTACATATGTGCGGTGTTGAAAATAAGTAAATAAAAACAGTGTACGAAATATAGAAAAGAAAACGCGTTTTTTAATTTAATAAACTAACATTAATATTTTTAATATTTTTATTCAACGTCGATAGTTGAATATGGTGCCGAAAATCCTTTAACGGAGTGAACCTTAAACACAAAAAATTAAAATAAAATCGCGAAAAACGGCGCAAAAGCAAGCGATAGTCGCGAATAAAAAAAATTTTAATCGCACGAAAAGTGGCTCAGTGAAATAAATATGTCTTTATATATTTAATGTGGAAAAAGTGAACATCTATACAAAAAATTTAACACATGTATACATAAAAAACAAATAAACTGCAATATAGAACACAAAAAGTGAAAAATGCAAACATACATGAACAAAAAATAAATTAAAACAAAATACATATACCATAAATAGCGCTGGAAAAAGTGGAATATTTGGTTGAAGTGAAAAAATACATACGTATTGTAATAGGTCAGACTGTAGTGATGTATGTACCATTTATTGTTGTATTTGTATGGATGTGTAGGCATGTATAGGCTTGTTTATGTAAATATGATACCGTTAGATTTGAGACGCTCATAACTCGTTATACATATACATATATGATGTATGTACCATTTATTGTTATATTTGTATGTATGTGCAGGCATGTATAGGCTTGTTTATGTAAATATGATGCCGTTAGATTTAAGATGCTCATGACTCGTTATACATATACATATATGTTGCATGTACCATGATTGTTGTACTTGTAGGTATGTGTAAAAATATATGTGCACCATATATGCTCCTAAGGAGATTTATAAAATAAAGAGTTCAGTTCAATGTGAGAAGTAGAAGCGTGTGCTTGTTTTATTTCGGGTAAACTACAAAATCAGAAGTGGGATTCGTAAACCCTCGCAGTAGATCCTGGCAAATAAAATTTTTTTTTATTTCAAAAAGACAGTAAAATAAAGTATAGTAAAAAGTGTGCGTAAATTTTAAAAGAACTGAAAAAATAGAAAGTGTGAAAAATTGATAGAAATTGTTATAAATAAAAAAGTGTGCGTAAATTTTAAAAGAGCTGGAAAAATACAAAGTGTGAAAAATTGATAGAAATTGTTATAAATAAAAAAAAAAAAAAATGGAAGAACTTGTATGTGCAGAAGAATATACTGTTGCACAGTTGCGCGCCTGGTTGCGTAAATTATCGTTGCCAACCAGCGGCACCAAAAGTGCACTAGCTATACGCATCAGTTCCGTGCCACAAAATGAACGGGGCGTATGTCCTACTGGGTGTGACGAAAATATTGTGGAAACACAAGCTGACATACAAACGTCTGACCAATCACAGGCGGTGCTGAGTGTAGCAGCAGTAAATTCGCAAATCGTAGACAACAACAACATTAACGAGAATGGTAATGACGGTCAAAGCGAAGAGCGCGGCAAAAGCAACAACGAACTCGATTTGAATGGGCATAGCAACAACAACAGTGGTGGCATTAACGAACAACGTAGCAGCGTTGACAATGCAGACAGTGAGCGAGAGGTACAGTTCCTACGACGCGAAATTAATATTTTAAAACGCGAAATCGAACTTCTTCAAAGAATGGCAGAAGTCGAGAGCAGAGCAGTCAGCGTATCAGCGCAGCTTCAGGCGGAAATTGGCGAGTCGAAAATTTCGAAGGAAATGCTTTTGAGCATTTTGCCAGAATTTGATGGAAACATTAATAGTGACGTGTGGATGACCCAGTGGGAAAATGTTTGCAATGTATATGCACTAAGTGAAAATAATAAACGAATGCTATTACTTAGCAAACTTAAGGGTAAAGCACTACAGTGGATACATTCAAAACCTAATTTTGCTATTGTCAGCGTTGACTTACTTATTATGGAAATGAAGGATATTTTTCGCAGCAAAGAAAGCAAGTTACAGTTAAGAAGAAAGTTCGAGGCAAGGAAATGGAAGACTGGAGAAGCTTTTATTGATTATTTCAACGACAAAGTTTTGTTGTCAGAACCAATGCAGCTAACTGAAGATGAGTTGATAGAATATACTATTGAAGGAATTACTGATGAGCAGCTTCGCACACAGGCGTACATGCAATGTTATTCCACAAAGGCACAAAGGCGCGAAACTGGGTGTTACAATTGCAACTCGCGTGGTCATCTGGCAGCTGAATGTAAGAAGCCTAAGAGGGAGAAAGGGGCCTGTTATGCATGCGGAAGTATGAACCATCGTGTTTTTGAGTGTCCAGACCGGAAGAAGAGCGTTCAGTTGGTAGATGAATATGTAAGATATTTCAATTTTATAATTACAAGTTGTAAGCCAATATTCTTTTCCTTAGAATGCCTCATAGATACCGGTAGTCCCATTAATTTGATACGAAGGTCTATGGTGCCTGAAAAAGTAAAATTGAAATTTTTGTCTAATGTAAATTCTAATTATTTTGGTTTAAATAATTCTAAAATTTGTACTTTTGGAAAGTTTTCTTGTTTCGTTTTAATCAAAAATAAAAAATTTGAAGTTAATTTTATTGTTGTGGCTGATGGAACAATGAGGTATGAGGCTGTCTTGGGAAGAGATTTTCTAAAAATATGCAAGTATAAGTTAGTAAGTGAAGTAGAATCTATACAAATTAGTGAGAACAATTTTGTTGAAGACAATTCAAGTAAATGTTATAAGAAATGTTCGTCAAATAAGTGCACTGAGAGAAATTCTGAAACACAAAATGAAAATTTTAAAAACAATTTAAAGATAAAAGATTCGGATAAAAATTTTGAAAATAATGTAAGCAAATTTATAGATGTAAATTATTATGAACAAAATGTAATGGATTCAGATAATCGAAAAGAATTCACAGAATGTGAAACATTTGATAACTTTATTTTTAATATTGAATTTGACAAGTGCGAAGGTAGTCAATTGAAGATCGGAGGTGATCAAACTCATATTGAACAGAAGAAACTTTTAAAATTGTTTGATAATATTTATGGAAAAAGTGAGCGCCCTCTTGAACCAAAGGTTAGATGTGAAATGAAACTAATAGTAGATAAAGTTAAACCATTTAGTTGTCCTCCAAGGCGTTTGTCCTACACGGAGAAAAATAGTTTGCAGAAATTAATAGATGAATATTTAGAAAAAGGTTTCATAAGACCTAGTGAATCCGAGTTTGTATCTCCCATAGTGTTAGTTCGTAAAAAGACAGGTGATATAAGAATGTGTGTGGATTATAGGACCCTTAATAAAATAACAGCAAAAGATAATTACCCGATTCCTTTAATAGATGATTTAATAGATAGGCTGGCAGGAAAAGAGTTTTTTACAAAGTTAGATTTAAAGAACGGATTCTTTCATGTTTTTATGCATCCGGATTCTATTAAATTTACTTCATTTACAACGCCAGTAGGCCAATATGAATTTCTACGTATGCCTTTTGGGTTAAAAAACGCACCATCTACTTTTCAACGGTTCGTTAATAAAGTTTTTGCGGACATGGTTAAATCGAACAGGTTGATAGTATATATGGATGATATAATGATAGCAACTGAAAGCATAGGTGAGCATTTTGAAATTTTAACGGAAGTTTTACGACGTTTAGTGGAAAATAAGTTAGAGTTGAGAATAGATAAATGTGAATTTTTTCAGAGTGAAATAAAATATTTAGGATATACAATATCTAAAAGTGGAATCAAGGCCGATGAAAAAGGACTTGAGGCAATTAGAAATTTTCCTGTCCCTACAAAAGTGCATTCGGTGCAGAGCTTTCTCTGGTTATGTTCCTATTTTCGTAGATTTGTAAAAAACTTTTCGCTTATTGCAAAGCCATTATATGATTTGACAAGAAAAGACAGAAAATTCAAATTTGGGATGAAGAATTAAAATGTTTTGAAGCACTTAAAGAAAAATTATTAGAAAATCCGATATTAGCTTTATATAGTCCACAAGATGAAACAGAGCTTCACTGTGATGCCAGTTCGACAGGCTTCGGAGCGATACTTATGCAAAAGAAAAAAGATGAGAAAATGCATCCAGTTTTTTATTTTTCGAAACGTACAACCGAAGCAGAGTCTAAATATCATAGCTTTGAACTTGAAACGCTTTCCATAATTTATGCTTTGAAACGATTTCGTGTGTATTTACAAGGATTAAAGTTAAAATAGTCACAGACTGCAATTCTTTGACCTTGACTCTTAATAAAAAAGAATTAAATCCAAGAATAGCTAGGTGGGCCTTGGAACTTCAGAACTATGATTATGTTTTAGAACATAGACCAGGCTCTCGAATGCAGCACGTCGATGCTCTTAGTAGATGTAATAACATTCTTACAATTGAAACGAATACGTTTGAAGAAAATTTGATCATATGCCAAAGTCGAGATGCTAAGATAAAAGAATTACAAGAGAAATTAGGGGTGAGTGAAAACAGTTTATTTGAGATGCGAAACGGTGTCGTTTATAGGAAAAAAGATAATGGTGAGGTTTTCTTTTATGTTCCAAGTGAGATGGAATGTCATGTCATGTTCAAGTATCATAATGAAATGGGACACACAGGAATAGATAAAACGTTAGATCTTATTTCAAAAACTTATTGGTTTCCTCAAATGAAGTCTAAAGTAGCAGCTCACATTCAAAATTGTTTAAGGTGTATAGTATACTCAACAAAACAAGGTCGGGAAGAGGGATACCTTCATAATATTCCAAAAGATGGCAGCCCTTTTGAAATAGTGCATGTTGACCATTTTGGACCAGTTGATAATACTCAAGCCAAAAAGCATATTTTAGTAGTAATAGATGCTAATACAAAATTTGTTAGATTATATCCAACAAAAACTACAAGTACTAAAGAAGTAATAATAGCTCTAAAAGATTATTTCCGCGCTTATAGCCGCCCGAAGTTTATAGTATCAGACAGAGGAAGCTGTTTCACGTCAAATGATTTCCAGCAATTTTTAGAAATAGAAAACGTCAAACACATAAAAATTGCGACAGGTTCACCACAAGCTAACGGACAAGTTGAAAGGGTAAACAGAACGTTAGGTCCGATGATTGCAAAGTTGACTGATTCAGAAAAAAATGTACACTGGGATAACGTCATAGATACAGTGGAATACGCTATTAATAACACTATACACCGTACCATTAAAGAATATCCCAGTGTCATGCTTTTTGGGATTAAACAGCGAGGAAAAGTTGAAGATGTACTAGTAGATAGTTTAAAAGAAAATTTAGAAAAACCAGTAGTAAGAGGGCATAGAGAAATAAGGGAAAAGGCCCAAGAAAATGAAAAAAAGGTTCAAAATTATAACAAACAGTATATAGATAAAAAGAGACAAAGTCCAACCGAATATAGAGAAGGAGATTATGTTATGATAAAGAATTTCGACTGTCATATAGGTGCGTCTAAAAAATTAATTCCGAAATTTAAAGGGCCTTACAAAATAGCAAAAGTCTTACGGAATGATAGGTATGTCCTCGAAGATGTGGAAGGATTTCAGCAAACCAGGATACCATACAAAGGGGTATGGGCAGTAGGAAACATTCGACCTTGGTTCAAGGGTTGCAAAAGTAAACAAAGTAGAGATCAGGAGATCTCAATTGTCAGGATGGCCGAGTTGTAGTAGGTCAGACTGTAGTGATGTATGTACCATTTATTGTTGTATTTGTATGTATGTGTAGGCATGTATAGGCTTGTTTATGTAAATATGATGCCGTTAGATTTGAGACGCTCATAACTCGTTATACATATACATATATGATGTATGTACCATTTATTGTTATATTTGTATGTATGTGCAGGCATGTATAGGCTTGTTTATGTAAATATGATGCCGTTAGATTTAAGATGCTCATGACTCGTTATACATATACATATATGTTGCATGTACCATGATTGTTGTACTTGTAGGTATGTATAAAAATATATGTGCACCATATATGCTCCTAAGGAGATTTATAAAATAAAGAGTTCAGTTCAATGTGAGAAGTAGAAGCGTGTGCTTGTTTTATTTCGGGTAAACTACAGTATATACATAAATACAAAAAAAAAGATTAAAATATATATGTATGTATAAAAAAAAGAAAAAAAAGATAAATTAAAAGAAAATATAAAAACGTAGGCTGCTATATATATTTCTGGCCTAATAATGAAAATACGAATATTAATCAACGAAAATGGTTTTTTCTTTTTTTTGTTTTTTTTTTTTTGGATTTGGCTCGTCTTGGAAGACACGGTTGATTGCTGTTTTGTTTCGGGCTCATACGCATAGATCCATGATTCATCACCTGTGACGATCTTATAAACGTCTTTTGAAGCACCGCGAACGTATTTTTCCAGCATTTCTTTGCACCAATTTTGAGCGATTGTCAAATTGTGCGGGATCCAACGAGAACAAACCTTTTTTACGGCCAGGTGTTCATGCAATATCGAATGTATGCTGGTGGGAGAAATGCATAGGCATGCCTCTATCTGAAGGTATGTTACATGACGGTCTTGCATTATCAGTTCACGTACGGCATCGATGTTTTCTGGCACAACAGCTGTTTTTGGACGACCTTCCCGGAATTCGTCTTTGAGCGAGAGTCGGCCACGATTGAATTCGTTGTACCAGTTTTTCACAGTGCTATATGATGGTGCTTCATAGCCATATAAAGATTTTAGTCCATCGGAGCACTCTTGTCGTGATAATCCACGTCGAAAGTTGTGAAAAATGATCGCACGAAAATGTTCACGAGTTAATTCCATTTTTTGGCCGAAATGAATTTTTTAATTCCCTATAAATAAAACAATTCACGATTAAATGTCAAAACGTTCTGAGTGATGTTATTCTAAAAAATGTCAAACTTTCCAATGGAAATGTCAGATTGCACCTGGCAACACTTAATGTTGCCTAGGCCAGACTTACATATATATAGCAGCCTACGTAATTAGCGGTCGCTAGAAGAAAAAAGTGGGCAAATATATACGTGTATATACACGATACAAAAAAAAATTAAAAATATATGTATATTAATAAATAACTAAATTAAAGCTAAATAATAACTAAAGCAAAGCAAAGTGAAGATTCGACAAAACAAAGTATACATATATACATATACATATAAATAGTGGTCGCTAGAAAATAAAAAAAAAAGACAAAGTGAAAAGTTAAAGTTTTAAATATACCATATATACATATAAATAGCGGTCGCTAGAAGAATAAAAAAAGTGAAAAGTTAAAAACGGCAAAACAAAGTATATAAATATATATACATATAAATAGCGGTCGCTAGAGAAAAAAAAGTGGGCAAAGTGGGAAAATATACCGTTCGCTAAAAAGTGAAATATAATTATTTAACGACAACACCAAAACCCACAAAAAAAATAAACCCAGAAACCGCAAGGAGGCCGATCAACAAAAACCCGCCAAAAATCCACACTCGATCACATAACAATTATTAAGGGTTTATACAAATACAAGGATATGCAAAAGTGAGTACTCCTTTACTCGTCTCATTTATTAACATACACACGTATATACAACTCATCGCACATATATGCCAATTGGGCCGAAACCCCTTTCAACAGGAACACAACTGGACCAGTGTGTTTGTATTACCCACCCACAGTTGCCCATACCCCTACTCCAATAGCGAGGTGTCCGCTACACAACAGCCGAGCAAACATATATACATATACTCAATATACACATTACATATGCAGTGCGCAGCAATTCTCCTTTTTGCATTCCGGCTATTTCCGCTCCTTCGCAATTCGCAATAGCCAGAGAACGTATAACATAGAGAAGGTGCAAAGCCAGCGTATTTGACAATTCTGGCAGCAAAATTTCGTTTGGTGTAATCGTCATTTCCTTCTTGTCTTGAATTTCTGTTTCACCTCGATGGGGGAAATTAACAGAATTGAGCGTATTCAAACACACCAGAGAACTAAAGTCTATGCAAATGTAAATTAACAGCCGCTTTTATTTACTTGTATCATATACAAATGACCAAATTGAATTCAAATTTGAAATCATCAATTAATTACTGATAACATTTTAATAATTTTTAATAAATATGTATATAACATATGTATTTCTTAAGAACAAATGATACTTTTTAATTTCTTTTAGATGACCTTTTGCCTATATGTACATATGTATATATATATACTTACATGCTTATTATTATGTACAAACATGTATGTATCTAACTCTTATAAATTGTTATCAGTCATAGTTTGCAAATTTTATTAAATATTTTATCCATCAAATAATATATTTTTAATCGTACCTATGATACGATAATTTAAGCATAATAAAAATATTTGAGTATTAGATTAAATTATGTATATTAAATATTATTTATTTTGGAAGACAAGTAAGTCTAAATTCATTCATAAAACCATTTAGCGTATGAGCGTACGTACATATGTAGCAAGTACACATGCACGCATGTACATATGTATGTACGTATGTAAATTCATTTGTACGAATGTTTGACTTCATCTCAACTAGAATTTCTGAATTTTGCAAATCTTGCCATCGTCGCGAAGATGTCGCTAATGGGTGCCTGGTAGAAGGGAAAAGAATGGGCAACTTTTTGTGGATGTATATGTTTTTCATATACACACACATTGCTTGCTTTGAATGTATGTGTCTTCAACATCAGACCAAATAGAATTCTAATTTTTCTGAAATTTTATGGTCGTCGCGAAGAAGTCGTTTGTGGACGGCGGGTTGAAAGAGGGAATGGCATGCGCATTTTTAAGATTGTGTGCGTTTTTCGTATACATATTAAAATGCTTCAATGTATGTGTTTTTACTTTGTCGCAAGTTCAACATCAATTTCTGACTTTTGACAAAATTTCTGACCGAAACAGCTTGTCGGTGGAGGGAGCGAAGGGAAAGATCGCACAAGACTTTGTGTGTATTTGTTTTTTGTATACATATAGAGAACTTTTAATGTATGGGTTTGCGATTTTTGTTCAACTAAAATATTTGATCTTTGGCAAAATATGACTTCGTCTTCAGGAAATTGTTTGTAGATGAAGAGTCGAAGGAAAGGGGGTTTGCAAGCGGTAATAGTTGTTGTTGCTTTAACTTCTTCTTCTTTTCCTTCTTGAACAAAAAATCAAATATTCTTGAATTTTAGCTTTTTAGCATTTTGTAATCCTCACAAAATTCAGCTTGTATGTATGTAGCAAAGCAAAATCATGCGAGAAGGCAATGAAATTCTTGCTGGGCGATATGAGCTAATAGGCGAACAGCAAATCTAGCAACGCGATAGCGATTTGCTTCAATTGAGTGGAGAATTTTAGTCGACGCTTCAAGAATTTTAAGCAATGCGAGCAGAGAATGTTCATGCCGCAGGATTGTTACGGGACTTTGTATACCCGGCTATACTATGTACACAGAGTATTAGCTTTGTTCTGCTAACAGTTTTATAATAATATAGATAGGTATAGGCTCTATATAAAAAACTGCATGGAATGATGAGATAAAACGATTTAGGAATATCTGTGCCTCCGTCTCTATACTCGATAGCTCAAGTAAGAAAGGAGATGCTTTAAACAGCGTGACATATACGTTAATAACAGCCGAGCATCTATTGTTCGGTTCCACTCGAATTTAGTCTTCCTTTCATGTTTTAGTTTGCGACCGTCACGATGAAGCAAGTGTTGAGACGGGCAAGCGGGGTTATGTGCTGGATTGCTTTATTCTATGGCGCATGCGTTTATGAATGAACACTTCTGCAAATATTTTACTATATATATACATATGTATGTATGGAAATATGTGAATTTCTGTATGTGGATAACAGTAGCACGTACATACAAACATCCTTTGTATAAGCATATGTTTGCATGGTTAATATGAAAGTTTATATATTTACTACAAATAATATACATATGTACATATATATGTATAAAATCAAAAACATCTATTTATTTTGGAAATCTGTTTGTTTATTGCGAAAACGGAGAAAACTAATTTTTTCCAATACTAACGAAATTGCATGCGTAAGTCTGTTTTTCAAAGTTTTCAGAAGAGCACTTTGAAAGTTCAGCCTTTCTTACGACTCCAATCAAATTTCAGTAGGTTTTATGCGAATAATTTCCGTTCTAATAAGAACACAACCATAAATTATCGGTACAATGTACATATTGACCTGCTGAAAACGATGGTGATGATATTTAAATTTTGCATTAAATTGAGTTAGGCGTACAAATGTACATATGTACAAGTCAAAATGCCGTCGGCAAAATTTGCGATATTTTCATTATTTTTATCAATGTTATCAATTTACATTCTGTTTACAAAGTAACATACTGTTACGCTCAATTCTGTTAATTTACAGCAAATTTTACGAATTATGTGAGGAGTGTGGTACGATTACGTGAAGCGAAGTAATCGTCGTCTTTGACAATTTCCACTCTGATCCGTAATTGCACCTTCTCTATGTTATACGTTCTCTGCAATAGCTAGCGGTCAGTACACATGCATTCTACTATTTGAATGTACGGCATACCTATAAATACACATTTATCCACTTTACATATATAGGTATGTACATACTGTACTCAGAAGCGCTGAGACAGTGCAGTCCCACATTATTACGCCACCCAAAAATAAAGTACGCTCCATATATATTGGGACAGAGCAAATATTTAAAAAATAAAAAAATA
Organism: Ceratitis rosa; assembly: GCA_037013455.1. Classification (NCBI taxonomy): domain Eukaryota; kingdom Metazoa; phylum Arthropoda; class Insecta; order Diptera; family Tephritidae; genus Ceratitis; species Ceratitis rosa. The sequence continues at coordinate 72,116 of JAWMAG010000048.1, forward strand.
AAAATAAATAATTTTAAATTTATTAATATTATAATAAAATAATATTACAAATAAAATAACATTAAAAATTAAACAATATTATAAATAAAATAATGTTATAATAATAAAACAAAATTTTTTTTTGTTGGTTTTAACACATTTCCGTTTTCCACGACTCCAACTTAAAATAAGATGCCAGACGATGAACCCCTAACAGGACCACGCACACGGTCCAAATCTCAAGCAGAGGAGGAGATATCACAATTACACAGAAGATTCATTCATGATCTCTCAACAATGGAGAAATTCTGCGAGAAGTGGTGGAGCGACTGCAGTACTCTTCAAACGGTGGTAGCAGTCAGGCATTACAAGGATCATCTGGATAAGCTAGCAGATAAGGTGGACACAACTCACAACATCATGCAGCTAAGCGATACAGTGGATGAGAAAACTCAGGCTATGTGCGCAGAGGAGTACGAGACATCATTCAACAACGCATTGCTGACGAAAATCCGGATAAGTGAAGCACTTGAAGGATTTAACAAACTGGAACCCCCCACATTAACAAGCCAAGCCCAAACAACAGCGCAATCTCACCCCCACCCCAGTTCACAACACTACCTTAAAGTACCTGCATGTGACACAAGTCCATTTTATGGAGGTTATGAAGAATAGCCCGCCTTTCGAGACCTTTTCACAGCAGTCTATATAGAACACCCCATGCTATCGAATACGCAAAAGTTGTTTTACCTGAAGACGAAGACACGAGGAGTAGCAGCACGGGTAATTCAACAGTATTCGGTAAGCGACTTCAATTTCGAGCTTGCGTGGCAAGCACTCTCATCCCGATATGAAAATCTCCGGTTACTAATAGATAACCAAATAGATATCCTACTAGATCTCAAAAAAATTCCAGTGGAGAGAGCGGAGCAAATTCAAAAGCTTACGATAACAAACAGTCTCTCCATCCTCAAACCTCACCAAATTTCCACACTCGACTGGAGCCCACTCTTGGTGCGTACATGCACTTCTAGATTACCTCGAGAATCCTTTTCTCTACGGGAACAACAAGTTTGCAACCGGAGAGACCTACCCCTCTGGTCTGAATTGAGCAACTTCTTGACAACTCGTTTTAAAGTTTTGAAAAAACTCAACCCAAAAAATCCGAAACCCCAAATTCCAGACTCCATCCCTAAGCCAACTCACAGGCCGACACATAATTCCACCTTCTTGAATAGGAATAAAATGCACACACTACATACTGAGTCAAGAAGACCAGTATCGTGCAAACTCTGTAATTCAAACCACTCTATGATGATGTGCGTCAAATTTAGAGAACTATCCGTCCCCGATCGGAACAAGTTCATAAAAGATCACAATTATTGTAGAAATTGTTTGGCGTGTTCTCACACCGAGAGAGATTGCAAGAGCAATTTTACATGCGTCTACTGCCAAAAAAGGCATCACTCACTCCTCCATTACACTAATAATAGCCAAACAGCAAACAATCAAAGATTCTTAAAAAAAACTGTCACATCCCAAGCGGCAATTGACGAAGAACGGCCCTGTACCTCTCAACAGGCAGCAAAAGCGTCAAACTCTACTCAAAAAGAGGATGATAAAATTCTTTCACACTTCTCCAGCAGTAGAGAAAGAACATTGCTTCCCACAGCAATCATCTCGATTCTCCATAAAGGAGAAATAACTCAAATAAGAGCACTCATACCATAAACCAAGGGTCCCAAGAAACCTTCATAAACTCTCGTGTGCAAAAATTACTAGGACTTCCCACTACAAAAACTCATTACGAGATTCTAGGAATGGGCGGACACATGGTACAAAATTCAAATAAAATTTGTTCATTAACAATATGCTCCAACGATAGCAAAATCAAAATCGAAACTCAAGCGATTATACTCCCACAGCTAACCCAATTTTTGCCGTCATTCAAGATCACATATTTTGATATCAAACGATATGCCTCTCTACCTTTAGCATATCCTAGCTGCTTCGCTCCAGCAAAAACGACATCGGTGGAAGCCTCATAGCCCAGAATACCATTTTTGGATGGATTTTAAGCGAACCTGTAGCACAACCGATTACTTCATTCAGTACTCAAATAATCGAGACCATGGCCGATATGTGGTAAAACTCCCCTTCAAACCGGAATTTCCCAACTCCATGGCTTTAGGTCACTCAAAACTCTCAGCTCAGCAGCAATACATCAGCATCGAACGAAACCTGGAGAAAAAACCGGATCTCCAAAAAATCTATGCAGAGGTCCTAGAAGAATACCAATTACTCGACCATATGGAGCGAACGAATGCCCAAGAAATTATAACAAATACTTCTCATTCTAACTGCCACATCACGCAGTAATAAAACCCGATAGCAAAACCACTAAAGTCCGAGTGGTATTCAACGCGTCTAAACTCTCTCACTCAGGACTCCCAACCAAAATTCCCACAAGCCGCAAAAACTTATGTTGACGATATACTATCCGGCGGACACGATCTGAACTCAACAAAAACATCAATATCTCAAACAATCGAAGTGCTCAAATCCGCCGGATTCCCGCTCAGAAAAATCACAGCAAATCACAGATCACTGTTGAACGAAATACCCGAAACCCATCTCCTAGACTCAGACTTTCTGCAATTTCATGATACTGGCAATACAAAAACTCTCGGAATTAGATGGAATGCATTGACAGATACATTCTCATATTCCATTGACCCCTTCCTGACACAAACACTGCCACAAAAAGGCAAATATTGTCAGCAGTCGTGAAGCTTTTTGACCCGGCAGGATGGCTATCGCCTATAATGATAGCTGCCAAAACCCTACTTCAACAGCTCTGGATGGAAGGAACAGACTGGGACGAAACAGTCAAGCCACTCTCGCTTCCCAAATAGAACTCGTTTCGGAATAATCTCGTGACTATCACCGAAATAAGGATTCGACGTTGGGTAGAATTTTTCCCGGAAGGCGTTATCCAAATACACGGATTTTCTGAAGCCTCCGACTCAACCGCGCTCAGCACAACGGATCGACGACATCCCACTTACTCGCTGCTAAAAGAAAAGCTGCTCCCCTTAAAACGGTTTCACTCCCGGGACTGGAACTCTGTGGGGCAGTACTTCTCACAAAGTTAGTAAAGTAGATCCAAACTCAACTCGATCTGCCACCTCGCGAGCTAACTTTATGGAGTGATTCCTCCATCGTACTAGCTTGGGTGGAAAAACCTCCATGGACATGGAAAGCATATGTGTCCAATCGAATCTCTGAGATTTTACAAGACGTGAATAACGCTATTTGGCGACACGTCCCCACCTCCCACAATCCAGCTGATTTAGGTACGCATGGTATCAAACCTCAGGAGCTTGTCAACTCCCTTCTATGGTGGTCCGGTCCAGAATGGTTAACCAAACCATCAGAATTCTGGCCGAAAACTGCCACCACGCACTCCTCTCCACCAGAACAGCGACAAGCAGATGCACATCACGCAGCCCAAAAAGGCAATCTGTTGGAACGCTTCTCATCCTATCCAAGGGCACTCAGAGTAGTAGGTTACATGCTGCGATTCGTAAACAAGGCAAAACGGTTGCATGCCCCTTCCCCACGCTGTATGACCCAAGATGAAATGAATTAAGCAAAAACGTTTCTTATTCGGAACGCTGAGCATCAACACTACGGTAATACAATCTCCACTCTGCCAGCATTCAAGCCAATCAATAAGAAGGACCCTCTCTTAACGCTCAACCCGTTCTTAGACAAAGCATAGGTGTTATGCGTGAATGGACTTCTCAGTTACGCTGCGCTTAGCTATAATGAGCGCCATCCGATCATCATCCCGAGCGACTCAAGACCCTGTACTCTCATTCTTGCCTTCCTACACTTGACGTTACTTCGTTCCGAAAAGCAATTGATGATCCGCATGATTCAGCTAGAATACTATATCCCCCGTCTGAAGCAGAAAATAAAAACCTGCATTTTTCATTGTAAACCTTGCACCCTATATAAACAAAACACGAAGTCACAAATGATGGCAGCACTACCCGCCAAACTTCAGGCGTTGACTTCGCTGGACCCTTTCTGGTAAAAACGTCAACTCTCCGAACATCATCATACTCAAAGGCTTATGTTTGTGTTTTTGTATGTTTTGTCACAAAGACCATACACCTTGAAATCTGCTCAGATTTAAGTACTGAAGCGTTCAAAGCTGCGTTTCGTCGGCAGACGCGGTATGCCATGCAAAATGAAGTCAGACAATGGACGAACATTTATTGGAGCAAAGCGTAGTCTCAATAAGGATCTTCTCGTATTTCTCGGAGAGATATCTGAAGACATCAGCAGGAAATATACCGTCCATGGCGTCACCTGGCAATTCATTCCACCATATGCACCCCACATGGGAGGACTCTGGGAAGCAGCAGTGAAGAGTTTCAAAATTCACTACACATTCGAGGAATTCACTCCTCTTCTCGTGCGTATTAAAGCGGTCTTAAGCTCCAGACCGATCTCACCATTGTCGCAAGACTCAGATGATATGAACGCTCTAACACCAGGTCATTTCCTCCGCGGAGCCCCCATACACTCAATCCCAGAACCAAGCTCGGAAAACCTGTCACTGATAAACAAATGGCAAAGGCTGAAAGTTCTACATCACCAATTCAGCAAACGATGGAAGACAGAATATTTGCAAGAATTACACAAACGATATAAATGGAAAGGACAGGAATCCAATCTCCGTGAAGGTGATCTCGTCGTCATTTAAGATGACCTTCTACCACCGAACGAATGGAAGTTAGGTCGAATTATAAACCTCCATCTCGCCCCCGATCAAAATGTCCGCGTAGTCGACATTCGCACACAACCATCTCAAACTTATAACGTTTTTCTACCATTTACAATCATTACAGAATACTCGACTTCCGTAAGTGCCGCTTATGTTGCGCCCGCATTCCCTACGATACTGTCGTGCTTTCCTGGCAATGACGCCCGACGAGAGGTACGAGTCCGCAAAAGCACATTGTTATTGCATAGCGACTTCACATACCACCGGAGCATGCGACCCCCCAGACAGTTGTCGGCGATGCGGACTAGCACATCACACGCTGCTTCACCGACCCTCGCGCGAGCTCACAGAGCGCGCACCGCATCACAGCCGAAGGCAAGTTAGGTTCAAGTTGCCCAAAGGACCACGGGAGAACCATCAAAAGCGCAACACTGAGCCGGAACCGAAGCGCAAGGTAATGCGAAGCACAGCCAACGAGAGAACTCGGCGAAACAGCAAATCACCTGCCCTCCAGCAACGAATCCGTGGGTTGGTAAATAAAGCCCGAAAAACACTGCAACAGCTCGAAGGTCACGTCGCCGCAGGCCCGCCGGCATGTTGAAGACATGAGTGTCGATATCATAGAATTCTAAAAGAAAAATAGAAATTAAATACATATTATAATAAAAAATAGAAATTAAATACATATTTTATACTCACCTTGAATTGTTTACCTTAATCTGAAATACTCACCCTTTATCCACTGGAATACCTACCTTAATTTCCCATTCCTGTAAATCAATGAAAATTGAAGGAAAAACGGAAACCGACATTTCCCCTCCTTCCCCGTTAATGTAAAACTAAGCTAAGTATGTTATAAATAATAAGCTTACAGTATTTTTATTTTCAATCGCTTGCTTACCTCAATACAGTACGTTTGTACACATGTGCGGTGTTGAAAAAAATAAATAAAAACAGTGTACGAAATACAGAAAAGAAAACGTGTTTTTTAATTTAATAAACTAACATTAATATTTTTAATATTTTTATTCAACGTCGAACTTGAATAGGATCAAAGAAACTGTATTAAGTTTTGGGTAAAAAATGAAATTAAATGCGCAAGGACATTTGAAATGTTGACGGTGGCTTTTGGCGAGTCTACTATGAGCAGAACACAAGTTCAATTGTGGTATAACCGGTTTAACCCTCTAGTGCCCAATTTTTTTTTCTGGAAAAAAAAAAATTTTGGATTTGATTTGTGTTAAAATAAAAGGATATTAAAAAAATTTTTTTTTTTGAGGGGTTTGGGTTTTATAAGACCAAAAACTTAGACCGCCTCCAGGCGGTCTTGGGAAAAGTAGCCAAAAAAATCCTCAGCAATTTCTTTTTTCCATACATATGTTTTAATGTTTTATTTATAAAAATAGTGACAGTTTTTAGCAAAAATGAATAGAAAATAAATAAAAGGTTTATATATTATTTTTTTTTTTAAGTTAATACAAAAAAATTAACGTTAAAGTTCATATTTTTGAGAAAAAAAACAGTTTTTTTTTAAATTATTTGTGGTGAAAATCGTAGAAACAATCCTTTTGTTGTGAGAGACATAGGTCTAAATTGCACTTTCGGCATACAATTTGAGTTTCAGAATTGCAACCAGCTAATTTACAAGTTTTTTTTACCAATACGTGTTAAAAACTGGGGAAAATGTCCAACTCCATCGTAGCGAAGATCATCAGGCGGTACGAAAGATTTTTGCCCTGTACATTTTTTTTTTGAAGATTTTGGCGGGGGCGACCTAGAACTTTCAACAACGAAGGACTCTGATGCATGCAAAGTACGGATGCGATCTCTGCTCTGAAGTTTGGCAGCTGGTATCGTCTTACATTATCATCAGGCTTGTTGATCCTTTTAAACAAAATGTAGGCGTTGACCATGGCTAAGTCAAGCATACAATTGATTTGTATACTTGTTGCTCTTCACTGGAATTCTATATCGACCAATAAGACTATCCATGAGATCGACACCACCCATGTGGCCATTGTATTCATGGATTATATTGGGGCAATCGACGTTAACAAATTGTTTTTCAGAGCGAACAAAGCGTGATACATGTATTTTCGGATTTTTTTCATTTTCGAAAGGTTTCGTGCCAGCGTAGGTCGATGCGAGTCGCACAGTCTTATTATCTTTCCAAAGTGATAAGGAAATGTCAACTCCAGAAGCAGATCCACAAAACTCAGTAGTATATCCACGTGGTTGTTTCTTGAGATCCTTGTCGGTTGGAAGCTCGCAATTCGGGATGCGGTTGGAACGAATAGTGCCCAACGAATAAATTCCGCGTTATTTGAGATATACAAGAAGTGGGAGTGATGTGTAATAGTTATCAAAATATATGATTTGATTCTTAAAGTCTGGAGCATGATGTGACAATCGAACAACCACGTTTGCGAATGCTCCAAGGCAATTTGCTGTTATCATTAAAATGTAAATTGCTCCTTATTAGCTCAAATCGATTATTTGACATGGTATTTTGGATTGTTTGGAATGCATTTTCGCCCCAATATGCACGGGCACTGGGGTAGCGATAAACCGACATAAAAAACAAAATGCCAATATATTGACGAACTTCCGAGTTGGTTGTAACGAAGGAAGTTGTAATATTCTTTTGAGTGGCATATAAATTCGACTGCTCAACAATGTGGTCAATAATTGTGTTGTTATAAAAGTATTCGAAGCATTTGAAAGGCGTATCAAGTTTTTTGAGATCTTCGCCTAATACGGGCTCAGTAAATGCAATCGCAGATTTATCCAGCACTAAGTTCTTCTGGCGCCACAAAATGTTCTTGAAAGTATGAGATTTGGGATCTATATCCAAAACAGATCCACTGAAGTTCCCTGTTTCATTTATAGTACTGGCTTCAGGCTGAATAATCTGTTGCTCAGAAAGCGCATTGCGTTTGCGTTTCTGCGACCGAGGAGTATTTGTAGCACTTGAAGTAGAGGGAGATAATAACGTTGCCACAGTCCCCTCGCTTGAAGTGACACAAATTTCGGATTCCAGCATTGAATCTGACAAATTCACCGCTCTATTAAGCGCCTCATCAAATCCATCGTCGACCGGGCACTCCGTCTCGGAGGCATTATCATCATTCAACTCCTCTTCCATATCTTCTTCAACATCAGTATCGCCATCGAAATTCATCGAATCCAAATATTTTCTAATCTTCTCATCTGAAAGCGATGACAATTTTGGCATTTGTCGGTGTTCCATGTCTATTAAAGGCAATTTTTAGGCTTCAACATCTCCTGCAATATTCCTCATTCAAACTTACCCAACAATTTTTTTTTGCCGAGTTGTCCCAAGACCGCCTCTAGACAGGCTATCTTGTATGTTCAATAAAAAGCTTGCGGAAAATTTATTTTTTCTTTTTTTCTTCTGATTGCTTTCTTTACACTACTAGCAACACGACAATGTTTTTTTTTCCAACTGTGACCACTTTTAATATTTTTTTTAATTTTTTGAAAATCGCTCTTTTTGCAGAATAATTATTTCTTGCGTATTTCACAACTTTCCAACTTCAAATGATTGTGGTAGCTGCGCTGAGCATCAGCCTGAGTTGCAAATGCAATAAAAACAATTTCGGGACTTCCCAAAATTAGACAAAAACAAAAAAAGAAGCAAAAAGAAATTTGCAAAGCGAATAAGCGTACAATGAAGTTAGCCCGTCTACAGGCGGTCTTGGGCACTAGAGGGTTAAGAAAGGCCGGGAAGATGTCAATTACAATGCTCGTCCTGGATTTTGTACTATGATAACGCACCAGCTCACACATCGATGCTTGTGCGTAAGTTTTTGGCCAAAACCAAAACCGTTATCATGCCTCAAGCACCGTATTCACAGGACTTGGCCCCCGCTGACTTTTTCCTCTTCCCAAAACTGAAGACACCGATGAAAGGAAAGCGTTTTGCTATGATTAAGGAGATAAAAGAAAAATCGAAACAAGAGCTATTGGTGATACCAAAAACCGCGTTTCCGAAGAGTTTCGAGGATTGGAAAAAAACACTGGCATAAGTGTATTATATCTGAGGGGAATTACTTTGAAAGGGACAAGATAGTTTTTGATGAATAAATAAATACTTTTTGAAAAAATTTAAAATAACGGTTATTTTCTGATCACACTTTGTATATACATGTAAGTATATTTAATATAAGCACTAGTCTTTTCCTAAATAAAAAGTTAAGTTAAATTTCCTAATTGAGGTCGCCTAATGGCAGGGAAGGTCCACCACTCCGAGTATATTTCGGAAATGAAATAAAGGCTCCTCGTAAATAAATCCATCAGCCGTTCAGAGGCGGCTTAGTATAAACTGGAAGTCCCTCCATTTTGTTGGAAAAACATCGCTGCGAACGGCGGCCAACTGCCAGCGTGCTTGCATACTTTGAACAAATTTATAATTTTCGTCAACAAATTTCATAATTTATTTGGTCGAATATAAACACCAATAAAATATATAATATTGTACATTAACTGGGTATATGGTAATAAATAATTAAATTATTACGAATTTACTTTTAATATCTTTTGAAAAAACTATGCATTTTCTTAGTTTATTTCATATTAGTTTAAAAAGTTAATACTGACAGCCTTGTATGACAGCGAGAAATGAGCTGAGCATGTTTTACGGGAAAAATCAAATCGCCGCTGGTTTCTATGGGACAACCGTCAATAACGGCATGGGCGAGCGGAGGCGACTTTTTATTTACATGGCGCTCTCATAAGATAGGTTGTTATGGACGGAAGGTATGTAAGATAACACAGAAATCGGAAAACTGCCGGTGATTTTTATCATCATATTTTTGTGGAATTTATGCCAATGCACGGAGAAGCAGTGCACCTAGGAACTTCAAATGTAAGTGATAAAATCTTGATGTATTCGGGTGGATTATTGGGGGCCGCGCTGCATCATGCACTAGTCTGCCATTGACACGTATAAGTCAGCTTTTATCCAGAAATGGATTCAGGTTGAGTAAACTTTTTTTGTCAATTGGTGTTTTGTTTTGTAAAGCATCTTTTAGCTAGAAAAGTTTGCGATGCTTCGATTAAACGCTGCTTTGCGAATTGGCATTCAGCATAGGTCAGATGTGGCATGATAGTTCATGGTTGCATTTTTGACTTATTCTGGATATTGTTCACGAAACGGAACATTTACGCAGTCACTCGACGAATTGCCCGAAGGGAATGAAGAAAATCGATCAAGAAAATCGGGTTCTTCTTCGAGAGCATGATAGACCTTCATTTTACGCTTTTCTGGTGGAGAAGCACTGTGCCTTTAATTAGGCCAAGAGTCGATGTGGTATATGAGCCACTTTGGTCCGTGCCATCAGAGCGCATTAGTGGCTAAGTCGTGGGGTTTGCAACCACGTGTGATGAGCTCAGCGGGGTTATCTCCGATTGCTACATGGCGCCATACTCCGCCTTGGATATATTCCAGAATTTGGGAAGTGAGATTACCATATACACGTATGTCTTTCATGTGCACGGTGGCTTTTCGAGCTATGCCGGTACTATTTCAGAGTCCGACCATAAAAATGAGCTGCCCGCTTCTAAGCCGAGCTGGTTTTGGACAGTTGCGGTCAGCTTCGGCGAGGAAGACTTATTGGTTTCAGCGGTGTAACTTTGCTTTTAGCAACAAGTAGGATGGAGGTTGCATGGCTGTTCGCTTCCGTGCGCATATATATATTGTTGCACAGAAGGCTTTTACCAAGGCGATACAGAACCCATGGATTTGGGTATCTTGCTCCGGTGTCGCAAATGGCTGGCAAGTTTTATTTATTTATATAATTTTTTTTATTTAATTCAATAAATTTTTTATTATTATACAATATTAATTGCTCTGTTTTTTCATTTCTTTTTGTTTGGTAAATTATGTTGAGATAAATCGACGTTCACATTAGTTTTTATTCTGATATAAACAATGTGTGTTTGGTGATACATCTCGGCAGGATCAACATGAGTGTTTGTTTCAGTCATAGTCAGTCGTCCGGCGTCTTGGTCATCTACTCCCCTATATTTTACTCAATCTCGATTTTGTACATTAAAGATACTTATCTTAAATTTGGTTGCCCACTCAATCCCCCTTTTGTATCGCCTGTCGTAAGCTTCATACGCGTATCATGCTAGACAGTATGAGTGGTAGTTTAAGCGCTGCGCTACTACTGTCCATGCGAGATGAACTTTTTTCCCAGTTGCACACATTTTGCTTACGAATGCGACTTGTACCAGCGATGCAGCCGGTATGAGGAGCCTCGTACTCCCCGATCGACTTGTCAGTCGGCCACTTATCGGGTCTGTGTAAACTAAAGCGATGTTGCTGTCCTAACACTAACCTGTCCGTGAGAAAGCAAGATAGAAGGAAGATAGATAGAAAAAAGATAATATTGGATATTACTCCATGTTTCAGACTTTTCATATAGCGATGGTTGAGCATCATTATTGGAAATGTATGACCTAAAGTTAAAGCTATCTGTAGCACCTGATTCAGTCCGTCGCTAGGTGCCATTGTTAAGTCACTGTTTTTGGTGTAAGGTTGGTTGGAGCTGTGGCATGCTTACGTCGTAGCATAGGTTTTTTTTTCAACCTCCTTACTTCCAGCTGACATAGTCAAATATGCAACATAGTGAAGAAAGAGGAGACATGAATATAGGGAAAGAAAAGTAAAATAAGTAAGAGAAAGGAAAAGAATTGAAAATAGGGAAACTGTCAATATTTAAGCAAAAAGCCTGTATAGTTATCAGAACTACAGTTTATCTATACATAATAAGTAGAGGTGTGCCTTTATGCACATTCGTAAATATATAAAAGCATAAACGGAATATAAATTTCGACAGGGAATATCAACCCCTCTGAGTGTATTTCTGACATGAAATAAAGCTCCTCATAAAAACCATCAGCATTTCGGAGGCGGCTTAGTATAAACTGTAGGTCCCTCCATTTGTTGGAAAAAAAACATCAGCATACAAAGAAAACCACAAATTGGAAGAGGAGCTCGACCAAAAATCGATTCAGCGGTTACAAAGTGCCAATTATATATATTATATTACCATTGTAAATGGTAATAACTTGAATTTACACTTTGAAAAAAATTAGTACTTTTCTTAACAGCCTTACTTTTTACATATTTCGTTTCTTTTTATTTGATTGGGTCGCGGCTTCGTACCGGGCTTATCATTGAGGCTCACGGTCTCAACAGTCAACCTGGCGTGGCAGGTGGCGTCTGCCCACTCCATCTACATACACACAGATGTAGTCCCCTAAACTTATTTTTGTCCGTCTGTCTATCATCTAGTAGTAGATACCTGGATCGGTTTTACATTGTCCGTCTGTGTTAAGTCAGCAGTCGCCACCCATTTCCACCTTGTGGCACCAGTGCAACACCTACACGAACAAAATTACCTACTCCTGCATCGTATACTTTAATAATTCAATCACTCAAGTATTTACCCAATAATAATATATTAACAATATACATATAACATAAATTTTTAAATCTATAACCTTTTTAATTATTTTCAAGTACAAAATCCAAAAATTTCATTGACTCCTATATGGATGAAGAAACTATGTATATAACCATATGTTTCTAAATTTAATATATCAGCCCTATTCTAAATGAAATTTCTCTAAATGAAAACTCAACTGGCTATAGCCCGAGGATTTGTTAAGGGTAATAAGGAGGAGTTCAAACAAATTTGGCAGAAGGTGAATAACGTGCAGCTCAAAACTTGAAGGCCAGAAAACACGACGGTAGGTGGCCCTAATGCATAGCGTAAACTGTCCCCTCCCGAAGGGGAATGGTTGTCTGCGAGGAAGTTTGAATTGTTTTTTTCTGTTATGTTGGTACACATGTCTGTTACATATGTTGGAAATATCAGCCATTTTGGAGTGTCAGTTTGTTTTTGACAGATAAAAAGGTTAGTCGTGTTTTGGTGTGATCTTCGATTTTTTACTGTTCGAAAAAATGGATCAAAGAAACTGTATTAAGTTTTGGGTAAAAAATTAAATTAAATGCGCAAGGACATTTGAAATGTTGACGGTGGCTTTTGGAGAGTCTACTATGAGCAGAACACAAGTTCAATTGTGGTATAACCGGTTTAAAGAAGGCCGTGAAGATGTCAATTACAATGCTCGTCCTGAATTTTGCACCATGATAACGCACCAGCACACACATCGATGCTTGTGCGTAAGTTTTTGGCCAAAACCAAAACCGTTATCATGCCTCAAGCACCGTATTCACAGGACTTGGCACCCGCTGACTTTTTCCTCTTCCCAAAACTGAAGACACCGATGAAAGCGTTTTGCTATGATCTATTCGACGATGACAGCTGATTTCGTCTACAAAAATGAAAGAGTAGGCGGAAATCAAAAAGTTCGTGCTCACAACGTGAAAATTTAAATTATAAATAAAATAAATTTAAATCTCAATTAAATGAATTACGCAAAAAAATTGAATAAAAAACATTAATAGTACTACTTTTTTATGATTAAATAAAATTGATTATTGAATAATAAGAAAAACTATAATCATTACTTCTCTGCTACTACTAAACCTACATGTAACAATCTTGCAGGTAATTAAATATTATAATAAATAAAATCATATAGTGGCACATGTGTCCGCCGGAAACATACACGGTGTGTCCCAAAAATAACCTAACTTTATATTTAAATCATACCACATACAGCGTCATCTATTGAGCTGTATGAGGTCTATTGGCCTTTATACATAAGGCGACCGACTTCCCCAACTATTATATGCTGCTGTCCCAGATTGAATAGGTGCTATTGACTTTTAGCCCCGGGTGCTCCTGCCACTTGTGACCTATACATATATTAATTTCAATTTTAATGTTGATTTACTTCATATTTATCTTTATTTAATCTGAGTTTGATTTCAATTATGTCTTAATTTGTTTTTAATTAGTTTAACATTAATTTTAGTTTTCTCGATTTTTATTTAATTTTATTAATTTAAATGTATGTTAATTTTTTTCTACACTTATTTGCTTTATTTATTTATTTTTTATGTATTTATTTATTTGATTCGATTTTATTATAGTTATAGTTTGAGAGAAAAGTTTTGCGCACTTTTTATGGTCCTTTATTCATTGGCAACGGTGAATACCGTAGACGATGGAACTATGAGCTGTATGAGTTAGACAATCATATTGACATGGTTCGACGAATGAACTAACAGTTGGCTAGGTCATACCGTCCGAATGGGTGAAATCACTCCAGCTTTGAAAGTATTCGATGCAGTACCCGCAGATGGAAGCAGAGGAAGAGGAAGAACTCCACTCCTTGGGAAGGATCAGGTGGAAAGCGACCTGGTTTCACTTGGTATTTCAAACTGGGACCAAACATTGAAAGAAGGGATGAATGGTGCGCTATAATTGAGTAGCGAGCCTGAAATTAAAAAAAACATCGCAAAACAGATTAGATTTACAACAAAAAGGGAAAAAAAAGAAAAATTACAATGGTATTAAAGGCATACGTTATGGTATGTCTAAAGCAGCGATTACAAAAATTAAGAAGAAGCGTGATGTAATTTTGAAGGCAGTGGCGATCATATATGAAAATGCACACAGAAAAACCTTCCGTAAACCGGAATATGCTGATCTTGTGGAAAGCTTGTACAAATGGTTCTTGAACCAAAGACATCGCAATTGTGCAATAACTGGTTCAATTTAAAAATTCGCCAAATTGCACCCCGGAAAAAAATTTAGTGCAAGTGATGGATGGCTTGCACCTTAAGATTTATGGGAAAACTCTTTCAAGCGATACGTCGGAAATAACACTTTTCGTTAATAATTTAAGAGCGAAAGCTATGGAGATGAACATTATCGACTCGCAACCGTATAAGGCAGATGAATCTGGACTTTTTTTATCGTTTGTTACCGGACAAAACAATTGTAACAGTAAATGAAAAGAAGGCACCGGGTCGAAAAATAGCAAAGGGGAGAATCACATTTTTGTTGTGTGGGAACGCAGATGGTTCACACAATTTGGAGCCGTTAGTCACTGAAAGTCTGCAAATCCACGTTGCTTTAAGTGATTTTCCAGTGAATCCATTGGAATACGCCAATTCGAACAAGTCGTGGATGAATTCACTGATGAATTTAAACTGGTTTCATCATTCTTTTATAAAACAGGTAAAATTGATTTTTGGTTTCATTTTCGAATTCCACGTACATATTACTGTTGAAATTTCTCGCAGGTTTGTAAATTTTATGCCGAAAATAATTTACCACCAAAAGCATTGTTGCTTATTGACAACTGCACATAAGCCAATTGACAAGTTACAGTCTGATGGTGGAAACATCATAGCAATGCTTTTACCACCCAATGTAACAGCAATTCTTGCAACCCATGGATCAAAACTCAATAATATTGGTGAAGTTGGGATACAGAACTAAATTGTTATGTAACATTGTCGCCCAAGGAAATGTTCCGACTGAAAATGTTTTGAAGTCACATACAATTCGTGATGATATTTTGATCCTTAAATCAGTATGGGATGAATTGCCACAATCTGTACTTATAAGCACGCGGAACAAGATACAAAATGGGATGATAATCAATACGATAGTGAAGGCGACATTCCATTGTCTGAATTGACAAAATCAAATAGTGTTTACGACGATACACTTCGAGAAGCTCAATTTTTGATATCGAAGATGGGTTATGTTGACGGCGGCATTGATGATATTGAAAATTGGAGCAGGGAACCAATTACAGAAGATGACGAAGAGTCTGCGCTCAAAAATGGTACAGAACTATTACAAAAAAGAAAATAAAACAAACCTCGATTATTTCTTTAAACTATCCAGTACAAATTAAATATAAGATCATTTTTGTAATGATAAAACTAGGTCAGTAAATAAATTCTTAGGACCCATATTTCTTGTTGTATTATTTTCTATTTTGAAAACACCTTGGAAATATAAATTATTCGAATAAAAAATTTTCCCTGGGACATATTGGTTAACTTTTTCGAGGTTCTACTTACCTCAAGTGATAAAGAACTAAAAAAGATAGATGGAAATTGAACGAGCACTTTATTCTTGTTGTTTAAACGCCCAACATAAAACATTAATTTAAACGCCGGCGCGCCAACTTCCGGTTTCCCATTCTTCCGTGCTCCCTTTCATGCGGCTATCCTTCTTTCCGTGTATACCCTACTTCGTTGACCGAAATATCGTTTAACCGCGGTAGTTCGAGCTGACGAAAAAAGTTATGTTTTCAGTAACAATCCACCCACATACGCGCCGCACGTCGTCTTTTATCGCGGAAACTACACTTGTCAGAATAAATAGAGTCAGTGAACATACATACATTGAAGACATTAAACGAGTGAATAAAAACCATACATCAAGTGTTTGTGCACCTAATAAAGAAAAAGTTAATTCTTTTCATTTTTCTCGCGCCGATTAACTAAATCGGCATAGCTACCTTCCACCAAACTCAAGGCGAGTTTACTTACTTGTAATCATGTTATATTCCACTA
Source organism: Ceratitis rosa (assembly GCA_037013455.1). Classification (NCBI taxonomy): domain Eukaryota; kingdom Metazoa; phylum Arthropoda; class Insecta; order Diptera; family Tephritidae; genus Ceratitis; species Ceratitis rosa. The sequence goes on from JAWMAG010000048.1 coordinate 88,435, forward strand.
AAGAAATTGCATATAGGACTTTTTTTAATAAATAGTCAACAAAACATGATCCTCAAATTATTAAAGTACGAAGAATCAATAACGCAAATAAAAAGAGGCAAGAAAAATATACTGACACAAATTTTGCAAATGCAGAAGTTACGAGAAAACGATAATGGGTAATACGTATATAAAACTTAGTCTTATCCAAACTGAAGAGCATGGAGAATATCATGGTTATATTTAAAAGCCGAAATGTAAGAAAATATATAACATAACTATAGGAAAGCTAACTAAACCTACTAAACATATAACTACGCTTTTTATTATATGTTATTCTTTGTAAAGTAAAAATATTTGTTATAGGCTAAAAATTATATAAAATATTTATGGATTTTTTTGTTTGTATGGGAACTATTTAAGTTTACGCTTGAGTAAAAAATTATTTTGCTTAAAAAATTAAATCGCAGCTTCCATTTTTGTGAGTTTTAAATAATTACTTTATTATCATTCTTTTCACTAAATAATGCTTTTTCGTTTCACAATTGTGCAAGCGATTGATCTTAATTTACTGCAAGCTTCTTACTTAGTGTTGAAGACATGAGCAAAGACCTCATTGAATTCTAAACTTAAGAAATATATATAGAAGAAAATTATACTAATCCTGAATTGCTATGAAAGATTGAATTGTACCTACCCTATTACTTTCCAATACTTACCCAAATACTCACCATACTGAATCTACTCCCATTCCAAAATACTTACCAGCAACCCTACTTCCGTTACTACTCTAAAGGAGAAATCAAAACAAAATGTATATAAATATGTATGTATTAGTAATTTTAAGTTAATAGTTAAAATAATATTTTCGCTCGCTCGAACTGCCGGTTGTGTTATAAATAAATTATATCCAAATGATAAAAAACCTTAAATTGTCAAATTAAAAGTTCAAATAACAAAATAAAATAAATTTTGTAAAAACTATACAAAGAAAAAGAAAGTATTTTAATTAAACGGAAACTATATAAAACAATAAATAAATACAGCAAGTAGCTGATATTTATACATGGTGCCGAAACCCTCCGCATTTTGGAAAGTCTTATATAAAGGAGGACCTTCCAGATCTTCAAGAATAGCAACAATAAGCTACCATTCGTGTCCACATCCAACTACTCAACCATTCCAGGTTCACAGAGTAGTGACAACCGAACATCATTCACTTCGGTGGAATTTCGAAATTAAAGCTTCTATTGCTCACATTCAGCCGCAGCTATTCTCGTGCAAATTGTGCAGCTCTCATCACTCAATGATAAAGTGCGCAGAATTCAAAAAGCTATCCGTCCCCGATCGGATCAAGTTCACGAAGAAAAATAATTATTGCATGAATTGTTTGGCCTACTCTCATTCCAAGAGAGATTGTAAAAGCAACTTCACATGCTTATATTGTAAAAAGCGCCACCACTCACTTCTCCACTCGAGGCAACCCCAAAGGCCAAGTGAACCAACCCCCCATCGAAATAATGCCACACCCCAAGTGGCAAGTCCTGTACCTCTAAACATATGTACAGTAACATTCAACTCAAAATACTCAACCCACCCAAAGGGTACTCCTCACGTTACAAATAGCAGAAACACAGTATTGCTACCCACCGCCTACGTGCCCATCCTCCACAAAGAAAAAATAATTAGAATACGTGCCCTAATAGATCAAGGCTCCCCGAAAACTTTTGTATCGTCTCGAATGCATAAGTCCCTTGATCTACTAACACCTAAGACTCACTACAACATTTTTGGAATCGACGGAGTACCAGTTGGAAACTCAAATAAAACACCCACTCTAACAGTACTCTCTTCAAATAAGGAAAAGAAGATCGCAATTCCCGCTGTAATACTACCCCAAATAACACACTCTCTACCGTCGTTGAAGCATATGGACCCTAAAGAATACTGCTCACTTCCCCTAGCAGATCCCGATTGCTTCGCACCAACCAAAATCGAAATGGTGATTGGCAGCGACATTCTTCCCCAAATTCTTCTCCCAGGTTTCAAGGCCTGCGGAAGCTTAATAGACCAAAACTCCATCTTTGGGTGGATATTAAGCGGCCCAATAGTACAAGAAACTAATATTTCACTCACTCCACCCCGTCCTAACACGGATACAGAACTTGCGAATTTTGACCCGGCAGGATGGCCATCGGCCAAGATGAAACCCTCAAAAATCTCAACTCAGCAGCATTGGATACAAAAACCAGTCCGCGGTCACAAACACAACTCATTGCACAATGACAACTCTTTTCATAAGCATAATCCCCCAAATACGAAAATTAAAAACTCACTCACCAGAAAGCCTCTCAAAAGCTACCTCATTCCCGAGACTGTACCCTATCTAAAAAAAAGTCCACTCCTCGTGACTAAAACTCCGTCGAACAGAAGTTCTGAAGTCAGAAAAGAAGATTGGATTCCCTACCGTTCTAATTCCTCACGTAATAGTGTGGCTCATCGTCCCATTCATCGGATCGGCAGAGTTGGAGCGATTATAACGAAAACAAAAAAACCAAGAATGAAGACGGACGTCAGAAATTTCCCGACGCTGCAACAGATCCACACGTCGAATTGCTTTCAGCGCAGAAATCCCTCCGCATTTTGGAAAGTCTTATATAAAGGAGGACCTTCCACATCTTCAAGAATAGCAACAATAAGCTACCACTCGTGTCCACATCCAACTACTCAACCATTCCAGGTTCACAGAGTAGTGACAACCGAACATCATTCACTTCGGTGGAAAAATCAAAAATGGCTACCCAAGTCATCCGAGTCCTGTCCAAAAATCTCATCAAATGGCTACTCTTATCCGGTGCAAATAAAAACTCAGAATGCCCGAAATAGACGGCCCAATACTCCCAATGATGGACATACTCAATCCCAACGAGTAACATGTTGGCAACGTGGACATCCGCATTTCTGGCGGAACTGTCACACTCTGCAGAACTAGCTCTAACACCCTCACTCTCTCTCGGGAGTCTCTCTCTCTCTCTCTCTCTCTCTATCTCTCTCTCTCTCTCTCTCTCGGGAGTCTCTCTCTCTCTCTCTCTCTCGGGAGTCTCTCTCTCTCTCTCTCTCTCGGGAGTCTCTCTCTCTCTCTCTCCCTCTCTCACAGATACCAATTTTTCTCTCATTATCCCATTACATCGATACATTCACAGTAATTCATATACTAATAATGTGTTTCGATGAAAATTCTCTTTGCAGACCCTATTATACAGCCGGACCTTAAACTTCAACCTCCCATTAAGCAATCAGAAGCTTTCCAAGGCGTCATGACGCCGCAGGCCCGCCGGCATGTTGAAGACATGAGCAAAGACCTCATTGAATTCTAAACTTAAGAAATATATATAGAAGAAAATTATACTAATCCTGAATTGCTATGAAAGATTGAATTGTACCTACCCTATTACTTTCCAATACTTACCCAAATACTCACCATACTGAATCTACTCCCATTCCAAAATACTTACCAGCAACCCTACTTCCGTTACTACTCTAAAGGAGAAATCAAAACAAAATGTATATAAATATGTATGTATTAGTAATTTTAAGTTAATAGTTAAAATAATATTTTCGCTCGCTCGAACTGCCGGTTGTGTTATAAATAAATTATATCCAAATGATAAAAAACCTTAAATTGTCAAATTAAAAGTTCAAATAACAAAATAAAATAAATTTTGTAAAAATTATTTAAAGAAAAAACAAAGTGTTTTAATTAAAACGGAAAATAAATAAATACAGCAAGTAGCTGAAATTTATACACTTAGGTATAATACTGGGCTTAGATTCACATTTTAACGGAAAAGGAGGAGACAATTCGGTTTCCGTTTTTTTCCATTTGCTTTGTTTTACAGGTTGGGATTACGAGATTAGGTAAGTATTCCAGGGGATAAAGGGTGAGTATTTCAGATTTAGGGTAAGTATATATTTTCGTACATACAATATACACGTATGTATACCTATATACACTAGCAGTCGCAGCGAACTTCCCCTCGCCTTAATTACATGCCTTTATGTTAAATTAAGAGTGTATAATGGGCGCTTCTAAAAATATTTCAGAACATTTTGTTTTGCTTCCCTTTTTACGGAAAATCATTTATTTTCGTATATACTATATAACTATAAAGTTATCTTTTATTATAAGCCCGTCAATAAAACGTAAATCAATGTGTTTATATTGTATAATAAAAACTAATTGACAATTGTACAACTTTTATAAAGGGTGGTTAAATTTTCAAGGGCCTATGTTGATTTTGAATAAAACACAAACTATTTAGGAAATTATTGAAATTTTATTTTATTATAATATATTGGTATTATTCAATTATGTATGTAACAAAATATCGGCCAAATGAGCGCCGCGACCTCGGCGGCACACCTCCATACGATGGTCCAAATTTTCGATGACGCTGAGGCATAATGGAGTTTCTATGCCGTTAATGTGCCGAATTATCTCATCCTTTAGCTCTTGAATTGTTGGTGGCTTATCGGCGTACACCTTTTCTTTCAAATAACCCCAAAGAAAAAAGTCCAACGGAGTCAAATCACATGATCTTTTGGGCCAATTGACATCGCCATTACGTGAGATAACACGGCCATTGAATTTGTTGCGCAAAAGAGCCATTGTTTCGTTAGCTGTGTGGCAAGTGGCACCGTCCTGCTGAAACCACATATCGTCCACATCCATATCTTCCAATTGTGGACATAAAAAATTCGTTATCATCTCACGATAGCCAACACCATTCACAGTAACTGCCTGACCGGCCTCATTTTGGAAAAAATACGGCCCGATGATGCCGCCAGCCCATAAACCGCACCAAACAGTCACTCTTTGTGGGTGCATTGGTTTTTCGACAATCACTCTTGGATTCTCATTCGTCCAAATGCGGCAATTCTGTTTATTGACGAATCCACTGAGGTGAAAATGTGCCTCATCACTGAAGATGATTTTCTTTGAAAATTTTCATAATAAGTCTGGATAACTTTAACACGTTGTTGGATTGTGTATCTCTCCATGGTTCAAATTGAATAAGTCTGAAATAGAGAAATGTCAAATTAAATTCGGAAAAAAACTTGCCGTTTAGGTGTGGTTCACATTCAACATCGGCCCTTACAATTTAACCACCCACAACCTAACGTCATTATCATCTGGCGGATATAACACTAGAAGAGAGGCTGATAACAGGTTGTCAAAACGACTTACACCATCCGCTGTACTAATATCTTCTCTTTTTTGATTGATCAGCGAGTGGAACGGATAGATAGCAGCAACTTACATACTTATAAAAATCGAAAATAAAAACGTGTAAATTTTAACAAAACGTTATATGTGCTGTGTTAATAAAAATGGAAGTGGTGGTTTATTCTTCAACGAATTCAAAAATTAATTAGATTATTTAGATTAACAAAAGGTATTCCAATTACTTTTAAAGTGTGATTAACACCGAGGTTTGTCTACAAAAGACGCCAAGACCTTTTGATCATCTCGGCGCTACAAAGCTACACACATCAAGGGAAAGTATCATGATGAGAGATAAAATGCCGAATACTTTGCAGTTGGAAACTGGTTTTCCATAAGAAGCCTTAAAATTTTGAGTTAATTAAATATACACTTAAGTAATTTAATTTAAATTTATTTTATTTACGTAACCTAATTTAATACATACCGCCATGTACAGTCATAACATTCCAAACATAAAACTTGAAATATCTAAATTAATTTTTGAGATTATTAGAGTAATAAATAAAAATGAAGAAAGTAAAATATTCATTATTATTAAAGCTAAATGAACATTGTAATTTTTGAGCATTTAAATCAAATAATTAACATCATCATAGTCATTTAAGAGAAAATACTCAAATTGTAAAGTTCTGAGAACCACATGGTCTCAAACTAACCTTCCTCAACATTTACTCATATCTTTGTTTTTTCTTTTGCATAAATTCAATGGCAAGGTCAAATTGAAGATGCGTGAGAATTCTATTGATCGTGTTACATATTCCTTTTGTTGGTGAGCGCGTGCTAACATACCGACACATATATTTTTTACTCATGTTAAACAGTATATGATCAAAAACTTATAATTTTTTTGTGCTATGAATGAGTAAACGAGAATAGCAGGCAGATGCATAGGAACTAAAAGATCCATTAGCGCGAATTTACAACTATTTCTCGTAATTAAAATAAATTTTAATAATACTTTATACAACGATAACTGCGAGCATGGAAGGCCTTCTACGCATCGTCAACAATCAATGTAAGTAAGTTAATAAATATTAATTACTAATTGTTAATAATGGCATAATTTGTTCATTCATGTTGATCTATATATATAATATATATTTATTAATTTTACAAGTTGTATGTAGATATGTACGTGCACATAGTTAAAATGCATAATATGAGAAAACGCCAAATTTTTTGTTTTGTTTTGCGCTCTTCTCACTGAGCTCCCATTAACGTATACCATACACACATACATACATACAATTCGCTATTCTAAATTTTGTTTTTTTTTTACTATTTTCTCGCATTGCACATCATAAAGTTTATGCTTAATTCTTCTTGAATTTAGGTATGTAAGTTTAAGTTCAGGTCAATGACCAGATGTATATAAGAAAAACTTTTTGAGGTAGGTCAGGACTAGTTTAGGGACTTTCCACATCAATGTTAAACATGAATGGGATGTGTGAATTTTAATAGAATAAATTGAAATGGAATTGTATTAAAATATGTTTGAGATAATTAAAATCTAGAATTAAAAAAAGAAAATTAATGGCTTTCTAGTACAGACTAATGTTTTCCGAGGTAATGAGGTAAAGAGGTGAGTAACCATTTGGGGCCTTATAAAATTTGCGCTAAAAAGGCCAAGGTAGGGTGGGCAAGGAAGCGCTAGCCCGAGTCAACCTTCGCAGCTGTGTGTATTTAACCATGGTCATACATTTTTTTTGTGACAAAGCAAAATAAATAGGGAAGAGATTTTGGGGAAGAGGTCGCGAGCCCCCCAACCACTGCTTGTTAGCTGCAAAGACGGGCCCCGATAGACCTCGCTCCCGACGGTCAAAAATGTGAACTTTAATTTGCAACCCTCTCGTCAGCAAGTACTATCGGTACAATCTGATCTTTGTCTTTTAATAAAATAATTCAAAACTAAAAAAACATTACAAAAAATGGCGCCCAACGTGGGGCAGCAAAAGTCTATAAAATTTCTTTTCGTAACCTTATGGTTAAATACTGACTTCTGTTAAAAGGACATAATTTGCTGTTGAACCCGTGGTTAGATAAATTACGTTTTTGTAAATATGCATCTTAATTTTTGTTTGTTATAAGACCTTCGGCTGTAGAATAAATTTCAGATCCTTGCTGGACTTTCGACTACTTGGAGTGTTAAATACCAAGTAGATTTCGACCGAGTAGCTCTCCACTTCTTTTAGGATTAAGCAAACGCGAATTAAATTCTTAGGTTCAACCAAGAGTGTTCGTAGTTTTAGAGAATTGTAAAAGAAGAAAGCTAAAGTATTGAGTCCGGATTTACTAAATTTTAGCTCTAGGTACGCACTCAAAATCATATCTCAATTAACTAAAAAAATTTTTTTTGCACACTGGTATATAAATATCGAATTTTTTTTACCCTTTACCCATTACCTGTTACGGAAATCATTAAATTTTTATTTTTAACAAAGTAAAGTTTGAAAAAAATTGTAGATAAGTTTTCATTATAATTTTTTTTGTAAAATGGTGGTTGTACATAACAACAAAAACCTGTCAGCTGTTCTTGTTAGGGACGATTGTGCGTGTAAGATTGTCTGATAACGCCATGTAATCAAGTTTACCACAATAAATGTATTAATAATTACCTCAAGGATTCGGAGGAATGTCCATGTTGTAGGCGAACCTGTAAACGGAGTGACCTTAAAAAAATTAGTTTGAGGCCAAGCCCACTAAAACAACTTCCGATATCAGATGGCCATAAATCTTCACGTGGTCGTGGAAGAGCTCAAGGAGCAGTGCCACGATACCATACAAGACAAGCCCAGCTTAGACTATTTGAGGGAACAGCAGGAGGTTATTCAAATTTGCCTAGATCTGATACAAATCTCTCATTTCCTTTGCTAGACATGCGTAATTCCCCATCTATAGAAAATAACAACAATACACGTCATTCTGCGCTAAAAGATATTCGTTCTTATCACACCAGTAGATTCCGACAAAATCAGACTTTTAATTAAGGTCAAAATAGAAACGTTATTGATTATACCCAAATTGGACAGATGGTTGAAACAACGTTATCGCGTTTACTAGCGAACATGAATTTGCAAGCTACTCAACCAAATGCCTCTAACGACGCTTATGTAAATGTTAATATGGCAAGTAACCAATTTCTCAATCCGACTAATAATAATACATTTTACGACCAGATAGGGTAACTACCACCTTACAATCTGGCGTATTACTTTTGATGGATCGTCAGACGGTTTAAGTTGTGAAGAACTTATCTATCGAATTCGTTCTCTGACAGCTCAAACATTGAATAATGATTTTCTGCAGTTTGCAAGAACTTTTACTTTCTGACAAGGCCAAGTCTTGGTATTTGAGATATCACAAACAGGTTCCCAGAATAGAATGGCATCCTTTTTGTGCAGCCCTAAAGTACGAATTCAAAGATTACCGTTCTTCGATCCGTAATCGAAGGTAACGTCCTGGCGAAACCTTCGAACAATTCTATGACTCAGTTGCTTCTATTGTTGATCGTTTGCCAATTCCTTTAGAGGAATCCGAGTTTATTGAAAGGATCACAAGGAACTTAAAACCTGACATACGTCACGAACTATTGTATATCCCTATTGATTCTCGTGCTCGTGCAACTATGCCTAGACGCAATGTTGCCGCACTAATAGGGAAAGATAATGAAGAGAAAAATTACGTCGTAGATACAAACCTAATGCCAATGGTTCCAGCAATAGCAATAACCCCGCGCACACTCAATTTTTGGAATTGCAATGCTGAAGGACATAGGTGGGACATGTGAATTGAGGAAAGCATTCGAGGAGAAACGGGTGCCGCCAAAGTAGATTTACAATATGATTCAGATAGTTCGGTTCCGGTTAGCTCAGCCACACCACAACCAATCAAAGACAATCTATTTTCTTAACAACTTACACTCTCAAAGTAAGCCACGAAGATCAACATTACGATTGAGACGTTTTTGGAAAGCCCTGCGTCAAACCAAATAATTTCTTGTTCAAGCAGACCTAAACGAAAGACACTCACTCTATTATGCTGAAGTCAAAATTCTAGATCATACAGTGTTCGGTTTGCTGGACACTGGAGCAAACATCAGTTGCGTGGGTTCGAGCCTCGCCAGAGAAAATTTTAATATAAGAGACTGAAATCAACTTTGAAAACAGCTGATGGTAAACCACACGATATTGTGGGTAGTCTGATTGTTGATATCGAATACAAAGATCTGATAAAAAAAACTTAAAATGTTTGTTATTCCATCTCTAAACCACAACCTGATTTTAGGAATCGATTTTTGGAATTAGCTTAGCACCAAACATCATATCGAACGTATCATTAGATAGCTGTGAGAAAGAATTATATAATGACTCTGTCAACCACCACTTTATATTGTATTTGTTGACTGAGGATCAAGGTCGACAGCTCGAAGTGGTTAAATCTCTATTTCCAGATTTTGGAAAGCAAGGCTTAGGCCGAACAAATTTGCTTATGCATAATATTGACATCGGCGATGCAAACCCGGTTAAGCTACGTTTCTATCCCGTTTCACCAGCAGTGGAAAAACTGTTGCAGAAAGAGGTTGATAGAATGTTAAGTTTAGGTGTCATTGAAAATCTAACAGTGCTTGGAGTTCACCAAATTTGTGTAATGCAGCCCAGACAATGTGTAGATTAATGGATGAAATTAGTCCTCCAGATTTAAAAAACTGCGTTTCTGTTTACCTGGATGACTTATGCATCGTGTCCGATACATTTGAATCTCACTTGTCCGTTTTAGTACGAATAGCTGAACAATTTCAGAAGTCAAATTTGACGATAAACGTCAAGAAAAGTCAGTTTTGCGTTACAAAAATCAACTACCATGGCTACATCATCGGTCATGACGGAATTAAAACGGATTCCGAAAAAACTGAACCCATTTTAAATTGGCCAACTCCTAAATCGCTTAAGCAAGCACGGGGATTTCTCGGTCTAGCTGACTGGTGTAGGCGATTTATCGAAAATTTAGCGGAAGTCACCTTTCCAATCACCGAGGGTCTTTCGACCAAAAGGAAATTCCAGTGGACGAGGCGGCAGAAACGGCATTCGACTGCTGACCACAGCGCCTGTGTTGCAGAACCCAAATTTTTTGAAAAAAGTTTTATGATCATTGCGGTGCGAGCGATTATGGTATCGGCGCTGTTCTAGTGCAGCTCGACGAGGAAGGCGATGAATGTTCCGCGGCATTTATGTCAAAGAAACTTAACTCCGCTCAACGAAACTACAGTGTAACCGAGCGTGAATGTCCTGCGGCCAATAGAACGCTTCCGCTGTTATTTAAATTTACAAGAATTTGAGGTTATAACAGACCATTCTAGACAACCTAAGCTAAGTGGTCGATTAGCTCGGTGGGTTTTAAAGTTGCAGAACTATAAATTTAAAATAAGTCATATAAAAGGCAAAGCAACGTACCAGGTACCAGACGCTCTCTCTAGAATTCACGAAGAAGTAAACGCCTTAGAACTAGAACCACAAATTGATTTAGATTCTCCATAATTCGTCGCTGAAGATTACGGTGAGCTGAAGGAAAAAATCATGAAAAATTGCGAAAAGTATCAAGACATAATAATTGTTAGCACATATGTATACATTAGAACGCGACATTCCAATGGCAGCGCCGAAACTGAACAGAACTAAACTTCAGTCAGTGTAACTTTGAGAAAAATATCAATGCCAAACTTAACCCAGCTTTTCTGAAAGCCAGAATTAAAGCAAAAATAGGCACATCATATTACATGTTAGAAGATCTTCAAGGTAAAACAAATTGGCACTTTTCATGGTAAAGACATAAGAAACTAACCGCCCTTTTCAGTCGGATCCTTTTATTGAAATAAATACAGCATTTTCCAGTTTGTAATGGGCGCTTCTAAAAATATTTCAGAACTTTTTGTTTTGCTTCCCTTTTTACGGAAAATCATTTATTTTCGATTATACTATATAACTATAAAAAATCCTTTATTATAAGCCCGTCAATAAAACGTACATCAATGTATTTATATATATATATATTTTTTTTTTTTGAAACATTAATATTTATTTATTGAATCTGCTTCGACTTCGGAAGCCTAACAATAAGTAATAAAATCTTAAACTAAATTAAAACATAAAGCCCATTAGTAGGAATGGGCTGCTGGCTTGACGTTGCTCTTTAGAAGGCTGCTTTTTCTCTTCTCCGCAGACGCGTTTGACTTGTTGCATGGGCCAAGGTGTTAGACAAAGGGTTCGGATGGTTAAGCAGTTTTGTTAAGTATTTTTTGCTGCGATTTCAATTTCTTCCTTGACGGTAGGTATATTTAGATCTCTATGAATATTTTCATTACGCATGTACCATGGTGCGCCCGTTATTACTTTTAACGTTTTCGATTGGAATCTTTGAATTATATCTATACTAGCTTTTACCCGCGGCTTCGCTCGCATTAAATCCATTCAATAAGAGATCATTATAGTACAAACGGATCAATATAAAGAATATATTTTATTGCTTGTCTGAGATTATCTATTTGAAAAAATTACTACATGCAATGAAGTTTCAAATTTCAAAGTATACTTTATTGAATCAATACAACAAATATTAAAATATATATGTCACTATAAAGAAAATAAATAATTCGGAATGGTAACAATTGAAAATATAAAATGCAGATTATTAGTCAAGGATATTTCTATAAACTATATTGTACGTTTTTCCGTTGGGTGTAAATATTTGTAAATTCCGGGCATTAGACACACGCGAACAGGCTACATATAGTTGACCATGAGAAAAGCATGACTTTTCTAAATGCACTCGTGCTACCTGTAATGTCTGTCCTTGTGCTTTGTTTATAGTTGCGGCAAAGCTAAGTTTGACGGGAAACTGAACTCTTTTAAATTGGAATGGAAGGTCAGAGGGAATAATTAGAATCCGAGGTATGATTACACTTTTTACACTCTACAGGATATGAGGTACTTAATTCTGTATCCATAATTGTATCCATTGATAAATATTCCACCATTTCCCCTTCCACCTCTTTTAAAATGTCCTTGTTGATTCTATTAACTACTTCATTTTTTGGTGCTAATATTGCTCTTGCGCACAGCCACTGATCACAACCCAAATTCTGTTGCAATTCGGGAAAAACATGAACAATGAGATCCACATCATTTTCTACTAAATTACAAAATTCTCTTGAAAGTGATACGCAACCTTCAGCATCAACATCTAAACGACCATCACCAATTTTCAATAACATTTCAGCATAAAGTCCTGAATCCACGTCATTATGAAGATGCACTCTAATATTTGTTTTTAGGCTCAGCTTTTCAACTCTCGACCATAAGCTCGATGATTTTAAGCATGCTTGAATTTCATCTGCTGGTGTTCCCCTCTGAATAACTGGAAGGGTTTGACGAAAATCACCAGCCAGTAAAACTACCATTCCTCCCATTATATCTGTACTATGCCGCAGGTCCTGAAGAGTCCGGTTTAAAGCTTCTATAGCCTTTTTGTGAGACATTGTACATTCATCCCACACTAAAAGCTTACATTCTCGCAGCATCCTACCTCGAGAACTATTTTTACTGAAATTACAGATGGGCGAATCTTCATGTGCAAGGTTCAATGGTAATTTCAAAACGGAATGTGCCGTACGGCCGCCGTTTAAAAGCGTCGCGGCAATACCCGACGAAGCTAATGCAACTGCTATTTTTCTGTTTTTTCTGATGTACATTAATAATAAGTTGAGCAAAAACTTCTTTCCGGTTCCACCTGGTGCATCGAGAAAGAAGAGTCCACCTTCACCGTATTCTATTCTACGTAAAACTTGATGGAGAACATGAGCCTGCTCTGGAAGTAACAAAGGGATTAATTCTTCTACTTGTCGCTGCAGTGCTATGAAATCATAATCTAACTCTCGAGCAATTTCATTGTTGAAATCATCCTCATTATCTCTTTGAGGGCTTTGCATCCCAAAATCATCTAATTTTTTCCAACCATTGTGAAAACCTTGTTTTCAATTAGAATTAGCGTTTGGTTGTAAATATGTTCTTTGAAAGTCATATCTGTATGTACTTGCTGAAGTCGATGTAAAATATCTTTAGCTTTTACCCGCTAGATGGCGTTAACGTAGCGCTCAGCAAATAGATGACCAGGCCACCACCATACATGTACGTATGTATGCTCACATTTTATGGCCACCATACATGTAGATATGTATGCTGTATACTGTATACTGTATACTCCCATACACACATACCACACTACTCTCAATGCAGCTACATATGTGCCTATACCTATGTTTAGTCCCACTCTCTCTCTCTCTCTCTGTGCATATGGGGCGTTACTTTATGCATGCGTATGTATATGCTCTATTGTGGCTATTGGACAAAAAAGTTTCTTTATTTTATTTAAAAATAATATTTTTTATTAAATAAAAAGTAGCTTATGTTCATTCTGATACCTCCAAGAGTATGTGTACAAAGTTTCATGATGATCGGTTAAGTAGTTTTTGCGTGAAAGCGCAGCAAACGAAACGACTTTCGCATTTATAATATTAGTATAGATTCGTCGCGCAAGCTGTGCCCCATTACTGGATCCCATACATCCATATCGGTTTTATTGTTGCATTATATAAGAGGACTTTGTTGTTAAGGCTTAGTCCAGACTTCTTGTTTAAAAGCCAATGTAAACTGGCAGATTTGAGTTTAAGCTGCAGCTTTTTAGCTGCAATGTGTCGTCTCCAGGTTAAGCGCCTGTCCAAGTGTATTCCGAGGTATGTAATTTCGTCAGCTTGCGGTATTGATACATTGTTGAGCTTAACAGTAGGACACGTTTTTGGCCTTAATGTAAAAGTTATGTGTTTGCACTTTATTTCATTAACTTTTATGCGCCATTTCGCTAGCCATTCTTCAATTTGTTTCAGATGCTGCTGTAGCACTTTTGTGGCTGTAATGGGGCATTTATGTCGACTTAGTATAGCAGTATCATCCGCAAATGTTGACGTAATTACTTCGTCACTTGTAGGGATATCTGCGGTAAACAGTATGTACAATATTGGTCCAAAAACACTACCCTGCGGAACACCTGCCGTAATCGGGCACTCCTCTGTTATGTAATCATTTACTTTTACTTTGAATCGCCTGTTGGTTAAGTAGGATTCAAGGATATTGTGGAAAGTGTTAGGTAATGATTTTTTAATTTTATGAATGAGGCCGTCATACCACACTTTGTCAAATGCTTGTGCCACGTCAAGAAAAACAGCCGAGCAATACTCTCGCATTTCGAAAGCTTTCCTTATTTCGTTTGTTATATTGTACAATAAAAACTAATTGACAATTGTACAACTTTTATACAACAACCTAACGTCATTATCATCTGGCGGATATAACACTAGAAGATACTAAGATCTTCCCTTTTTTGATTGACCAGCGAGTGGAACGGATGGATAGCAGCAAGTTACATACTTATAAAAATCGAAAATAAAATCGTGTAAATTTTAACAAAACGTTATATGTGCTGTGTTAATAAAAATGGAAGTGGTGGTTTATCCTTCAACGAATTCAAAAATTAATTAGATTATTTAGAGGAACAAAAGGTATTCCAATTACTTTTAAAGTGTGATTAACACCGAGGTTTGTCTACAAAAGACGCCAAGACCTTTTGATCATCTCGGCGCTACAAAGCTACACACATCAAGGGAAAGTATCATGATGAGAGATAAAATGCCGAATACTTTGCAGTTGGAAACTGGTTTTCCATAAAAAGCCTTAAAATTTTGTGTTAATTAAACTTACACTTAAGTAATTTAATTTAAATTCATTTTCTTTACGTAACCTAATTTAATACATACCGCCATGTACAGTCATAACCTATTTTACTTAATTGATTAATTCCAAACATAAAACTTGAAATATCTAAATTAATTTTTGAGATTATTAGAGTAATAAATAAAAATGAAGAAAGTAAAATATTCATTATTATTAAAGCTAAATGAACATTGTAATTTTTGAGCATTTAAATCAAATAATTAACATCATCATAGTCATTTAAGAGAAAATACTCAAATTGTAAAGTTCTGAGAACCACATGGTCTCAAACTAACCTTCCTCAACATTTACTCATATCTTTGTTTTTTCTTTTGCATAAATTCAATGGCAAGGTCAAATTGAAGATGCGTGAGAATTCTATTGATCGTGTTACATAACATAACTGCGAGCATGGAAGGCCTTCTACGCATCGTCAACAATCAATGTAAGTAATGTAATAATTATTAATTACTAATTGTTAATAATGGCATAATTTGTTCATTCATATTTATCTATATATGTTTAATGTTGAGTGAGTAATGAGTACAGGTTTTTTTTTTGTTTATGAACGTTATAAATTCCGGGTTTAATATAATAGTTTAAATTCAATTACAGTATGTAAGATTTACAAAATGTATATTATTTTAAGGTAAATTCGGTTTGCAGATTTTAATATATGAATTTTCTGAATGTCTTGGAGATCATTTAAGACTACAACCACCTGTTGTTTTATTAAAGTTAAAAAGATGTAAGTAAATCTGATGTCGATTCGTTGGGGGTTGAAAAGCGATTAATACTGGATGTGTCGCTGTTGGCTACTTTAGCCGGTTAGATAATTCAAACGGTGTTGCTGGTGCGGAACGTTACCAACATTGGGCGACATTGGGCAGCACATCGCGGCGTTGCCATGCCCTCAACATGGCGCCCCCTCTGCGTTGGTGCTTGTATCTCCCTCTCCAGCTTGCCAATCAGACTCCGGACGTCCTTCACCAATTGTTGCAACTTCTTCCGCTGCTTGGCAGACCGGCTGGATAAAGCTGGCCTGGAATTGGCTGCATTCGCTGAACCGCTTACCCTCCTTAACTTCGCCCGGTGGAGCAGAGTATGATGCCCGAGAGTGCACCGATGGCAACTAGACCTTGAGTTGCATTCGCCGGTCGCATGGGAGGTTGCCATGCAATGCCGGTGCACCCTTGCACACTCATACCTGTCCTCCGATGCCATGGCGAGGAAAGCAGGGCAATGGCGCAGCGAATGCAACCGGCCGCATAAACGGCAGTTCCTAGTGACCTAGGAGGGAAGAGTGAAAATATACGACTTTAGTATATGGTTGCAAAGGGGTATATGAAAGATTTCTTAAGATGGTTTTATACACGTATAAGTTGTAGGTTGGTACATGTAAATGTAAAATGTTGGGATTAAGTCATAGGGTTCGAGTCTCACACAGTGAGCAGCACACGCAGTTTGGCTATATTTCGGGTTATCGTTCCGTTCTGCGTGATTATGTCGACCACACGGATCTTTTCGTTTGCACCTTGCTACAATTTGGTTATACGTCCTAGGCGCCATTCATTCGGGGGGAGGAGGTCATCCTTGACGACAACTAGATCTCCTTCCTTTACGGAGCTTTCCGCCCTCTTCCATTTGTACCTCTTGTGTAGTTCTCTGAGATACTCGTTCTTCCATCTGGTACTAAATTGATGGTGAAGCACCTTGAGTTTCTGCCATTTGGGAACCAGAGAGAGGTCTTCGGTATTGGGCTCGGGTATCGATAACAATGGAGCACCGCGAAGGAAATGTCCAGGGGTGAGTGCTAGTAGGTCTTGCGGGTCTTGCGACATGGCTGAGAGCGGTCGGGAATTGAGAACCGCTTATATTCTTACCATGAGGGTTGTGAGTTCCTCGAAGCTAAATTTGTGATTTCCGGCGACTTTAGTGAAGTGCATCTTAAAACTCTTCACTGCTGCTTCCCATAGTCCACCCATATGAGGGGCATACGGTGGAATAAACTCCCAATAAAAGCCGAGTGGGGCGTATTTAGCGGGCGGGCGTATTCAGCTGCTACTTCCTTCACGAACACGCCGAACTCGCAGTGGAAGGTGCGTTGAGCTCCGACAAATGTTTTCCCATTGTCGGACATAATCTTTTAGGGGAGACCGCGACAAACGTATGCCTTTGAATATGAAGCTCGCCGATGGGTAAATACTTTTACTAGGAACGGGCCGGCGAAGTCCAGCCCAGTCGTGTGAAACGGTAGGGTATATGTGGTTCGTTCGGAGGGTAGTGCTGCCATGATCTGCGATATCATCTGCTGCTTGTGGATGGTGCATGTTTTGGAGTGAAAGATGCACTTTTTTATATTGGGTTTGAGTCGGGGAATGTAGTACTCTTGTTGTACCATTCGCATCATTAACTGGTTTCCAGCATGTAGCATGGTGGTGTGTAGAAATTTTAACAGCAGAGTGCAGAATATCGAGTTTGCTGGGATAATTATGGGATGACGTTCGTTGTAACTAAGGACTGCGTATTTAAGCCGTCCGTTTACGCGCAGTACGCCTTTGCTGTCGAGTATAGGATTTAATGTCAACAACGTGTCCTGCTTGCTGATGGGATTTGAAGCTTCGAGTTGCGCGATGGTTTCACCATAATGCCTTCGTTGAGTTAGGGTTATGAGTCGCGTTTTTGTTTCGTTCATCTCTTCGTGGCTTAGAGTCATGCTTATCCGAGATGGCAATTTTCGTGACCTGTGAATAAGAAAATCTCTCCAAGATATCTTCGGATGGCGAGGTATGGAATGCGACGATGTGCCTTTGCTCAGGAGGCGATGTGTGTTTGGGGGCGAGAGCTAGGCCATTCATTGGCGGGTTTGGCGAGCCATTCAGGACCTTTTCACCAGATGGTGTCTTCAACGAGATCCTGAGGTCGACATCCACGGGTGCCTAGGTCAGCTGAGTTGTCGCTGCTGCATTCGTGCCGCCACGTAGCATTGCTTATCAGTTGCAGGATCTGGGATATTCTGTTTGCTACATATGTTTTCCAAGAATGTGGTGGTTTCTCTAGCCATGCTAAGGCGATGGTCGAGTCTGTCCACAGAACAAGTTCGTGAGGCGGTAAACTTAATTCTGTTTGTATTTGGTTTACCAACCTTGCCAGTAGAACTGCTCCACAGAGCTGTAGACGGGGGAGACTTATCGTTTGGAGAGGAGCTACCTTTGTTTTTGCAGCTAGTAAATGTGAGGTGAAGGAGTTTTCGCCGTGTTGTACCCTCATGTACACACAAGCGCAGAATGCCTTCTCTGAGGCATCTGAGAATCCATGGAGTTGAAATGGTTTGTCGGGGGAGTACTGCACCCATCGGGGTATTTGGATGTCTTTGATTGCCGGGAGACTCTCATGAAACGAGTTCCATTTATGTAGGGATCCGAATTTTACATTTCCGTCCCAATCCGTTCCTTTTAGCCACAGTGCTTGGAGTAGTACCTTGGCTACTATCATAATCGGTGATAACCATCCTGCCGGGTCGAATAATTTCGCCACAGCCGATAAAATCGGGCGTTTCGTACTACACTTTGCTGCGGGTTGAGGTTCGTATGAGTATGGGGAGGCGTCTGTAAGCGCGTTCCAGCGTATTCCTAGAGTTTTTGTTGAGCTTGTTTCGCTGAATTTAAGAAAGTCGGCATCCAGCAAATAAGACTCTGGGACTTTTTCGAGTATTTTTGGGTGGTTTGCCGTAATTTTCTTGAGAGGGAATCCTGCTGAATTTAACGCTTCGATAACTTGGGTGAGTGAATTGGTAGTGGACTGTATTTCATTACTGCCTGAAAGAATGTCGTCTACATAAATTTCATTGAGTAGGATATTGTTTGCGATAGGCTATTCGGTTTTGCAATCTTCGGCTAATTGATGTAGGGTTCGAATACCTAAATATATGGGGCACAGTTAACGCCAAACGTAACTGTCTTTAGCATGAAATCTTCTATTGGAGAGTCGGGGGTTCTGCGAAAGAGTATTCGCTGGAAGTCTTGATCTTCCTGGTTAGCGAGTATTTGACGGTACATTTTCTCAATGTCACCGTTAAATACGTACTTATAGAGCCGCCAATTGAGGATTATTAGTATTAAGTCGTTCTGGAGTGTTGGGCCTGTGTGTAGTACGTTGTTTAATGAGTTCGCTGATTGTGATAATCTTGAAGCGTTGAATACGACTCGAACCTTTGTGGATTTACTGTCGGGTTTTAAGACAGCGTGATGGGGTAGATAGAAGGAGAAGTACTTCCCTTCGTGGATTACTTTGAGAGGTGAAGTGGGTTCCATGTGGTCCAAGGTCAAGTATGCTTCCAAGACCTGCTAATATTTTTGCTGCAGCACTGTTTTTCGCTCTAGTGTCCGCTCGTTGCTGATGTACTGTTGATCTGCTGCTAGTCTGGAGTGGCCTAGGGCTGCGTCCCTGGGAAACTCCTTTTTGAATGGTAATTGGACGGTGTATTTACCGTTCTTTTGGCGCGTTGTTGTTTTGCGATACAAATTTCCGCAAAATTCGTCCGCTTCTGAGTGAGTTTGAGGAGCTGGGACTTCTTCTTGCTCCCAGAATTTCCTTAGTTGGATGCTGATCGGGTTATTTCGGGCTGGATGGACCTGTGTTGAAAAGGACTCTACCTTTTGAGTTGTCGGTCCGCTGAATATCCATCCAAATATTGTTTGCTGTGCCAACAGGGTACCATTCTGGAGGTTTTGCACGACAATTCGAGATGGGGTGAGACATTTTGGGAATACTAACGCTAAGTGGGTTATTTCGTTTATGTCAATGGTTGACACCTGGGTTGTGGGTAGTAGGTGTGTGAGCTTGGGTAATATTATTGCTCTAGCTTTTACATGGTGTGATAAGTCTGACGAACATAGAGTTAGTTCGCAGACTTTGGTTGAGTTCTGGACGAAAGTTCCTCCCATTCCTGAGATTTCGTAATGGGTTTCCTTCGTGGGTAGATTGAGTGTTTTTTGAATCAGAGATGTGACAAAGGTTTTTTACAAACCTTGGTCTATCATTGCTCGGATTTTGTGATGTTCTCCTCATAGATATATCGGAACTATAGCCGTGGGCAAGAGTGTGGTTTCGTTGCTGCTTGCGTGGTGTGTTGTTACCTTTACTGTCTTCTTCTGAGCCTGGGGGGTGTGGCTGATTCCTGTTGAAGTTGATGGTCTGTCGTCTGCTATTTCCACTGCAGTCGCTGCCTGTGCTGTCGATGAGAGGGGTTTTGATAATGGAGTAGTGAGTGATGACGCCTTTGGCAGTAAACGCAGGTGAATTTGCTTTGACATTGACTTCGCTGGTGTGAACAGGAAAGACAATTATCGCAGTAATTGTTTTCACGAACGAATTTTTGTCGATCTGGGACGGAAAGGTTCCTAAATCGGATGCACATTTTCATCCCGTGACTACAGTTGCATAACCTGCAGGAAACGGGTTTTAGGAACTCTGTGTGATAGATTTGCGTCCGACTTTTATTCGCAAATGGGGAGCTTTGATTGCCAGCTCTGGGTGTGAATGTATTGATGTGGGGTTTGGGTTTACCTAGGCGGTATGTTCCCAGTCGTTCTACTACCTCGTGTCTACTGGTCAGGAATGCGTTCATTTCGGACCAGAGTGGTAGTTCTTTCCTCGAACTGAGAGATTGTTCCCAAAGCGCGAGTGCTTGGCTCGGGAGTTTCGAGGAGCATATATATATAAATGAGTTTGGGATCCCAAAACTTAGTCGAAATCTTTTGTGATGAGAGATTGGGGAGGCAGTTATTTATTGTAGTCTGCAGTTTTTGCAGCTGCTCCCCGTTCTCTGCATAGATGGGTTGTAGATTAAGGAGATTTTAATGCTTCCCAAGCAAGCGGAAATCTTTCATCTGTGAGTGGGTATTGTTTCACAATAAGGCCTGCTGGACCTTTTGCCTTATGACGCAAGTGAAATAATTTTTGGGCGGGAGTTAATTGAGGATGATTTATAAAGACTGCCGTAAACATGTCTCGGAATGTCGGCCAGTCTTCGTAGCCTCCGTAATATGCTTCAGTATCGCATGCTGGTACTTTGAGACATACCCCACTGGAAACTGAGCTTGTGTTTGTATTTGTTGATTGCTGGGTTTTTTGGCTGGGTGTTGTAACTGTGAAAAGCTTCAATGGTTCTAGCATTTGCGCTTTATAGTTCTGGAAGCTTTCGGAACAGTTTGTGTATTTCTGCTCCACTGACTCGCTGACTTCCGGGTATGCGTCCGCCATGAAAATAGCCTCGTGAGCTTCTAGGAGGCTATCTCAATTTTTGTCCATCTGCTGTATTTTGACGCTGAGTAGGGTTTCCGTCTGGTCACTCGCCAAGTCCGTTGACCATTTTGCGCAGAAGACCTCCAGCCTGTTGGACTCAAAGATGAACTTCTGCAAGTACCTGTTCAACTTGGTTGATGCTTTTTCTGCCTTATCTTCTGGCATTTGTGGAATTTTTTGGGATTTGTTTTAATGGGGTTTTATGAAAAAATTACATTTATGTTTAGTGGATTTTATAAAAAAATTGGGTTAGTATTGTAAAAAATTGGGTGAGTTTGTAAAAAAAAATTGGGTTGTTTTTTTTTTAAACTGCTTTTATTTTGTATATATTAACCAGCAGCAAAAATTTAATGTGTCTATTTGCCTCAGCGCGTCTGAGTGCAAATATTTGGGTGGGTATGCAAAATTAAAAAAAAAAAAATTTTTGGGTGTGTATTTATTATTTATTCCAAATAAATAAATAAATTTATTTAGAATAATTGGGTTTTAGTGGTGAATTCCTATTAAAAACTACTCACTTTTGTTCCACTGTACAAAAGTGTAATAATTCCTTGGTCGCGGCCCAATGTGTTTTATGCTACGACTCCATTGGTTTATTTTGCCTCAGCGCGTCTGAGTGCAATGTGCTTACTGTTTGTGAGCGCGTCTGAGTGCAATGTGCTTACTGTTTGTGAGCGCGTTTGAGTGGGAATCGAATGTGTGTGCTGCGCTGTAACGGGATTGAGATTTTGCATATACGTATACAGATATGCTTTATGCCAGCCGTTTTAGAGAGAGACGGTACTAGATGTATACTATATTTTCTTTAACTACTGCAAATTTGAGGGAGTGGCCAACGGGATTTTTTTCTGCTATACAAGCTTGTACAGTTTAATTTGTATATAATTTTTTGATGGGTATATTTCAACCGTTTTTGAGAAAACGGTACTGAGATGTATAATATATTTTTTAGCTACTGTAAATTTGAGGGAGTGGCTAACGGAATTTTTCGGTGTTATACAAGCTTGTACAGTTGACACCAATAATTATGTAATTTATGAGGGCTTGAAAAATTTTGTATATGCGACTATATATGTATGTATGTTTGAGTGAAGATTAGGTTGTACTTACTCCGCCATGGGTTTTACTTAGCCTTGAGTTTTGTAATTGATGGGACTTGGTTGTTGTTGTTGATTGGATTTTCCTTGCGCTGGCGGACTTGATTGTTGTTGTTGTTGGCGGTGGTGCTAGAAGCGTACGCTTTTATTTATTCTTATAATTTATTATTATAATTAAATTTTTTTTTGTTTTTGCCGAAGTGGATTTTTTATTTATTTCAAATAATTAGGCGTTGGAACGATTTGGTTTGTTTTTGAAGACACTTTGCTTTTTTTTTGCACTGAGATGTTAATCCATTTTCTATGCGCTTCCTCAGAATAACCGTTGAATTTGGGTTACTTTTCGTCGTTTGTATTAAAAAGAAAATGAACACAACACAACACAAAAATATTTTTTTTTTCATATATATGAATTTTTGCTTATAGCGGAAAATATTTTCGATTAAAATTGTTTATTCTGGAACTTTTTTTTTTTGCAAACACAAAAATCGAAAATTATTTAATACATTTCAACTTTAGATTACTAATTTATAGCGCTGAATATTTACTATTAACGTGCGTATATTTATCATGCATTTTTAGGATATACATACATATGTGTTGAAGACATGAGCGAAGACACGAGTTTTAAACTTAAGATATATATAGAAGAAAATTATACTCATCCTGAATTGCTATGAAAGATTGAATTGTACTTACCCTATTACTTTCCAATACATACCCAAATACTCACCATAAAAAATCTACTCCCATTCCAAAATACTTACCAGCAACCCTACTTCCGTTACTACTCTAGAGGAGAAACCAAAACAAAATGTATATAAATATGTATGTATTGGTAATTTTAAGTTAATAGTCAAAATAATTTTTCGCTCGCTCGAACTACAAAACGGTTGTGACTTACTAATCTTTTAAACAAACATAAATAAAAAAAAAACATATATACATAAATATATATCTATATTATATATAGTATTTAAATAAATTATAAGTTCTGCGATATTTAAAACAAGTTAATAAATATCATAATTCTATAAAAAAATCAAAAAACTGTATTTCAGTTGAAGTGGAAAAAAAATATACAAAATAATTATAACATAAATTCCAAGTAATTCGGAATTTATACATGGTGCTGAAACCCAATTACGGAGTGAACCTAAAATAAAAAAATAAATAAAAAGCGTTTAACATATGTATACGTGCATAATAAAGTTTATATAATACATACGTGTACGTACATACTTACATACAAACGCCAACAAAGCCAAAATAAGCACATCAGCTGGGAAAAGTGAATATTACGTTTAATATACATTAATAATCTACGTACACACACATATACATATTATATATTTTTATAAGAAAAATGTTTCTAACACTAAAATAAAATAAAACTAAATATAAATAATATAAAATTAAATTAAAATTTAACGCGATCACCGTAACAAAACGTAAAGCGAGTGAAAAGTCGTGTGTAATAACTCGGGCGCTGGAAAAAGTGAGTGCTTGTGACAAAATAAAAAATAAAAAAAAAAATAAAAAAAACCTTTATATATATAAAGGAAAGTTTGGTGTGAAAATACATTCAAAATTAAAAACAAATAAACAAAAAAAGTGCTCTGTTCTACAAAATAACAAAATTAAATGAAAAATTTAAAACAGGAAAATTTTTTTTGAAGAAAAAAAATATATCAAGAATAAACAAAAAAATATATACATATATAAATACATGGTATGTACATGAAGTGACATAAAACATAAAAAAAGTGAAAAAAGTAGTGAAAATATAAGCGCGGAAAATATATATATATATATGTACATACATGCATATACAATTGCTTACAAACCATAAAAGGGTAGTGGAAAATAAAATAGACATATACATACATACATAAAAAAAAGAAAAGAAAAAAAATTAAATAAAATTTAAAAATATATAAAAAAGCACACGTAACACATATATACAGCACATAGGTACATACAGCAGCAGTCCAAGACACTCAAAACAAAAAGCTGCATAGGACACCAGCAAAACCTCAACAACACAGGAACACCAGCACTACTCCGAAGACAACACTGCCGCACTACATAGAAGTCAGCACATCACCACCCTCTCAAAAAAAAGTGGTTTGTAAAAAGTCCGGATGTCAAAGTAAGTCCCACTCACTCGATTAAATATTGCAATAAGTTTAGCGGATTTTGCCAAACGATGTATGATACCTCCTCATCATACATACAGGTCTCAAAAAAAAAATAATAATAAAATAAAAAGTTTTACTACGTTTGCGCAAATCTCAAAATCCACTAAACAATAAGATAATCACAATATATAATAATACATAACAGCGCTCATATATAATATATTAAAACGTATATATGGAAAACGCGCGCTTTCCCCATCACAAGTATATATTTAATACATAAAACCGCTTACTATATATATATATACCCTCACATATATAAACTCCCCTTTTATATACGTCAACTGGTCCAAAAAACACCTCCGAAAAGGACCATAATCGGACCAGTTACCACTCTCATACATCCTCCCAAGTATATATATACTCTCAGTATATACACCCCAACAGGACCGAAACTCATTCCAACGGGCCCAGAACCGGGCCAGTGTAAGCATATTATACTGCCCAAAGTCACCACTGCACAGCAAGTCACCGCTACCCAACCGTGGTACATGTGTATACATACACATATAGGTATACGTAAAGTGGTTTTACAATAGCAAGCGGGCAAAAACACATACATATGTAAGTTAATCTATTCTACATTAAATTAATTAAAAAAATATATGTTTTTGGCCGAAGCCGTCTTTATTTGGTCAGAGCAAAACTTAGACTAATGTTACAATTATATTTACCTAACATTAAAGTTCCACGTCACGGTGCGGGCACAGGTGATCGGTTGCTGAGTTGGCGGAATGCCTGCACATGTACCGGCTATTGTTACGTCGATCCGGTGTAGCAGACATGGCATCAGCATTTTATGCGTACTGTTGTTGTTGGTGCGCTTCCATATCGTGGGAAACGTATGTTTGGCTTTTGAACGTTATCAGCGTTAACTCCTCCCCCTTTAAAAGGTGCAACGTCCTCGTTGACCGATAGGACGCTTGGGACTATTGTATCTTCTTGTCTGCGGTTTGAATCCTGGTTTTGCGTTTTGTTCGTTTTTTTCTTTAAATATCTTTTTGCCGCTGCTGCGAGGATCAGGATTATGATTATAGTAGTAGATGCAGAGCCTGTGCAAAGACTGGTTCTATATTTCGTTTTCAGCAGGCTTATTTCCTCTATATTAGCTACGTTTAGTTCTTGTAGTAATTGCAAAGATAGAATCTCTTCTGTTTTTGTGGTAAAGTTAGTTGATTGTCTGATCGCTGGTAGTGGGTTGGCAAGTGATACTTCTTTATTCGAATAACTTTTGTCCTGGATATTGATAGTGGAGTTGACAAAATTTAAAATGAAGGTTCCCGATAACTCTAGTGGGTTCCCATCTACATTCATTGTTTCGTTGTAGCCATTAATGAGTAGTGTTCCTGGGAGGATTTCTTCCTGTGTTGGTATGTGCTGATTGTTGATGGTTGTGCAGTTCGAAGGTTGCCCTTTAAGCAATCGTGGAATACAGGTTGTATATGATATATCGTCTAATTCTTTTTGCTTACAAACTATTGTATTACTAAATTTTTTACAATTATTCCTAATTCCGTAAGTTTTATCTTAACATATCATTAATTTTTTATATGGAATTTTTATTATTTCTTTATTTTCTTTTACTGGTTTTATTACAATAGTTTTACATATTTCATTCTTTGTTATAGGTATACTTATAATGTAAATAATATTAGATTGATTCGACACAATTTTAACGTCACTTAATTCGATAGCTTCTATGACATTTATGTATGGTACATTTTCTTTTTCAAAAATTTCTTTTATTACGTTTATTTCCTGATTTGATAATATAAATGAATTTATTATTCCGGCCTTAGCCCATTGTATAGAGTAATCGATATTTACTAATTCTTCTTTTAATATTCTTATTTTTCTTGCTATAATTTTAGCTAATTCATCTTTTAATTCGTTGCTTGATTTTACATTATTCAATATCATATTCGTTACACTAGTTAATTTATTTATTTTTTCAATTATTGATTTATTTATTACTACTTGATGATTATTATTTTCTAATACGTTATTAATTTTATCGCTAATTAGTTGGAAGTCCTCGTGGTCTGGTGAACCAGTTATCCACTTCCAAATAGTTCCTAATGTTTCTATTGCTCTCCTAAGTCTATTGGGTTTCAATTGGGATAATAAGGATTTTACGGTTTCTATTTCGTGGGATAGGAATGGGTAAAGAGAATTCTTTTTTGTTATCATTTGTTATTGAGGTGTCCAGTTTTTCTATTATGTCGTCGTACTGATCTAAGTTTATTGAATGTATTAGTTTAAAAGTTCCTGTTTGGAGTTTTGAGTTTCCCGTTGCTATGGTCACAATTTTGTTGTTCGTGTAGTCCAGTATTTGAGTTTCTACATTGCACAAGGCATTTAGATATGTTATCCTGTAAATGTAATGTAGTAAATTTTTAATTTTTAATGTGGCTTTTGTGCACAATTCGACCTGATTTTGTCACTATTGTACATCCTTTGTCATCCTGTACTAATTCTTTTTTAAATTTGGGTGTAAGTTTGTCTCCTAGTCTTTTATTGATTTTTACATAAATGGTGTCGTCAGTATTGTATGTCTTATATCCTGTCCTATTCTTTATTATCTTTTTCCTGCTTGTCACGGATTTTTTCAATGTTGTCTAGTCTGTCTTTTTCTAATTTTGATGGGTTAGTAGTAACTCTTCGTCCAAAAAAAGTTGATAGTTGAATGAATCGAATTGTTATATTTGTGAATGGCTCTAAAAAGTAAATTTTCAAATGAGTTGCGGGTTTTTTCGCTTTCTACACGGCGCATTATTTCTGTTAATGTACTGTGAAACCGTTCTTTTTGTCCATTTACGGTACTAGTGTAGGGCGGTGTTTTGTATATCTGAATTCCATACTGGTTTTCTAGCATGAATGTTATGGGGGCTGCACTAAGAGATTTTTCGTTATCTATTACTATGTTAACAGGTATGCCAAACATTGTGAGAAGTTCCTGCAGGGGTAATTTTATATCTTCTGAAGCTCTGGATTTTGCTATCTTTGCATGAGCATATTTAGAGAATTTGTCTATTGCGGTAAGTATGACTTTGTTATTAGTGTGATACAGATCAATGTGAACGATTTGGCCTGGATATTCTGGGATTGGGGAAGCTTTCAATATTGGTTTTGCCGGATGTCTCTGATATTTATTTTCTTGACAAACTTTACATTGTTTTGTGGTATTCTTAATTTTCGCGTTCATCTGAGGGAAACAGTATTTTTCAAGTAGTTGAATTTTGTTCTCTGTCGCATTCCTGTGTGCTCTGTTATGTTCCTTTATAATTTCCGTTTCTTGTTCTGATTCATTTGTTAGATCTTTTACTATTTTTCGTGTATATTTTACTCTATATCTGCTGAAATTTTGTGAGTAGATATTTTGGATTTTTCCTAATATGCTGTCTTCGGTTT
This sequence comes from Ceratitis rosa, assembly GCA_037013455.1. Taxonomy (NCBI): domain Eukaryota; kingdom Metazoa; phylum Arthropoda; class Insecta; order Diptera; family Tephritidae; genus Ceratitis; species Ceratitis rosa. Next base: position 116,534 of record JAWMAG010000048.1, read on the forward strand.
TAATGCAATTCGTTACGGAAGGGTTGATGTATCTTTTTAGTAGTGCTGTGAGACTTTCTTCTGTAAAACTTCTCTCTATTATAATATGCCTATAATAAGTTGGGAAAGTTATTTGGAATTGGTATGATGTTGTTTCGTCGGTAGAAATGAAAATTTGATTCTTAAATACGTTGATAGGTGCGTCAGTGTATTGTATTAAGGTCTGTCTTAAGCTTTCGTCACTATGTTGGGCTGCTGTCATAGAATTTACTTGCTGTGGTGGTCTAGAAAGTGCGTCGGCGTCGACATTGGTGTGACCGGGTTTATATTTAATTTCGTAGTTATATTCCTCTAAAATAGATTTCCATCTTTTTAGTTTGTTGTTGGTATTTCTATTACTAAGGGAATATGTTAGCGGTTGATGGTCAGTGAAAATTTTGACTGTTGCAGATCCGTAAAGGTAATTCCTAAAAGTTTTCAGAGCCCATATTATGGCTAAAAGTTCTTTTTCGTTAGTCGCGTAGTTTTCTTCGGTTTTTGTCAATGTCCTGGATATGAACGTTATGGGTTTGCCGTCTTGATCGAATGCTTCTTTTGCTTTATCGTCTAGAGCAATTTTTATTTTGGATGATTGATTTTTGGACATGCGTCCCTCCTCCCCTCTTAAAAGTATTGTTAGGGGTTTTGCGAGTTTCGCATAGTCTTTAATGAAACGGCGGTAATAACCAGATAGTCCATGGAAGGATCGAAGTTCTTTTATTGTTTGTAGTGATGGGAAGTCTAAAATTGATTTTACTTTTGTTGGATTTGTCCATTTTGGGAAATAACGAATCCCAAAAATTCTACTTCTGTTTTTAGAAATTCGCATTTGTCAATTTGGATTTTCATATTAGCTTCTTGTAATGTTTGGAAAATGGTTTGAACGTTTTGTAAATGAGACTCCTCGTCTTTGCCAAAAATTATAATATCGTCTATGTAAACAAAGCATATTTTTCCGATATATTTTCTTAGTATATGGTCTAATGCTCTTTGGAAAATTGCGGGTGCGTTTTTTAAACCGAATGGTAGTCTGGTAAATTCATATTTACCGTTGTTGACCGAAAAAGCTGTCTTTCCAATATCAGATTCAACTAATGGAATTTGATGAAAGCCACTTTTCAGATCTAGGACTGTAAAAAATTTATTTTTGCCAAGTTGGGATAGAACTTCGTTTGTGTCTGGGATAGGATAACGATCGGGTATTGTGATTGAATTTAGTTTCCGGTAATCGGTGACCATTCTGTATTTTTTTGTGCCAGATGCATCGATTTTTTTTGGTACTATCCAAATTGGGGAATTGTAAGGAGATCGGGAAGGTCTTATTATTCCGTCCTCGAGTAATTTTGCTAATTGTTTTTCGACTTCGTCCTTAAGGGACATAGGATAAGGGTAACATCTAGAATAAACTGGGTCTTGGTTTTTCTGATTGTCAATTTGTCAGGTGCTCCGTCCTTATTTGGATATTGTTAATTGATTTTGATTCCTGTTGTTTTATTGCAATTTTTATATTGTTTTTTATCATCATGTAATTTGTTGAAGTGAATATTGTTGCTTCCAATTGTTTTAAACTGTCATTACCTAAAATACCATCAAAGGATTTTAAGGTGGGTAGGATAAAAAATGTAAGGTTTTCGTCTTTCAGTCCGAAAAGATTGATAAGGGTATGGTGAGTTATTTTAATATTTCCTGCTACTGAACTTGCGAGGAAACTTTCGTTGTTGGGTATAAGGTTTTTTGCAAGTTGGGGTTGAATATAGTTCTTATTTGAACCTGTGTCTATTAGAATTTTCAATATTTTTCCATCACTATCCTTGCATTGAAAATAAGGAAGTGTGGAGTTCGTCAACCTAAAAAATGTATATCTGAAAACTCGTTAATATCTTCATCTGGTATATTGTCCCGAGAAGCATACTGCTGGTAGTAGTCTTCCCATGATTGCTCCTTTTGTCTTTGGTCTGATTGTCCTGAGTCTATTAGTGTATCGTCAACGGGTTCTATGTGATTAATTGCTTAAATGGTTGATGTATTTGGTGTGATGGGACTATTGGTCTTTTTCCGGCAAAGGAATTATTAGTAGGTCTGTTCATATAGTTTATATTTTTGGTCTTTTGTGATTGGTCTACGTCCATTGGCACTGGTGGTTTGGGTTGAGTGGGTCTTGGCGGTGGATTATTAAAATAATTAGGTCTAGGTGTTTGTCTGTGAGGGTATGCGAAGTTTTGTGGATAGTTTAAGTTTTGTCGGTATTGAAGATTAGTTGGGTTTTGGCTAATTGAATTTCTTTGGTATAGTGGATATTGGTTATTTGTATTCCTGTTTGAATTTAGTTGTCCATAGTAGGGAGTTGATTGGGGTAGGTATGCTAAATTTGGGAAAAATGGTTGTGGTTTCTTTGGTGGAATGTGTGGGGTGTTTAGTTTTCGCTGTGAGGGTTGGTAACTAAAAGCGCGTTGCGTCCTGAAATTCTGGTTCTGTAATTTCATACACAATTGGAGTGCTTGGGGTAAGTCAGTAGGTTCTTTTATTCCTAGTAATTTTGGAAGTTCTCCGTTCAGTCCTCTTATGAACGTGTCTAACGCTTTGTCGCGGTAGGTTTTAGTAAGGATTTGTATGGATTCCTGTCCTACATCCATGCATAAAATTTTGTTTAGAATTAGTGAAAGATGTGAAAATACATCCTGGTAGAATTCATTAATAGATTTATCGCCTTGGAATAGGCATGACATCTGGTACTCTAAGGTACTGATATCGCGCTTATCACCATAATGTGGTGTGTTTAAACATTTAGAAATTGCCGTCCAGTTTAGCGGAGTGTTGTAAGATTCTAAAGCGACGTCGGCATTGCCCGTTATTTTGTTTCTTATGACATTTAAAATGCCAAAATAACGTGGAGTGCCTTTTTCGCTGTCATATATCCTTAGAATTCTTTCCACACTTTTCTTCCAAGATGCGAATTCTCTAGGATCTCCAGAGAAATCTCGGAAACATCTAACGATATCTGGTATTCTATCTAAGCCTGCAAGGTTGTTAATATGTCCTGGGTCTATATTCTGATCGGTTATTATTTCATTCGTAGGATGGATGATATTATCTATAAGAGAAGGTGCTTCTTCCAAAATCATCTGTGAGACAATATTTCTTATGAGGTTTGCTAGTTCTGGGGTTGTTTGGGGGTTGTTTGGTCCTGGTTGTCTAGTAGAGTTTTGCGGAATGGTGGGTGGAGACGGGACATTTATATTAAAGAAAGGAGGCCTAATTAATTCTGGATTACTCATTTTGAAGGTTTTATTTTATTTTACCCAATTAATTTGTTTATTTATTTTTATTTTTTTTTTATCAATCTCTGGAGGGTCCCCCTTAAAGGTGGTGAATCGCGGTTTTGCTTTTACTTATTTATTGGCTGTACAAGCCAAGTTTATAAAATTTTTCTTTTGTTTAAGTATTTGATCTATAAAATCTAAATATTTTACTTTGATTCACAAAGCTATTTTTTTTTTTTAAATAACTTAAAGTTAGATTTAAACCCTAAGCAGAAATTGATGTATCTTTGCTATTTGGTGGGCGTCTTTACGTCGCCAAAGTGATCTAAGTATTTATATAATTCTTTAAGTTTATGTATGTATTTTGTTTTTTTATTCTCTTTTTTTATTTCTTTGCAATTTTTACTACTTTAATTTCTTTACTTTAATTGCTAAATATGAATTTTGTTTCTTTAATTAAAATATTTCAAGTTTTGTTTCCTTTCACTTTTACTTTTTTTTCTATTATTACCATATTTATCTACAATATCTTCTATGCTTACATAAATCCTAATTTGTCCCACATGTGACTGCTGGGCTCCTCCGTTTTGTACTGCTTTCCTACTCCGGTCCAACGATGCCACAATTCCGTGGGGTGTGGTTTTTTCCTATTGGATTTTACCACTTGAGGGTCCTGCCGCGTCCTGGCACTTCTTGAGGGCTCTTCGTGAAAGCCGGGTTTAATAATTTCGCGACGAAATTCCCGTTTTACTGGCACTTCTTGAGGGCTCTTTGTGAAAGCCGGGTTTAATAATTTCGCCCGAAATTCCCGTTTTATTTTTTTCGCACTTCACTACAATCGGACGCGACTGGCCGTTGGGCGCCAGTTAATCTATTCTACATTAAATTAATTAAAAAAATATATTTTTTTGGCCGAAGCCGTCTTTATTTGGTCAGAACAAAACTTAGACTAATTTTACAATTATAATTACTTAACATTAAAGTTCCACGTCACGTTGCGGGCACAGGTGATCGGTTGCTGAGTTGGCAGAATGCCTGCACATGTACCGGCTAATGTTACGTCGATCCGGTGTAGCAAACATGGCATCAGCATTTTATGCGTACTGTTGTTGTTGGTGCGCTTCCATATCGTGGGAAACGTATGTTTGGAGCTTTTGAACGTTATCAGCGTTAACTTGTACATAAGTATACATACGTACATACTCGTGTATGCTAAGCTAAGCACCCAGCATACAAACAAGGTATAATAAAAACCCAGTATACATTTATACATTTCTGTGCTCAGACGCGCTGAGACAGTACAGGACACCATATAAAAGCTACACACTAAATATATTAATTGAAAATAATATATACATACTTATATATAAATATAAATAAATATTTTATAATAAAATTTTATAACATCAATATCTCACAATGAAGGACAAAATGGAGAAACCCCAATCTCTCCACCCCATTACAGGACCCCGAACTCGCTCGCAATCCCAGGCGGAAGAAGAGGAATTCTCCCAGCTGCACAAAAAATTTTTATATGAGCTATCCAGGATGGCAAGATTCTGCGGTAAATGGTGGAACACCAATGAAGAGACTCACTCCGAAGCAGCCCTTAAAATTTTCAAGGACCATCTGGAAAGGCACATGGAACTAGTGGAGGCAGCCAACCAATACCTACAGATGAGCAACGTGCAGGACGAAAAGACATGCTCAGCATGTGCAGAGGCCTACGAGACAACCAATGACAACGCAATGCTCACGAAAATCCGGATAAGTGAGTTACTTGGCCAAATCCAACAAAGTATGGATTCCTGCCAGTCAATCACCCCCATCACAAAGATGCCCCCCCCCAACACAGGCTGACTCACACAGCTTTCTCAAGGTACCTGCATGTGACACAGAAATCTTCTATTGAGGATATGAAGATTGGCCCTCATTTAGGGACATGTTCACAGCAGTGTACATCAACCACCCCCAATTATCCGAAGTGCAGAAACTATACCACTTGAGACAAAAAACAAGAGGTTAAGCTGCACTCCTCATTAAAAATTACCCACTTAGTGGCCATAATTTCTCATTAGCATAAGATGCACTCAAGGCACGCTACGAAAATAGAAGAATAGGATTCAACAGATCCAGACGACAATAAATAATTGTCTCTCTACCCTACAGGCAAATGGAGTATCAACAGTGTTGAAGACATGGATGAGGATGACCTCATCATCCTGTAAATAATAAGTCGTACCTATAATAAAATATAAGAAAAAGAAATGAATGTAAAAACTAATTATAACTTATAATTTATGAATTGAATTTATGAATACTTACCCGAATACCTACTTGAATACCTACCCGAATACTTACCCGAAAAATAACCTCCCTGCTTTTACTCAAACGCACTTACCTGCAACCCTACTCAGTTCCGTTACTCCTTCCAGTGTATGTATATACAAATAGTATAAATAAAGAAAAAAATTAGCGAACTAAGCAAGCGCGTTTGTATATGCAATAAAATTGTACGGTGTTCCGTAAATTATAAAAAGGTTATACGGTTTCGTAAAAATTATAAAAAGGTTATACGGTTTCGTAAAAATTATAAAAAGGGTTGTACGGTTTCCTTAAAATAAAATATTATACGGTTTTCTCAAAATATAAAATTATACTCTTTTTTTGAAATAACAATAAAGAGTGGGATTAAATCCAAATTTAAAATTAAAATATTCACGTGCGTTTCCTTTAAATTCAACACGGAATATTTACATGGTGCCGAAACTTAATTACGGAGTGAACCAAAATAACATGAAACTTAAGAAATAAATAAAATTATAAGCAGATAACACAAATTCATAAAGTTGAAATAATTGTGATGGCATATAATAAAAAATAACAACACAATATATTAACCCGTTTGAGCAAACATATTAAAATACAAACTTAGCAACATTAAAACTAAAACGGAAAACAAATACCGTCACTGCGAAACTCCCATTTTATTTTGAAATATATATTATATGTGCATAGTATATATAAACACTTATAAATATTTGAATAATTAAATAAATACAGTGCCAAAAAAGTGTAAATTATAATAAAATATGTGGGTGTGCACTTTTATTTTCCAAATTAAAACTTCATAAAGTGTGCGCTTTGATCATGTGACATCCATCAAGTACCACTCCAGCTGTGCACCCAAACACACAAACGTCGAAATAAGTGCATTGCTCTCGCACCACCCCGCTCTCGTGCCCTCATTGCAACTCGCTGGCAAGACGCCCACGCACAAAAATTAAAAAAAATGTAAAAATAAATTAACTAAAACAATTAGCTAAAAAGTGAAAAAAAAAGTTAAAAGTAAAAAAGTAAAAAAAAAAAAAAAAATTTAATAAATTTAAAAAATTAAATTAAAAATAAACAAACTAAAAATCGCTAAAAAGCCGGTTGTGATTATATGCTTACATACATACATATGCATATCAAAATAATAAGAAAATTGTAAAATAGATATAAACGTTAATGTAAATAAACTTACCTGCTAAATTCTCTTGCTAACGCTACATAAATTCTGGTGTGAAAATAAAATAGAACATTGTTAAATAAAAGTTTTAAAACGAAAATTTTGTTAAATAAAACAAAGTGTTAAAATAAAATGGAAAAATAAACTTCTTAAAACTCAAAAGTATTTTATGATTATATCAAATAATCAATATATTTATTCAGTGATCGAATCCTGAAGTTGTAAAATATATATAAAAAAAAAAAATTAATTAAAATTAAATAGATTGAAAACAAAAAAAAATAGTAAACCAAAATCAGAATAAATATTATTTTTGCATGAAAAATCACAAAACAAATTAAATAAAAAGGTGAAAATTAAATAAATTAAATTTTTTTTTAACATTAAAACAAAAAGCAAAACGAGCACGGAACATACGACTCAAGCAACACCTCCAGGAACAACAGCACTGCACAGGAGGCAACACTCCCCCGTCCCGTCCGCAGAACAAAGAAGATTGTTTGGTTTGTAAATACTAGTCCGGATGTCTATGTAAGTCCCACTCTCTCACTCAATTGCATATTAAATTTAAGTTTAGCGGATTTTGCCAAACAGTGTATGATACCTCCTCATCATATACATATATACATAAAAATCTCTCAAAAAATAATTATAAAATTAAAAGTTTTATGTTTTTTAACGTTTGCGCAAAATTACAAAATCCGCTAAACTATTCTCAAAATATAATATACATAGCGGGTCCCCAAATTCGGTAAATGAAAATTAGAGGATTTTCATTTACCGAATAAAACAGCGCTCATATCTATACTAATATTATAAATGCGAAAGTCGTTTCGTTTGCTGCGCTTTCACGCAAAAACTACTTAACCGATCATCATGAAACTTTGTACACATACTCTTGGAGGTATCAGAATGAACATAGGCTACTTTTTATTTAATAAAAAAAATTATTTTTAAATAAAATAAAGAAACTTTTTTGTCCAATAGCCACAATAGAGCATATACATACGCATTCATAAAGTAACGCCCCATATGCACAGAGAGAGAGAGAGAGTGGGACTATACATAGGTATAGGCACATATGTAGCTGCATTGAGAGTAGTGTGGTATGTGTGTATGGGAGTATACAGTATACAGTATACAGCATACATATCTACATGTATGGTGGCCATAAAATGTGAGCATACATACGTACATGTATGGTGGTGGCCTGGTCATCTATTTGCTGAGCGCTACGTTAACGCCATCTAGCGGGTAACAGCTAAAGATATTTTACATCGACTTCAGCAAGTACATACAGATATGACTTTCAATGAACATATTTACAACCAAACGCTAATTCTAATTGAAAACAAGGTTTTCACAATGGTTGGAAAAAAATTAGATGATTTTGGGATGCAAAGCCCTCAAAGAGATAATGAGGATGATTTCAACAATGAAATTGCTCGAGAGTTAGATTATGATTTCATAGCACTGCAGCGACAAGTAGAAGAATTAATCCCTTTGTTACTTCCAGAGCAGGCTCATGTTCTCCATCAAGTTTTACGTAGAATAGAATACGGTGAAGGTGGACTCTTCTTTCTCGATGCACCAGGTGGAACCGGAAAGAAGTTTTTGCTCAACTTATTATTAATGTACATCAGAAAAAACAGAAAAATAGCAGTTGCATTAGCTTCGTCGGGTATTGCCGCGACGCTTTTAAACGGCGGCCGTACGGCACATTCCGTTTTGAAATTACCATTGAACCTTGCACATGAAGATTCGCCCATCTGTAATTTCAGTAAAAATAGTTCTCGAGGTAGGATGCTGCGAAAATGTAAGCTTTTAGTGTGGGATGAATGTACAATGTCTCACAAAAAGGCTATAGAAGCTTTAAACCGGACTCTTCAGGACCTGCGGCATAGTACAGATATAATGGGAGGAATGGTAGTTTTACTGGCTGGTGATTTTCGTCAAACCCTTCCAGTTATTCAGAGGGGAACACCAGCAGATGAAATTCAAGCATGCTTAAAATCATCGAGCTTATGGTCGAGAGTTGTAAAGCTGAGCCTAAAAACAAATATTAGAGTGCATCTTCATAATGACGTGGATTCAGGACTTTATGCTGAAATGTTATTGAAAATTGGTGATGGTCGTTTAGATGTTGATGCTGAAGGTTGCGTATCACTTTCAAGAGAATTTTGTAATTTAGTAGAAAATGATGTGGATCTCATTGTTCATGTTTTTCCCGAATTGCAACAGAATTTGGGTTGTGATCAGTGGCTGTGCGCAAGAGCAATATTAGCACCAAAAAATGAAGTAGTTAATAGAATCAACAAGGACATTTTAAAAGAGGTGGAAGGGGAAATGGTGGAATATTTATCAATGGATACAATTATGGATACAGAATTAAGTACCTCATATCCTGTAGAGTGTAAAAAGTGTAATCATACCTCGGATTCTAATTATTCCCTCTGACCTTCCATTCCAATTTAAAAGAGTTCAGTTTCCCGTCAAACTTAGCTTTGCCGCAACTATAAACAAAGCACAAGGACAGACATTACAGGTAGCACGAGTGCATTTAGAAAAGTCATGCTTTTCTCATGGTCAACTATATGTAGCCTGTTCGCGTGTGTCTAATGCCCGGAATTTACAAATATTTACACCCAACGGAAAAACGTACAATATAGTTTATAGAAATATCCTTGACTAATAATCTGCATTTTATATTTTCAATTGTTACCATTCCGAATTATTTATTTTCTTTATAGTGACATATATATTTTAATATTTGTTGTATTGATTCAATAAAGTATACTTTGAAATTTGAAACTTCATTGCATGTAGTAATTTTTTCAAATAGATAATCTCAGACAAGCAATAAAATATATTCTTTATATTGATCCGTTTGTACTATAATGATCTCTTATTGAATGGATTTAATGCGAGCGAAGCCGCGGGTAAAAGCTAGTATATACATAAAGTGTTTTTTTCAATTCCGGCAATTTCCCCTTCTTCGCTATTTACAACAGCAAACGGACAAAGGCACGTATGTACATAAGTATACATACGTACATACTCGTGTAAGCTAAGCAAAGCGCCCAGCATACAAACGGGGTATAACAAAAACCCAGTATACATTTATACATTGCTGTGCTCAGACGCGCTGAGACAGTACTATACAAACATAAAAGCTACCCCCTAAACAAATTAATTATAAATAATATATATATACTTAAATATATATATATATATATATAAATATAAATAAATATTTTATATTAAAATTAAATTAAATATCTCACAATGGAGGATAAAATGGAGAAGCCCCAATCACTCCACCCCATTACAGGACCCCGACGTCGCTCGAAATCCCAGGCAGAAGAAGAGGAATTCTCCCAGCTACACAAAAAATTTCTATATGAGCTCTCCAGGATGGAAAAATTCTGCGGAAAATGGTGGGACACCAGCGAAGAGACTCACTCCGAAGCAGCCCTCAAAATTTTCAAGGACCATCTGGAAAGGCACATGGAACTAGTGGAGGCAGCCAACCAAAACCTACAGATGAGCAACGTGGAGGCTGAAAGGACACGCTCAGCATGTGCAGAGGCCTACGAGACAACCAATGACAACGCAATGCTCACGAAAATCAGGACAAGTGAGTTACTTGGCCAAATCCAACAAAGTATGGATTCCTCCCGGTCAATTACCCCCATCACAAAGATGCCCCCCCCCCAACACAATCTGACTCACTCAGCTTTCTCAAGGTACCTGCATGTGATACAGAAATCTTCTATGGAGGATACGAAGATTGGCCCTCATTTAGGGACATGTTCACAGCAGTGTACATCAACCACCCCCAATTATCCGAAGTGCAGAAACTATACCACTTGAGACAGAAAACAAGAGGTAAAGCTGCACTCCTAATAAAAAATTACCCTCTCAGTGGCCACAATTTCTCATTAGCATGGGATGCACTCAAGGCACGCTACGAAAACAGAAGAATAGTAGTGGATGGCCAAATAAAAACGTTGTTCAACATCCAACCTGCCTACACAGAGAACGGAGAGAAGATTCAACAGATCCAGACGACAATAAATAATTGTCTTTCCACCCTACAGGCAAATGGAGTATCAACAGACAGCTGGGACCCAATGCTTGTCTACCTCTGCTCATCAAAACTGCCGGACGAGACACTAGCTCTCTGGGAGCAATCACTCAACTCAAGGAAGGAGTTACCTCGATGGTCAGAAATGGACCAATTTCTGACAGCTCTGTACGAGGTCGTGGAGCGACTCAGCACATACAGACCCAATAAGCCGAAGATCAGTCAGCCCAGCTACCCCCAACGGACACCAGCGGTCCCTCCTCCAACATTTAATTATCGGAACAAACCCCAATCGTTCCATACTCAAAACAAAAGGCAAGTTTCATGTAAACTATGCCAATCAAACCACTCGATGACAACGTGCGTCAAATTTCGAGAACTGTCCGTCTCAGACCGGAACAAGTTTATTAAAGAAAACAACTACTGCAAAAATTGCCTGGCGTACTCGCATCTGGAGAAAGATTGCAAAAGCAACTTTACGTGCGTGTATTGTCAAAGACGTCACCACTCCCTCCTCCATTATACTGCGAGCAACCCCACGCCTTACCCCCCAAAACCTCAAAGAAACTTCACCACCTCTCAAGTGACAGTCGAGGAAGAACAGCCCTGCACCTCTAAGCAGGCATCCAAAAACTCAAAGGCAAATGAAAGCGGTAGAACAAAAACTCTATCTCACTATTCGAGTAACAAAGAAAGGACATTGCTTCCCACAGCAAATATCCCCATTCTCCACAAAGGAGAAATAACTCACATCAGAGCTCTCATTGACCAAGGCTCTCAAAAAACTTTTGTAACATCCCGTATACAAAAGTTACTTGGTCTCCCCACCGTAAAAGCCAGCTACCAAATTCTTGGCATGGGCGGTAACACAGTCCAAAACTCGAATAGAATATGCTCTATTACGATATGCTCAGCTAATCAAACAGTAAAAAATCGCGACTCAAGCGATAATACTGCCTCAATTGACGCACACTCTCCCATCCTTCAAAATAAAAGAAGTAGATCTAACGGAATATCTCTCACTGCCATTAGCAGATCCCAACTGCTTTACCCCAGCTAGAATAGATATGGTCATTGGTAGCGATATAATCCTAAAAATACTCACCCCAGGTCTCAAAATTAATGTAGGCGGCAGCTTAATAGCCCAAAACACAATATTTGGGTGGATATTAAGTGGACCAGTTGTTGAAGAAATCTCCTCATTCTCTACTCAGGTGATTGAAACCCCTTCAGAATCACTAGGAGAATTACTCAAGAAATTCTGGGAACAAGAGGAGGTACCACCGGCCCCCACATACACAGACGATGATGAATACTGTGAAGCGCTCTACAAAAAAACCACTCATCGACGAGACGACGGCCGATATGTAGTAAAGCTGCCATTCAAGTCAGCTTTCCCGGACTCCATTGCACTCGGGCACTCAAGACCCGCAGCACAGCAGCAATACCTCAGCGTGGAACGAACTAACGAAAAGAAAGATGAACTTCGGAGCACCTATTCAGAAGTCCTAGAGGAATACCTAACGTTAGACCACATGGAACCAACCCATTCACGAGAAATCATACGCGACGGTAAATATTTCTCATTTTACCTACCCCATCACGCGGTGATTAAACCAGGAAGTAAAACTACTAAAGTCCGTGTAGTTTTCAATGCCTCAAAAACCTCGCATTCCGGTCTCTCACTCAATGACGTATTACATACTGGCCCCGTTCTCCAAAATGACTTAATGCTCATTATTTTAAAATGGAGATTATATAAGTATGTATTTAACGGCGACATTGAAAAAATGTACTGCCAAATATACGTCCATAAGGAAGACCAAGACTTCCAACGCGTTCTATTCCGCAGAACCCCCCATAGTCCGATAGAAGACTTTAAACTAAAAACGGTGACATTCGGTGTCAACTGCGCTCCATACTTGGCAATAAGGACACTCCACCAATTAACCGAGGACTCTAAGGAGACATACCCCCATGTCTCAGAAATATTAAAAGGAGAGACATACGTTGATGACATCCTCTCAGGCGGACATAATCTCGACTCAGCCGGCGAATCGATACATCAAGTTATCGAAGTACTCAAATCAGCCGGATTCCCGTTAAAAAAGATCACAGCAAACCACAAGTCACTGCTGAAAGACATCCCCCCGTCTGATCTTTTAGATGAAGAATTTCTCGAATTCCAAGAGGCAAGTTCTACAAAAACCCTCGGAATAAAATGGAATGCTCTCACTGATACATTCTCGTACTCAGTTGACCCCCCCTTATCCTCAGACACTGCCACGAAACGACAGATCCTCTCATCTGTCGCGAAACTTTTCGACCCGGCAGGATGGCTATCGCCCATAATGATAGCAGCGAAAACTCTTCTTCAACAACTATAGATGGAAGGAACAGAATGGGACGAAACCGTGAAGCCGATCTCACTCCACAAATGGAACTCCTTCAGGAGAAATCTCGCCGCAATCGAAGAAATAAGGATTCCGCGATGGGTGCAATTCAGCCCAAACAGTTCCATTCAGCTACACGGATTCTCAGATGCTTCCGAGAAGGCATTCTGCGCTTGCGTATACTTACCAGTCCAGCAAGGTGAATCTGCTACATCCCACTTACTCGCAGCCAAGAGTAAAGTAGCCCCCTTACAAACCGTCTCTCTCCCTAGGCTGGAACTTTGCGGCGCAGTTTTACTCGCAAAATTAGTAAAGCAGATCCGATCGTCCCTAAATCTGCCATCTCATGAACTAAATTTGTGGACAGACTCCTCAATTGTATTAGCATGGCTGGAAAAACCCCCATGGACGTGGAAAACATACGTAGCGAACAGGACATCTCAGATCCTCGAACTCGTAAACAATGCTACGTGGCGACATGTCTCCAGCGCTGACAACCCAGCTGATCTAGGTACGCGTGGAGTCAAACCCCAAGAGCTCGTCAACTGTTCACTCTGGTGGAAAGGCCCCGAGTGGTTGACTAGGCCATCCCCACTTTGGCCGAAAAGTTCACCAACTCATTCGTCCCCCCCCCCGAACAGAGACACATAGAAGTACTCCATGCTTTAGAAGATACGGACTTCTTAGACCGTTTCTCCTCCTTCTCAAGAGCCCTTAGAGTGACGGCTTTCATATTAAGATTCTCACAAAAGGCACGGAAAATGCCTCCTCCCAATACTTCTAGCCTCACACAAGCGGAAATAAATCAAGCAAAAACTCGTCTCATTTTATGTACGCAAAGAAGATACTAACTATTACAGCGTTAGAAGCAAAATCCCCGGTCGGTAAAAGAGACCCACTGCTTTCCCTCAACCCATTCATAGATTCGTCTGGCATTCTACGCGCGAATGGACGACTAAGCTATGCGGCTCTCAGTTATAGTGAGCGCCATCCAATTATCATCCCAGATAACTCTAGATTTTGCACTCTTCTCCTCGCATTTCTCCGTGCTACCCTTTTGCACGCTGAAAAACAGCTTATGACACGAATGATTCAGCAGGAATATTACATCCCACGAATGAGGCAGAAGATCAAGACGTGTATATTCAACTGCAAAGTTTGTACAATTTACAAACAAAAAATGAAATCCCAAATCATGTCGGCGCTCCTTCCTGAACGCTCAACGTACTCGCTCCCCTTTCACACCACAGGAATTGACTTTGCAGGTCCATTTCTTGTGAAAACTTCTATACTCCGTCGAGCATCTCACTCAAAAGCCTATGTATGCGTTTTCATATGCTTCTCCACAAAGGCTATTCATCTCGAAGTGTGCTCCGACTTGACCACCGAATCTTTCAAAGCCGCGTTTGCACGTTTCGTCGGACGCAGAGGCATCCCACATAAAGTCATGTCCGACAACGGTAAGACGTTTGTAGGAGCACAACGTAGTTTCTCACGTGAATTATCCTCCTTCCTTGCAGAAGCCTCAGAGGATATAGCAAAAAAATACGCCATTCACGGATTCACATGGCAATTCATCCCGCCATACGCCCCTCACATGGGCGGACTATGGGAGGCTGCAGTGAAAAGTTTCAAAACTCACTTTACGAAGGTAGCCGGCAGCCAAAAATTTACGTTCGAGGAGTTCACTACGCTCCTTATTCGTACCGACGACTTAAAAGCTCTGACCCCAGGCCACTTTCTGCGTGGAGCTCCCCTACTCTCCATCCCGGAACCGAACTCGGAAGAGCTAACTCTAATGAATAAATGGGAAAAATTGAAAGTGCTCCACCACCAATTCAGTAAACGCTGGAAGTCGGAATATCTCCAAGAGCTCCACAAACGGCATAAATGGAAAGGCCAAGAGCTCAATCTCACTGAAGGAGATCTCGTTGTCATTAAAGACGACCTCCTGCCCCCCAACGAATGGCGTTTAGGACGCGTCATACAACTTCATCCCGCTCCCGACCAAAATATCCGAGTGGTAGATATCCGAACTCAAAACGGAGTCGTTACTCGCAATATCACAAAACTCTGTGTATTACCACCCGCTTAGCTTATACGTTTTCAATTTATTTATCTCGTTTCCCACACGATTCCACATGCTTCTTAACAAATACTGCAACTCTATATTTACAGATCTCAAGGTTTCCGAAAGTGTCGCCTCTGTTGCCGCACCCATTCGCTGCGCTTTTGCCGAGCCTTCATAGCGATGACTCCCGAAGAGCGATATGAATCGGCCAAGGTCCATCGCTACTGTTTAAATTGCTTGGCGACCTCGCATACCACGGGATGCTGTGATAGCCCCGACAGTTGCCGCCGCTGCGGCCTAGCTCATCATACAATGCTCCATCGGCCAATACACAACCTCCCCGAGGGTAAACCGACAACGAAAAAGGTAACCTTTCAACCGGCTGACACTCGGCGCACCAATCCACCTTCAAGGAAAACAAGGAAAGAGCAACCGTCAACCCGGCGAAATCAAAGAGATGTTTCCCGCAATGCTCCTGCTGTAAAAAGAGCTGTTTCCCGCAATGCTCCTGCTGTAAAAAGAAAAATACGCGGGTTGGTGCAGAAAGCGAGAGAAACGCTAAAGCAGCTCGAAAACCTCGTCGAAGCATCGTCACCGCAGGCCCGCCGGCATGTTGAAGACATGGATGAGGATGACTTCATCATCCTGTAAATAATAAGTCGTACCTATAATAAAATATAAGAAAAAGAAATGAATGTAAAAACTAATTATAACTTATAATTTATGAATTGAATTTATGAATACTTACCCGAATACCTACTTGAATACCTACCCGAATACTTACCCGAAAAATAACCTCCCTGCTTTTACTCAAACGCACTTACCTGCAACCCTACTCAGTTCCGTTACTCCTTCCAGTGTATGTATATACAAATAGTATAAATAAAGAAAAAAATTAGCGAACTAAGCAAGCGCGTTTGTATATGCAATAAAATTGTACGGTGTTCCGTAAAAATTATAAAAAGGTTATACGGTTTCGTAAAAATTATAAAAAGGTTATACGGTTTCGTAAAAATTATAAAAAGGTTATACGGTTTCGTAAAAATTATAAAAAGGGTTGTACGGTTTCCTTAAAATAAAATATTATACGGTTTTCTCAAAATATAAAATTATACTGTTTTTTTGAAATAACAATAAAGAGTGGGATTAAATCCAAATTTAAAATTAAAATATTCACGTGCGTTTCCTTTAAATTCAACACGGAATATTTACAAACAGAAAGCTGGGACCAAATGCTTGTCTACCTCTGCTCCCCAAAACTGCCGGATGAGACACTAGCTCTCTGGGAGCACTCACTCAACTCAAGGAAGGAGTTACCTCAATGGTCAGAAATGGACCAATTTCTGACAGCTCGGTACGAGATCGTAGAACGACGCAGCACATACAGACCCAATAATCCGAAGATCAATCAGCCCAGCTATCCCCAACGGACACCAGAGGTCCCTCCCCCAACATTCAATTATCGGAACAAGACCCAATCGTTCCATACTCAAAACAAAAGGCAAGTTTCATGTAAACTATGCCAATCAAACCACTCGATGACAACGTGCGTCAAATTTCGAGAACTATCCGTCTCAGACCGGAACAAGTATATTAAAGACAACAACTACTGCAAAAATTGCCTGGCGTACTTGCATTTGGAGAAAGATTGCAAAAGCAACTTTAAGTGCGTTTACTGTCAAAGACGTCACCACTCCCTTCTCCATTACACTGCGAGCAACCACACGCCTTACCCCCCAAAACCTCAAAGAAACATCACTACTTCTCAAGTGACAGTCGAGGAAGGACAGCCCTGCACCTCTAAGCAGGCATCAAAAAACTCAAAGGCAAATGAAAACGGTAGAACAAAAACTCTATCCCACTATTCGAGTAACAAAGAAAGGACATTGCTTCCCACAGCAAATATTCCCATTCTCCGTAAAGGAGAAGTAACTCACATCAGAGCTCTCATTGACCAAGGCTCTCAAAAAACTTTTGTAACTTCCCGTATACAAAAGTCACTTGGTCTCCCCACCACAAAAGCCAACAACCAAATTCTTGGCATGGGCGGTAACACAGTCCAAAACTCGAACAGAATATGCTCTATTACGATATGCTCAGCAAATCAAACAATAAAAATCGCGGCTCAAGCGATAATACTGCCTCAATTGACGCACACTCTCCCATCCTTCAAAATAAAAGAATTAGATCTAACAGAATATCTCTCACTATCCTTAGCAGACCCCAACTGCTTTACACCAGCTAGAATAGACATGGTCATCGGTAGCGATATAATCCCCAAAATACTCACCCCAGGCCTCAAAATTAATGTAGGCGGCAGCTTAAAAGCCCAAAACACAATATTTGGGTGGATATTAAGTGGACCAGTTGTGGAAGAAATCTCATCATTCTCTACTCAGGTGATTGAAACCCCTTCAGAATCACTAGGAGAATTACTCAGGAAATTCTGAGAACAAGAATAGGTACCACCGGCCCCCACATACACAGACGATGATGCATATTGTGAAGATCTCTACAAAAAAAACCACATCGACCTGCAGCACAGCAGCAATACCTCAGCGTGGAAAGAACTAACGAAAAGAAAGATGAACTTCGGAACACCTATTCAGAAGTCCTAGAGGAATACCTAACGTTAGACCACATGGAACCAACCCATTCACGAGAAATCATACGCGACGGTAAATATTTTTCCTTTTACCTACCCCATCACGCGGTGATTAAACCTGGAAGCAAAACTACTAAAGTCCGTGTAGTTTCAATGCCTCAAAAACCTCGCATTCCGGTCTCTCACTCTATGACGTATTACATACTGGCCCCGTTCTCCAAAATGACTTAATGCTCATTATTCTAAAATGGAGGTTATATAAGTATGTATTTAACGGCGACATTGAAAAAATGTACTGCCAAATATACGTCCATAAGGAAGACCAAGACTTCCAACGCGTTCTATTCCGTAGAATCCCTAATAGTCCGATAGAAGACTTCAAACTAAAAACTGTCACATTCGGTGTCAACTGTGCTCCATACATGCCAATAAGGAAACTCCACCAATTAACCGAGGACTCTAAGGAGACATACCCCCACGTATCAAAAATATTAAGAGGAGGGATATGCGTAGATGTCATCCTCTCAGACGGATACAATCTAGACTCAGCCGGCCAATCGATACATCAAGTTATCGAAGTACTCAAGTCAGCCGGATTCCCGTTAAAAAAGATCACAGCAAACCACAAGTCACTGCTGAAAGACATCCCCCCGTCTGATCTTTTAGATGAAGAATTTCTCCAACTCCAAGAGGCAAGTCTACAAAAAACCTCGGAATAAAATGGAATGCTCTCACTGATACATTTTCGTACTCAGTTGACCCCCCGTTATCCTCAGACACTGCCACGAAACGACAGATCCTCTCATCTGTCGCGAAACTTTTCGACCCGGCAGGATGGCTATCGCCCATAATGATAGCAGCGAAAACTCTTCTTCAACAACTATGGATGGAAGGAACAGACTGGGACGAAACCGTGAAGCCGATCTCACTCCACAAATGGAACACCTTCAGGAAAAATCTCGTCGCAATCGAAGAGATAAGGATACCTCGATGGGTGCAATTCAGCCCAAACAGTTCCATTCAGCTACACGGATTCTCAGATGCTTCCAAGAAGGCATTCTGCGCTTGCGTATATTAACGAGTCCAGCAAGGTGAAGCTGCTACATCCCACTTACTCGCAGCCAAGAGTAAAGTAGCCCCCTTACAAACCGTCTCTCTCCCTAGGCTGGAACTTTGAGGCGCAGTTTTACTAGCAAAATTAGTAAAGCAGATCCGATCCTCCCTGAATCTGCCATCTCATGAACTAATTTTGTGAACAGACTCCTCAATCGTATTAACATGGCTGGACGTGAAAAACATACGTAGCGAACAGGACATCTCAGATCCTCGAACTCGTGAATAATGCTACGTGGCGACATGTCTCCAGCGCTGACAACCCAGCTGATCTAGGTACGCGTGGAGTCAAACCCCAAGAGCTCGTCAACTGTTCACTCTGGTGGAAAGGCCCCGAGTGGTTGACTAGGCCATCCCCACTTTGGCCGAAAAGTTCACCAACTCATTCGTCCCCCCCCCGAACAGAGACACATAGAAGTACTCCATGCTTTAGAAGATACGGACTTCTTAGACCGTTTCTCCTCCTTCTCAAGAGCCCTTAGAGTGACGGCTTTCATATTAAGATTCTCACAAAAGGCACGGAAACTGCCTCCTCCCAATACTTCTAGCCTCACACAAGCGGAAATAAATCAAGCAAAAACTCGTCTCATTTTATGTACGCAAAGAAGATACTAACTATTACAGCGTTAGAAGCAAAATCCCCGGTCGGTAAAAGAGACCCACTGCTTTCCCTCAACCCATTCATAGATTCGTCTGGCATTCTACGCGCGAATGGACGACTAAGCTATGCGGCTCTCAGTTATAGTGAGCGCCATCCAATTATCATCCCAGATAACTCTAGATTTTGCACTCTTCTCCTCGCATTTCTCCGTGCTACCCTTTTGCACGCTGAAAAACAGCTTATGACACGAATGATTCAGCAGGAATATTACATCCCACGAATGAGGCAGAAGATCAAGACGTGTATATTCAACTGCAAAGTTTGTACAATTTACAAACAAAAAATGAAATCCCAAATCATGTCGGCGCTCCTTCCTGAACGCTCAACGTACTCGCTCCCCTTTCACACCACAGGAATTGACTTTGCAGGTCCATTTCTTGTGAAAACTTCTATACTCCGTCGAGCATCTCACTCAAAAGCCTATGTATGCGTTTTCATATGCTTCTCCACAAAGGCTATTCATCTCGAAGTGTGCTCCGACTTGACCACCGAATCTTTCAAAGCCGCGTTTGCACGTTTCGTCGGACGCAGAGGCATCCCACATAAAGTCATGTCCGACAACGGTAAGACGTTTGTAGGAGCACAACGTAGTTTCTCACGTGAATTATCCTCCTTCCTTGCAGAAGCCTCAGAGGATATAGCAAAAAAATACGCCATTCACGGATTCACATGGCAATTCATCCCGCCATACGCCCCTCACATGGGCGGACTATGGGAGGCTGCAGTGAAAAGTTTCAAAACTCACTTTACGAAGGTAGCCGGCAGCCAAAAATTTACGTTCGAGGAGTTCACTACGCTCCTTATTCGTATCGAAGCGGTTCTTAACTCCAGACCGCTCTCCCCAATGTCTCAAGATCCCGACGACTTAAAAGCTCTGACCCCAGGCCACTTTCTGCGTGGAGCTCCCCTACTCTCCATCCCGGAACCGAACTCGGAAGAGCTAACTCTAATGAATAAATGGGAAAAATTGAAAGTGCTCCACCACCAATTCAGTAAACGCTGGAAGTCGGAATATCTCCAAGAGCTCCACAAACGGCATAAATGGAAAGGCCAAGAGCTCAATCTCACTGAAGGAGATCTCGTTGTCATTAAAGACGACCTCCTGCCCCCCAACGAATGGCGTTTAGGACGCGTCATACAACTTCATCCCGCTCCCGACCAAAATATCCGAGTGGTAGATATCCGAACTCAAAACGGAGTCGTTACTCGCAATATCACAAAACTCTGTGTATTACCACCCGCTTAGCTTATACGTTTTCAATTTATTTATCTCGTTTCCCACACGATTCCACATGCTTCTTAACAAATACTGCAACTCTATATTTACAGATCTCAAGGTTTCCGAAAGTGTCGCCTCTGTTGCCGCACCCATTCGCTGCGCTTTTGCCGAGCCTTCATAGCGATGACTCCCGAAGAGCGATATGAATCGGCCAAGGTCCATCGCTACTGTTTAAATTGCTTGGCGACCTCGCATACCACGGGATGCTGTGATAGCCCCGACAGTTGCCGCCGCTGCGGCCTAGCTCATCATACAATGCTCCATCGGCCAATACACAACCTCCCCGAGGGTAAACCGACAACGAAAAAGGTAACCTTTCAACCGGCTGACACTCGGCGCACCAATCCACCTTCAAGGAAAACAAGGAAAGAGCAACCGTCAACCCGGCGAAATCAAAGAGATGTTTCCCGCAATGCTCCTGCTGTAAAAAGAGCTGTTTCCCGCAATGCTCCTGCTGTAAAAAGAAAAATACGCGGGTTGGTGCAGAAAGCGAGAGAAACGCTAAAGCAGCTCGAAAACCTCGTCGAAGCATCGTCACCGCAGGCCCGCCGGCATGTTGAAGACATGGATGAGGATGACTTCATCATCCTGTAAATAATAAGTCGTACCTATAATAAAATATAAGAAAAAGAAATGAATGTAAAAACTAATTATAACTTATAATTTATGAATTGAATTTATGAATACTTACCCGAATACCTACTTGAATACCTACCCGAATACTTACCCGAAAAATAACCTCCCTGCTTTTACTCAAACGCACTTACCTGCAACCCTACTCAGTTCCGTTACTCCTTCCAGTGTATGTATATACAAATAGTATAAATAAAGAAAAAAATTAGCGAACTAAGCAAGCGCGTTTGTATATGCAATAAAATTGTACGGTGTTCCGTAAAAATTATAAAAAGGTTATACGGTTTCGTAAAAATTATAAAAAGGTTATACGGTTTCGTAAAAATTATAAAAAGGGTTGTACGGTTTCCTTAAAATAAAATATTATACGGTTTTCTCAAAATATAAAATTATACTGTTTTTTTGAAATAACAATAAAGAGTGGGATTAAATCCAAATTTAAAATTAAAATATTCACGTGCGTTTCCTTTAAATTCAACACGGAATATTTACAAACAGAAAGCTGGGACCAAATGCTTGTCTACCTCTGCTCCCCAAAACTGCCGGATGAGACACTAGCTCTCTGGGAGCACTCACTCAACTCAAGGAAGGAGTTACCTCAATGGTCAGAAATGGACCAATTTCTGACAGCTCGGTACGAGATCGTAGAACGACGCAGCACATACAGACCCAATAATCCGAAGATCAATCAGCCCAGCTATCCCCAACGGACACCAGAGGTCCCTCCCCCAACATTCAATTATCGGAACAAGACCCAATCGTTCCATACTCAAAACAAAAGGCAAGTTTCATGTAAACTATGCCAATCAAACCACTCGATGACAACGTGCGTCAAATTTCGAGAACTATCCGTCTCAGACCGGAACAAGTATATTAAAGACAACAACTACTGCAAAAATTGCCTGGCGTACTTGCATTTGGAGAAAGATTGCAAAAGCAACTTTAAGTGCGTTTACTGTCAAAGACGTCACCACTCCCTTCTCCATTACACTGCGAGCAACCACACGCCTTACCCCCCAAAACCTCAAAGAAACATCACTACTTCTCAAGTGACAGTCGAGGAAGGACAGCCCTGCACCTCTAAGCAGGCATCAAAAAACTCAAAGGCAAATGAAAACGGTAGAACAAAAACTCTATCCCACTATTCGAGTAACAAAGAAAGGACATTGCTTCCCACAGCAAATATTCCCATTCTCCGTAAAGGAGAAGTAACTCACATCAGAGCTCTCATTGACCAAGGCTCTCAAAAAACTTTTGTAACTTCCCGTATACAAAAGTCACTTGGTCTCCCCACCACAAAAGCCAACAACCAAATTCTTGGCATGGGCGGTAACACAGTCCAAAAGTCGAACAGAATATGCTCTATTACGATATGCTCAGCAAATCAAACAATAAAAATCGCGGCTCAAGCGATAATACTGCCTCAATTGACGCACACTCTCCCATCCTTCAAAATAAAAGAATTAGATCTAACAGAATATCTCTCACTATCCTTAGCAGACCCCAACTGCTTTACACCAGCTAGAATAGACATGGTCATCGGTAGCGATATAATCCCCAAAATACTCACCCCAGGCCTCAAAATTAATGTAGGCGGCAGCTTAAAAGCCCAAAACACAATATTTGGGTGGATATTAAGTGGACCAGTTGTGGAAGAAATCTCATCATTCTCTACTCAGGTGATTGAAACCCCTTCAGAATCACTAGGAGAATTACTCAGGAAATTCTGAGAACAAGAATAGGTACCACCGGCCCCCACATACACAGACGATGATGCATATTGTGAAGATCTCTACAAAAAAAACCACTCATCGACGAGAAGATGGTCGGTATGTAGTAAAGCTGCCGTTCAAGTCAGCATTTCCGGACTCCATCGCACTCGGGCACTCCAGACCTGCAGCACAGCAGCAATACCTCAGCGTGGAAAGAACTAACGAAAAGAAAGATGAACTTCGGAACACCTATTCAGAAGTCCTAGAGGAATACCTAACGTTAGACCACATGGAACCAACCCATTCACGAGAAATCATACGCGACGGTAAATATTTTTCCTTTTACCTACCCCATCACGCGGTGATTAAACCTGGAAGCAAAACTACTAAAGTCCGTGTAGTTTCAATGCCTCAAAAACCTCGCATTCCGGTCTCTCACTCTATGACGTATTACATACTGGCCCCGTTCTCCAAAATGACTTAATGCTCATTATTCTAAAATGGAGGTTATATAAGTATGTATTTAACGGCGACATTGAAAAAATGTACTGCCAAATATACGTCCATAAGGAAGACCAAGACTTCCAACGCGTTCTATTCCGTAGAATCCCTAATAGTCCGATAGAAGACTTCAAAC
The DNA here is from genome assembly GCA_037013455.1 of Ceratitis rosa. Lineage (NCBI taxonomy): Eukaryota > Metazoa > Arthropoda > Insecta > Diptera > Tephritidae > Ceratitis > Ceratitis rosa. The sequence goes on from JAWMAG010000048.1 coordinate 140,514, forward strand.
TAAAAACTGTCACATTCGGTGTCAACTGTGCTCCATACATGCCAATAAGGACACTCCACCAATTAACCGAGGACTCTAAGGAGACATACCCCCACGTATCAAAAATATTAAGAGGAGGGATATGCGTAGATGTCATCCTCTCAGACGGATACAATCTAGACTCAGCCGGCCAATCGATACATCAAGTTATCGAAGTACTCAAGTCAGCCGGATTCCCGTTAAAAAAGATCACAGCAAACCACAAGTCACTGCTGAAAGACATCCCCCCGTCTGATCTTTTAGATGAAGAATTTCTCCAACTCCAAGAGGCAAGTCTACAAAAAACCTCGGAATAAAATGGAATGCTCTCACTGATACATTTTCGTACTCAGTTGACCCCCCGTTATCCTCAGACACTGCCACGAAACGACAGATCCTCTCATCTGTCGCGAAACTTTTCGACCCGGCAGGATGGCTATCGCCCATAATGATAGCAGCGAAAACTCTTCTTCAACAACTATGGATGGAAGGAACAGACTGGGACGAAACCGTGAAGCCGATCTCACTCCACAAATGGAACACCTTCAGGAAAAATCTCGTCGCAATCGAAGAGATAAGGATACCTCGATGGGTGCAATTCAGCCCAAACAGTTCCATTCAGCTACACGGATTCTCAGATGCTTCCAAGAAGGCATTCTGCGCTTGCGTATATTAACGAGTCCAGCAAGGTGAAGCTGCTACATCCCACTTACTCGCAGCCAAGAGTAAAGTAGCCCCCTTACAAACCGTCTCTCTCCCTAGGCTGGAACTTTGAGGCGCAGTTTTACTAGCAAAATTAGTAAAGCAGATCCGATCCTCCCTGAATCTGCCATCTCATGAACTAATTTTGTGAACAGACTCCTCAATCGTATTAACATGGCTGGACGTGAAAAACATACGTAGCGAACAGGACATCTCAGATCCTCGAACTCGTGAATAATGCTACGTGGCGACATGTCTCCAGCGCTGACAACCCAGCTGATCTAGGTACGCGTGGAGTCAAACCCCAAGAGCTCGTCAACTGTTCACTCTGGTGGAAAGGCCCCGAGTGGTTGACTAGGCCATCCCCACTTTGGCCGAAAAGTTCACCAACTCATTCGTCCCCCCCCCGAACAGAGACACATAGAAGTACTCCATGCTTTAGAAGATACGGACTTCTTAGACCGTTTCTCCTCCTTCTCAAGAGCCCTTAGAGTGACGGCTTTCATATTAAGATTCTCACAAAAGGCACGGAAACTGCCTCCTCCCAATACTTCTAGCCTCACACAAGCGGAAATAAATCAAGCAAAAACTCGTCTCATTTTATGTACGCAAAGAAGATACTAACTATTACAGCGTTAGAAGCAAAATCCCCGGTCGGTAAAAGAGACCCACTGCTTTCCCTCAACCCATTCATAGATTCGTCTGGCATTCTACGCGCGAATGGACGACTAAGCTATGCGGCTCTCAGTTATAGTGAGCGCCATCCAATTATCATCCCAGATAACTCTAGATTTTGCACTCTTCTCCTCGCATTTCTCCGTGCTACCCTTTTGCACGCTGAAAAACAGCTTATGACACGAATGATTCAGCAGGAATATTACATCCCACGAATGAGGCAGAAGATCAAGACGTGTATATTCAACTGCAAAGTTTGTACAATTTACAAACAAAAAATGAAATCCCAAATCATGTCGGCGCTCCTTCCTGAACGCTCAACGTACTCGCTCCCCTTTCACACCACAGGAATTGACTTTGCAGGTCCATTTCTTGTGAAAACTTCTATACTCCGTCGAGCATCTCACTCAAAAGCCTATGTATGCGTTTTCATATGCTTCTCCACAAAGGCTATTCATCTCGAAGTGTGCTCCGACTTGACCACCGAATCTTTCAAAGCCGCGTTTGCACGTTTCGTCGGACGCAGAGGCATCCCACATAAAGTCATGTCCGACAACGGTAAGACGTTTGTAGGAGCACAACGTAGTTTCTCACGTGAATTATCCTCCTTCCTTGCAGAAGCCTCAGAGGATATAGCAAAAAAATACGCCATTCACGGATTCACATGGCAATTCATCCCGCCATACGCCCCTCACATGGGCGGACTATGGGAGGCTGCAGTGAAAAGTTTCAAAACTCACTTTACGAAGGTAGCCGGCAGCCAAAAATTTACGTTCGAGGAGTTCACTACGCTCCTTATTCGTATCGAAGCGGTTCTTAACTCCAGACCGCTCTCCCCAATGTCTCAAGATCCCGACGACTTAAAAGCTCTGACCCCAGGCCACTTTCTGCGTGGAGCTCCCCTACTCTCCATCCCGGAACCGAACTCGGAAGAGCTAACTCTAATGAATAAATGGGAAAAATTGAAAGTGCTCCACCACCAATTCAGTAAACGCTGGAAGTCGGAATATCTCCAAGAGCTCCACAAACGGCATAAATGGAAAGGCCAAGAGCTCAATCTCACTGAAGGAGATCTCGTTGTCATTAAAGACGACCTCCTGCCCCCCAACGAATGGCGTTTAGGACGCGTCATACAACTTCATCCCGCTCCCGACCAAAATATCCGAGTGGTAGATATCCGAACTCAAAACGGAGTCGTTACTCGCAATATCACAAAACTCTGTGTATTACCACCCGCTTAGCTTATACGTTTTCAATTTATTTATCTCGTTTCCCACACGATTCCACATGCTTCTTAACAAATACTGCAACTCTATATTTACAGATCTCAAGGTTTCCGAAAGTGTCGCCTCTGTTGCCGCACCCATTCGCTGCGCTTTTGCCGAGCCTTCATAGCGATGACTCCCGAAGAGCGATATGAATCGGCCAAGGTCCATCGCTACTGTTTAAATTGCTTGGCGACCTCGCATACCACGGGATGCTGTGATAGCCCCGACAGTTGCCGCCGCTGCGGCCTAGCTCATCATACAATGCTCCATCGGCCAATACACAACCTCCCCGAGGGTAAACCGACAACGAAAAAGGTAACCTTTCAACCGGCTGACACTCGGCGCACCAATCCACCTTCAAGGAAAACAAGGAAAGAGCAACCGTCAACCCGGCGAAATCAAAGAGATGTTTCCCGCAATGCTCCTGCTGTAAAAAGAGCTGTTTCCCGCAATGCTCCTGCTGTAAAAAGAAAAATACGCGGGTTGGTGCAGAAAGCGAGAGAAACGCTAAAGCAGCTCGAAAACCTCGTCGAAGCATCGTCACCGCAGGCCCGCCGGCATGTTGAAGACATGGATGAGGATGACTTCATCATCCTGTAAATAATAAGTCGTACCTATAATAAAATATAAGAAAAAGAAATGAATGTAAAAACTAATTATAACTTATAATTTATGAATTGAATTTATGAATACTTACCCGAATACCTACTTGAATACCTACCCGAATACTTACCCGAAAAATAACCTCCCTGCTTTTACTCAAACGCACTTACCTGCAACCCTACTCAGTTCCGTTACTCCTTCCAGTGTATGTATATACAAATAGTATAAATAAAGAAAAAAATTAGCGAACTAAGCAAGCGCGTTTGTATATGCAATAAAATTGTACGGTGTTCCGTAAAAATTATAAAAAGGTTATACGGTTTCGTAAAAATTATAAAAAGGTTATACGGTTTCGTAAAAATTATAAAAAGGGTTGTACGGTTTCCTTAAAATAAAATATTATACGGTTTTCTCAAAATATAAAATTATACTGTTTTTTTGAAATAACAATAAAGAGTGGGATTAAATCCAAATTTAAAATTAAAATATTCACGTGCGTTTCCTTTAAATTCAACACGGAATATTTACAAACAGAAAGCTGGGACCAAATGCTTGTCTACCTCTGCTCCCCAAAACTGCCGGATGAGACACTAGCTCTCTGGGAGCACTCACTCAACTCAAGGAAGGAGTTACCTCAATGGTCAGAAATGGACCAATTTCTGACAGCTCGGTACGAGATCGTAGAACGACGCAGCACATACAGACCCAATAATCCGAAGATCAATCAGCCCAGCTATCCCCAACGGACACCAGAGGTCCCTCCCCCAACATTCAATTATCGGAACAAGACCCAATCGTTCCATACTCAAAACAAAAGGCAAGTTTCATGTAAACTATGCCAATCAAACCACTCGATGACAACGTGCGTCAAATTTCGAGAACTATCCGTCTCAGACCGGAACAAGTATATTAAAGACAACAACTACTGCAAAAATTGCCTGGCGTACTTGCATTTGGAGAAAGATTGCAAAAGCAACTTTAAGTGCGTTTACTGTCAAAGACGTCACCACTCCCTTCTCCATTACACTGCGAGCAACCACACGCCTTACCCCCCAAAACCTCAAAGAAACATCACTACTTCTCAAGTGACAGTCGAGGAAGGACAGCCCTGCACCTCTAAGCAGGCATCAAAAAACTCAAAGGCAAATGAAAACGGTAGAACAAAAACTCTATCCCACTATTCGAGTAACAAAGAAAGGACATTGCTTCCCACAGCAAATATTCCCATTCTCCGTAAAGGAGAAGTAACTCACATCAGAGCTCTCATTGACCAAGGCTCTCAAAAAACTTTTGTAACTTCCCGTATACAAAAGTCACTTGGTCTCCCCACCACAAAAGCCAACAACCAAATTCTTGGCATGGGCGGTAACACAGTCCAAAACTCGAACAGAATATGCTCTATTACGATATGCTCAGCAAATCAAACAATAAAAATCGCGGCTCAAGCGATAATACTGCCTCAATTGACGCACACTCTCCCATCCTTCAAAATAAAATAATTAGATCTAACAGAATATCTCTCACTATCCTTAGCAGACCCCAACTGCTTTACACCAGCTAGAATAGACATGGTCATCGGTAGCGATATAATCCCCAAAATACTCACCCCAGGCCTCAAAATTAATGTAGGCGGCAGCTTAAAAGCCCAAAACACAATATTTGGGTGGATATTAAGTGGACCAGTTGTGGAAGAAATCTCATCATTCTCTACTCAGGTGATTGAAACCCCTTCAGAATCACTAGGAGAATTACTCAGGAAATTCTGAGAACAAGAATAGGTACCACCGGCCCCCACATACACAGACGATGATGCATATTGTGAAGATCTCTACAAAAAAAACCACTCATCGACGAGAAGATGGTCGGTATGTAGTAAAGCTGCCGTTCAAGTCAGCATTTCCGGACTCCATCGCACTCGGGCACTCCAGACCTGCAGCACAGCAGCAATACCTCAGCGTGGAAAGAACTAACGAAAAGAAAGATGAACTTCGGAACACCTATTCAGAAGTCCTAGAGGAATACCTAACGTTAGACCACATGGAACCAACCCATTCACGAGAAATCATACGCGACGGTAAATATTTTTCCTTTTACCTACCCCATCACGCGGTGATTAAACCTGGAAGCAAAACTACTAAAGTCCGTGTAGTTTCAATGCCTCAAAAACCTCGCATTCCGGTCTCTCACTCTATGACGTATTACATACTGGCCCCGTTCTCCAAAATGACTTAATGCTCATTATTCTAAAATGGAGGTTATATAAGTATGTATTTAACGGCGACATTGAAAAAATGTACTGCCAAATATACGTCCATAAGGAAGACCAAGACTTCCAACGCGTTCTATTCCGTAGAATCCCTAATAGTCCGATAGAAGACTTCAAACTAAAAACTGTCACATTCGGTGTCAACTGTGCTCCATACATGCCAATAAGGACACTCCACCAATTAACCGAGGACTCTAAGGAGACATACCCCCACGTATCAAAAATATTAAGAGGAGGGATATGCGTAGATGTCATCCTCTCAGACGGATACAATCTAGACTCAGCCGGCCAATCGATACATCAAGTTATCGAAGTACTCAAGTCAGCCGGATTCCCGTTAAAAAAGATCACAGCAAACCACAAGTCACTGCTGAAAGACATCCCCCCGTCTGATCTTTTAGATGAAGAATTTCTCCAACTCCAAGAGGCAAGTCTACAAAAAACCTCGGAATAAAATGGAATGCTCTCACTGATACATTTTCGTACTCAGTTGACCCCCCGTTATCCTCAGACACTGCCACGAAACGACAGATCCTCTCATCTGTCGCGAAACTTTTCGACCCGGCAGGATGGCTATCGCCCATAATGATAGCAGCGAAAACTCTTCTTCAACAACTATGGATGGAAGGAACAGACTGGGACGAAACCGTGAAGCCGATCTCACTCCACAAATGGAACACCTTCAGGAAAAATCTCGTCGCAATCGAAGAGATAAGGATACCTCGATGGGTGCAATTCAGCCCAAACAGTTCCATTCAGCTACACGGATTCTCAGATGCTTCCAAGAAGGCATTCTGCGCTTGCGTATATTAACGAGTCCAGCAAGGTGAAGCTGCTACATCCCACTTACTCGCAGCCAAGAGTAAAGTAGCCCCCTTACAAACCGTCTCTCTCCCTAGGCTGGAACTTTGAGGCGCAGTTTTACTAGCAAAATTAGTAAAGCAGATCCGATCCTCCCTGAATCTGCCATCTCATGAACTAATTTTGTGAACAGACTCCTCAATCGTATTAACATGGCTGGACGTGAAAAACATACGTAGCGAACAGGACATCTCAGATCCTCGAACTCGTGAATAATGCTACGTGGCGACATGTCTCCAGCGCTGACAACCCAGCTGATCTAGGTACGCGTGGAGCTAAACCCCAAGAGCTCGTCAACTGTTCACTCTGGTGGAAAGGCCCCGAGTGGTTGACTAGGCCATCCCCTCTTTGGCCGAAAAGTTCACCAACTCATTCGTCTCCTCCCGAACAACGACAAATTGAAGCATTCCACGCTTTAGGATCTCCTGATTTTCTAGACCGTTTCTCCTCCTTTTCCACCGCTCTCAGAGTAACAGCGTACATATTTCGTTTCTCACAAAAGGCTAGGAAACTGCCAAATCCGCCCTCTACCACTCTCACTCAAAGCGACATAAAGTTCGCAAAAACTCGTCTCATAGCTGTCACCCAGCGAAAATACTTCGGAAAAACCATCACAGCACTGGAGTCGAAATTTCTGATAGAAAAAAGAGATCCTCTCCGTACTCTCAACCCCTTCTTGGATAAATCAGGACTGCTGCGTGCAAATGGACGTCTCACTCATGCCGACCTCAGCTACGATGAGCGCCATCCAATTATCATCCCCGATAATTCCCGATATTGCTCCCTCCTCCTCGAATTCCTCCACTCAACTCTATTGCACGCGGAAAAGCAGCTGATGATTCGCGTGGTCCAACAGGAATACCATATTCCCCGAATCCGCCGGTGCAAGACATGTACGATATACAAACAGAAGATGAGCACGCAATTAATGGCAGCGTTACCCCCTGAACGGTCCACATATACACTCCCATTCCATACTACCGGTGTAGATTTTGCCGGCCCATTCCTCGTCAAAACCTCGACTCTCCGCCGAGCATCCCACGTGTGTGTATTCGTATGTTTCTCGACATAGGCCATACATCTGGAAGTATGCTCCGACCTAACTACAGAAGCGTTTAAGGCAGCATTCGCACGATTTGTAGGACGAAGAGGCATTCCCCACAAGATAATGTCCGACAATGGCAAAACCTTCGTAGGAGCACAGCGAAGCCTACAAAGAGAACTATCCACCTTCCTTGAGGAAGTTTCGGACAAAACCACAACGGAATATGCCATTCACGGACTTACATGGCAATTTATATCGCCTTACGCTCCACATATGGGAGGACTTTGGGAAGCGGCAGTGAAGAGCTTCAAAACTCACTTCACTAAAGTCGCTGGAAATCAAAAATTTCACCTTCGAAGAGTTTACCACTATCCTAATACGAATCGAAGCGGTACTCAACTCCAGACCACTCTCTCCTATGTCTCAAGATCCCGAAGACTTGAAGGTACTAACCCCAGGCCACTTCTTACAAGGCGCACCCCTACTCTCGATCCCTGAGCCAAACTCAGAAAATCTCTCACTCATTAATAAATGGCAAAAATTAAGAGTACTCCATCATCAGTTCAGCAAGCGCTGGAAAACTGAATATCTCCTCCATCTTCAAAAACGCTATAAATGGAAAGGATCCCAGCGAAATATGAAGAAAGGTGATCTCGTCGTCATCAAAGACGACCTCCTACCCCCAAACGAATGGCGACTAGGTCCCAGACCCGACCAAAACGTTCGCGTGGTAGACATCCGCATTCACGGCGGAACGGTCACCCGCAGCATAACCAAACTCTGCCTTCTGCCACCCACTTAGCTTAAACAACCCCCTCTCCCGCTCTCTCGAAAAGCTAAACTCTGCACACCTCCACTCTCCATCATCTCATACTAAAATTGCTTTTCGAATGATGTCTTTTCAGACCACAGAACTTCGGCAAGTGTCAGCTGTGCTGCCGCACCCACTCGTTGCGCCACTGTCGTGCATTAATGGCAATGACTCCAGACGAGCGATACGAGTCTGCGACGGTGCACAAATATTGCATTAATTGTTTGGCGACCTCGCATTCGACGGGAAGCTGCAATTCTCAAGACAGCTGTCACCGCTGTGGACTTGCACACCATACTCTGCTGCACAGCTCCACATGCACGCCATCAACACGAGCCACGCCCAGCAGCTTGAAGAGAGATCCCAAACCACCACGCGGGAAACCAGTTGCCAGTGGACGAGTCCCAAAAAGAGCAGGACAGCGGAAAGTTGACGCCCCAAAATCCCGAAGGCATTCTACCTTGGCCCTCCAACGTCGACTCACTGGCCTAGTCAGCGAAACCAAGAAGGCACTACAACAACGGGAAGAATTGGTGCGTGTTACGACCCTGCAGGCCCTCCGGCATGTTGAAGACATGAGCGAAGACCTCATCGAGTTTTAAACTTAAGATATATGTAGAAGAAAATTATACTCATCCTGAATTGCTATGAAAGATTGAATTGTACTTACCCTATTACTTTCCAATACATACCCAAATACTCACCATACTGAATCTACTCCCATTCCAAAATACTTACCAGCAACCCTACCTCCGTTACTACTCTAAAGGAGAAACAAAACAAAATGTATATAAATATGTATGTATTGGTAATTTTAAGTTAATAGTCAAAATAATTTTTCGCTCGCTCGAACTACAAAACGGCTGTGACTTACTAATCTTTTAAACAAATATAAATAAAAAAAAAATAAATACATATATACATAAATATATATCTATATTAAAATAAACCGGTTGTGTCATAAATACATTATATATAGCATATAAATAAATTATAAGTTGTGCGATATTTAAAACAAGTTAATAAATTTCATAATTCTATAAAAAATCTAAAAACTGTATTTCAGTTGAAGTGGAAAAAAATATACAAAATAATTATAACATAAATTCCAAGTAATTCGGAATTTATACAATATGTATAATATTATTTTGTTATTGCAACTTTATTTTTTTTGTTTTTTGTACACAAATTACTTCCTTTTCTTTTTTTTTTTGTCAAACTCTTAGCACGTTAGTTTGATAAAACTCGCACAGTTTCGTCACTTAACAATGTGTAAATAGTAGTTTTTATTTTCAAATTGTTTGGATTTTTTAGTTTTATAATTTTCACCGTTTCTTTCTCTTAGTCAAATATTTTTTAGCAGGTCGTACGGCTTTCCGTTTGCCCTTCTCCTTCTCCGACGAGTCCGCCATGTTATGTTATGCGAATGACAAGTAAACGAATTTAATTGTTTCCAAAAATTATTTAAAACAAAATTTGTCATTTCAAACACCAATTTCACAGAACTTTTAAACCAGCGCTTTAAAAGAGATATTTTTTTTGCTATATTTCGCTTTCGAAAATATAAATTTTTAATTCAAAGTTCACTTTCACGGCTTAATTTGTTTTTTTTTTTTTTTGACGAAAATTATTTTGTACTGAACGCAATTGTCTTTAAACCGTTTTGCCTCTAGCTTCTTTTCAACATTATTATTGCTGAGATATTTCCAATTTTTTTCATTTTTTCACACACAAGCGCTCGTTTAAAGATTCCGTTTAATTTTGTGTATTCTGCGTGATGGCCGCTGTTGCCGTTGGGTAGAGTGGTGGTGCCAATTCGTTTTGGCGGCACCGAAGGACCATGAATGATGTTGAGTGGGGGTAAAACATGGGCCGTTTCAATCGAAATGAAGAAGTCTAGGTCTTTTGGGTTTATAAACGGTATTAATTCAAGTTTATTCATGTTTTTTTAAGTTATAAAATGGATTATTGAAAAAATAAGAATAATGTGGATTTAAAATTCGTTGTACAAATTTTAAGACACAAATCGTCTTAGTGTCTTTGAGACCATTTAATAATTACAAGACTAGGTCTTTGAAAACTATTTGAAATTACAATTAAAGATATAAGTAAATACAAGATTGAATTTAAATGATGAAGAGCGCTCCGCGGTCGCGATGTCGATTCGTTGGGGGTTGAAAAGCGATTAAAAAGCTGATTGTGTCGCTGTTGGCTACTTTAGCCGGTTGGTTAATTCAAACGGTGTTGCTAGTACGGAACGTTGGCAACATTGGGTGACATTGGGCAGCACATCGCGACGTTGCCACCTGAGGGGCACCACTCCGAAAACGAAAATTTGGAAAAAACGTCAAAATAGAGAATAATTTAAAAGATGTAAAAAATAGTATAAAAATGGATAAGGCCAAAATAGTGAAGAAAGGAAAAAAGCCAAAAATTGTGAAAATTGTGAGAAAAGGCCAAAAAATATAGAAAAATTGTGATAAGAGGCAAAGAGTTGAAAAATTCAAAAACGGCCAAAAAAGTGAAAATTTAGATAAAAGGCCAAAATAGGGAAAAATTTAAAAGATGTAAAAAATAGTAAAAAATTGAGCGAGGCCAAAAATAGTGAAGAAATGAAAAAAGGCCAAAAATAGTGAAAATTGTGAGAAAAGGCCAAGAAACATTGAAATCCTGTGAAAAAAGACATAAAGGCCAAAAGTAGTGAAAATTGTGAGAAAAGGCCAAGAAACATTGAAATCCCGTGAAAAAAGACATAAAGGCCAAAAATAGTGAAAAAGTAAAAAGAGTTAAAAATGTAGTGAAAAATTTAGCAAGGCCAAATATAGTGAAAAATTTAATTAAGACCACAAAATAGTGAAAGATTTAAAAAAGGCCAAAAACAGTGCAAAACTGTGAGAAAAGGCCAAAAAACATGGAAAAACTGTGATAAGAGGCAAAACGTTGAAAAATTGAATAACGGCCAAAAAAGTGAAAAATTGAAAGGGCCAAAAAATAGTGTGAGAAAAGACCAAAATATATTTAAAACCTGTGAAAAAAGACAAAAAGGTGAAAAATTGAGATAAAAGGCCAAAATTAATGAAAAAATAAAAAGAGGTAGAAAAAATAGTGAAAAAATGAGCAAGGCCAAATATGGTGGAAAATTTTATTAAGACCAAAAAATAGTGAAAAATTGAATAACGGCCACAAAAGTGAAAAATTGAAAAAAGGCCAAGAGTAGTGATCAATTGAAAAGAGGCAAAAATTGTGAAAAATTTAGATAAAAGACCAAAACTAGCGAAAAATTTTAAACAGGCCAAAATAGTGAAAAATGGAAATAAGGCCGAAAAAATAACAAGCAAAAAAAGGTGAAAAAATGAGATAAAAGGCCAAAAATAGTGAAAAATTGAACAAAGCCTAAAATAGTGAAAAACTGATTTAACACCAAAAAATAGTGAAAAAAGGCCAACAATAGTTAAAATTTGTGAGAAAAGGCCAAAAAAATATTGAAAACCTGATATAGTGAAAAATTGAATTAAGACCAAAAAATAGTGAAAAAGTGAAAGAAAGCCATAAAAAGCGAAAAACTGTGAGAAAAGGCCAAAATATATAAAAAAATTGTGATAATAGGCAAAGAGTTGAAAAATTCAAAAACGGCCAAAAAAATGAAAAACTGAAAAGAGGCATTGAAAAAAGTCCACAAGTGGTGAACAATTGAAAAGAGGCCAAAAAAAAGTTAAATATAGAGAAAAGGCCAAAAATAATGAAAATTTGTGAGAAAAGGCCAAAAAATATTGAAAATCTGTAAACAAAACAGAAAGGTGAAAATTGAGATAAAAGGCGAAAATTAGTGAAAAATTTAAAGGAGGTAAAAAATAGTGAGAAATAGAACAAAGCCAAATATAGTGAAAAATTGAATTAGTACCAAAAAAGTGAGAAAAGGCCAAAAAATATAGAAAAATTGTGACAAGAGGCAAAAAGTTAGAAGATCCAAAAACAGCCTAAAAAGTGAAAAGGCCATAAATAGTGAAAAATTAAAAAAAAGGCCAAAAATAGCGAAAAATTGAAAATAGCGAAAAACTTAAAATAGTAAAAATTTAGATAAAAGGCCAAAATAGGGAAAAATTGAAAAGATGTAAAAAATAGTGTAAAATTGAATAAGGCCAAAAATAGTGGAAAATTGAAAAGAGGTAAAATATATTGAAAAATTGCACAAGGCCAAAAATAGTGAAAATTTGATTTAAAGCCAAAAAATTGTGAAAAATTGAAAAAGAGCATAAAATAGTGCAAAATTGTGATAAGAGGCAAAAAGTTTAAAAGTTGAATAACGACCAAAAAAGTAAAAAATTGAAGAGGGGCAAAAATTTAAAAAAGGCCAAAAGTAGTGAACAATTGAAACAAAAAAGAGTGAAAAATGGAAATAAGGCCAAAAAAATAGTGAAGAAATGAAAATGGCCAAAAATAGTGAATAATTGCATTAAGACATAAAAATACTGAAAAAGTGCAAAAAGGCCAAAATTAGTAAGCAATTGAAAAGAGGCCAAAAATAGTGATATATTGAGAAAGAAGGCAAAAATAGTGAAAAACTGAAAGAAGAGGTCAAAAATAACGAAAAATTTAAAAAGACCAAAAAATTTAGAAAAACACTCAAATAGTGAAAAAAATTAGATAAAAGGCCAAAAATAGTAAAAAACTGAAATAAGGCCAAAAAAACAGTGAAAAATTGAAATAAGGCCACAAAAATAGGGCAGAAATGAAAAAAGGCCAAAAATAGTGCAAAAATGGAAAAATAGGCCAATAGTAGTTAAAAAGTGAAAAGAGCCTAAAAATTGAAACACGGCCAAAAATAATAAAAATTGAGAAAAGGCCATAAATAGTGAAAAACTTAAAAGAGGTCAAAAATAGCGAAAAATTGAACAAGGTCAAAAATAGTGATAAATTGAAATAAGGCCAAAAAATAGTGAAGAAGTGAAATAAAGGCAAAAAAAATAAAGGGGGAAATGAGGAAATGCCGAAAAGAGTGAAAATTTGTGAGAAAAGACCAAAAAATATTGGAAACCTGTGAAAAAACAAAAAGGTGAAAAATTAAGATAAAAGGCCAAAAATTGTGAAAAATTTAATTAAGACAAATTGAAAAAACAAAAAAAAATTGAGAAAAGGCCAAGAAAAATTGTTAAAAATAGCCAAAAAAATAAGAAACAAGGACAAAAAGCCAAAAATAGTGATAATTTTAAAGGCCAAAAAAATAGTGAAAAAGTGAAAATAGCGAAAAATTTAATATAGTGAAAAATTGAGATAAAAATCCTAAAATAGTGAAAAACTAAGAGGGGTAAAAAATAGTGAAAAATTGAAAAAGGGCCAAAAATAGTGAAAAATTTAAATAAGGCCACAAAAATAATAATATTGAGAAAAGGCCAAAAATAGTAAAAAAATGGAAAAAACGAAGAATTGAAAATAGTGAAAATTTAGATAAAAGGCCAAAAATATTAAAGAAATGAAAAAAGGCCGAAAATAGTGAAAATTTGTTAGAAAAGGCCAAAAAATATTGAAAACCTGTGAAAAAAGGCAAAAATAATTAAATTAATTAAGACCAAAAAATAGTGAAAAAGTAAAAGAAGGCAATAAATAGTGAAAAGTTGTGAGAAAAAGCCAAAAAATATAGAAAAATTGTGATAAGAGGCAAAGAGTTGAAAAATTCAAAAACGGCCAAAAAAGTGAAAAACTGAAAAGATGCAATAAATAATAAATAAAGGCAACAAGTAGTGAAAAAGTGTAATATAGAAAAATGGCCAAAACTAGTAAAATTTGTGTGAAAAGACCAAAAAATATTGAAAACCTGTGAAAAAAAGGTGAAAATTGTGATTAAAGGCCAAAATTAGTGAAAAATTTAAAAGAGGCAAAAAATAGTAAGAAATTAAACAAAGCCAAAAATTGTGAAAAATTTACTTAAGACCAAAAAATAGTGAAGAAATGAAAAAAGGCCAAAAATAGTGAAAAATTGAAGAGGTAAGAAATAGTGAAAAATTGAACAAGGCCAAAAATAGTGATAAATGAATTAAGACCAAAAAATAGTGAAAAAGTGAAAAAGGCCATAAATAGCGAAAAGTTGTGAGAAAAGGAAAAAAAGTATAAAAAAATTGTGATAAGGCGCAAAAAGTTGAAAAATTTAAAAACGGCCAAAAAAGTGAAAAACTTAGAAAAGTGAAGTATTGAGAAAAGATCAAAAATAATGACAAATTTAAAAAAGGCCATAAATAGTGAAAAATTGAGAAAAAAGGCCAAAAATAGCGAAAAGCTTAAAATCGTAAAAATTTAGATAAAAGACCATAATAGGGAAAAATTGAAAAGATCTAAAAAATAGTGTAAATAGTGAAAACATGCAAAAGGGTGAAGAATGAAGATAAAAGGCCAAAAATAGTGAAAAATTAAGAAAAGGCCAAAAATTGTGAAAAATTTAAAGGAGGCCAAAAAAAGTGAAAAGTTGAAAAGAGGCCAAAACTTGTGAAAAATTGAAAGGAGGCTAAAGATAGTGAAAAATTGAGAAGAGGCCAAAAAAGTAGGGAAAAATTTAGATAAAAAGCAAAAATAGTGAAAGAGGTAAAAAGTTTAGATAAAAAACAAAAACAGCGGAAACTTTAAAAGAGGTAAAAATAGTGAAAAAATGAAAAAAGGCCAAAAATAGTGATAAATTGTGCTGCCGCCGATAAGTACAGCTGAATAGTTAAGTTCCTATGTTAATATCTTACTTATGTTAAGACGCTGCTGTGCTCTAATATTGTGAAATCTCTTTGCTTGTTTGTACTGTTAGCTTAAGTAGATATGTAAAATATATTGATAATACATTTATTCAGATATACACACATTACATACGTACTTGCATATGTATAATTTGCTTAACAACAATGTGACCTAACGGTCCATGCTCAAGATCAGGCGCTACCATCGAAACACTTTGCATAGACAATTAAAGTTGTACAGCACAGCAATGAAGACAGGACCAACAATTCTTTTAAAAACTTTGTACCGAAATACATACAAAATAAAGTCGTATATTTTATTATGTCTAATAATTGTAAAAAATGTAATTCGGTGGATGACGAGAACATGGTTCAGTGTGACACATGTGATGGATGGTTCCATTTTACATGTGTCGGAGTCGATAGTCGCCTAGCTGACGGAACTGTGATCTGTGTGAACACAGTGCATTAGCAAGACTAGCACGACCTATCTCAACATTATCAACTACAGCTAGAAGCGGAGAGGTAACAGAACGTAGAGTATACTTCTCATTTACCGAACCCGCTGTGCCGGTAACCAATACCGCGACTGCTAATCCCCGTGGTGACCACATGTTTACCAAACCACATTCAGTGATGCCGGAGCAGATTACTCAACGCCTACCAAGAACAATTCCGATGTTAAAGCATTCGCATACATTTACTGATACAGTATCGTTCGCTAATACAATTAACTCTGTACCAATACCATCTTATATAAATCCGATGAAGCCAGGTGTTAAGTCAATGCCATATGAGACATTCAGTGATGCCGGAGCAGATTACTCAACGCCTACCAAGAACAATTCCGATGTTAAAGCATTCGCATACATTTACTGATACAGTATCGTTCGCTAATACAATTAACTCTGTACCAATACCATCTTATATAAATCCGATGAAGCCAGGTGTTAAGTCAATGCCATATGAGACCGGCCTGAACACATGTTCAACAGCAAGTCAACGAAAACTACAACTTGAGAGACTGGAAGAAGAGTTTAGAATACATCAACAGTGTCTGGTAAATAAATATCAAATCCAGCGCAATGTTCGGAATCTATCTCATCAAGTAACTTTAGTTTACTTAACATTGGGCCGACAACTACGCAGCTCGCAGCCAGGCAGTCTATACCCAAACAACTGCATATGTTTTAGCGGCGTTCCTGAGGAGTGGCCGTTATTCATCAGCACATTCGAAAATAGCACCGCAGTAGCTGGGTACTCAGACGCTGAAAACCTCATTCGTTTGCAGGCCTGTCTGAAAGGTAAGGCTCGTGACATTGTGAAGAATAAGTTATTTTTGCCTTCCATGGTTTCGAATATAATTCAAACGCTAAAAATGTGCTTTGGTAGACCCGAACCAATTCTTGAACGTGCTATGAATAGAGCACGCTCCTTACCTCCTATTAAAGAAAAATTAGAATCACTTATTGATTTTGCATTATGCGTGAAGAACATCTGCACAACTGTGGAAGGATGTCAGATGTACCTATACACGCTTACAAAATCCGTTACTCGTTAAAGAATTGGTGGACAAGCTTCCTAACAATTATAAACTTAACTGGGCTATGTTTCCAAAATACAATGCAATTCTTACAATTAAATTGTTCAGCGATTGGCTTTACAAGCTTGCTGAAGCAGCTAGCACGGTCGTATCCTTTGCACCGAGCAAAGTTCAGTCAGTTAATACTCACAGTGTAACGTCATACGATGAGGAAAATTATGTTGATGAAACTTCCTTTAAATCTAATATATACAACTGTTGCAAAAGTTCCGATCATAGGGTATCGCAGTGTAGCGTTTTTAAAGAGCTTCCGTTAAATCGTAGGTAGGACATTGTAAAATCAAGTAGTCTTTGTCGACGGTGCCTGAGCACACATAAGCGCAGGTGTTTTATTGAAAATGTGTGCGGCATAGATGGTTGTGTTATAAAGTACCACAGATTACTGCATAAAACTAACGTCGCTTCGAATTCAAACCAACAGGCTAATGCGTTATCCCGGTCAGACGTTCAAGTAAATACCCATAGCAACAATATTTTCAATAATCCACCATACTTTAGGATTGTTCCCATTTTCATTCATGCTAATGGAAAAAAGGTTAAAGTTTTCGCATTTTTAGATGAAGGTTCAGCAGTAACATTGATTAACAAGAATTTGTTTGATGAACTTGGCTTTAAGGGCGTGCATGACCCCATCTGCCTACGGTGGACTGGTAACACTACTCACACCGAAAATGAATCAGTAAGAGCGACAATTCAAATCTCTAATTCAGATTCTAATCGTCTATACAAACTGAATGGGGTATATACTGTCAACGCTCTTGACTTACCTGAACAATCGATCGACGCAAAGGCAATTGCCCAAAATATCCATACTTGAACGGTCTACCAATTGAGTTGTACAATAAAATAAAACCATCACTGGTCATTGGAGCTGACAACTGGAAACTAGCTATTCCATTGAAAATAAAAGAGGGAGCGAGAATGCAGCCGATTGCATCAAAAACCCGTCTAGGCTGGACAGTTCAAGGAGTTCGAAACGATAGCATCCAAGATTACCGACTCAACGTTCACTATTGCGACTGCCAGAAGAACTATCTAGAATTACAAGAGTCGATAAAGGAGTTTTTTAAATTAGAGTTACCTAGCGGATCGAAATTTTTATCCACAGAACAGCAAAAGGCAGTTGACGTAATGAATTCTAGCTGCCACAAGGTTGAAGAGTGTTACGATATTGGTCTGCCATGGCGAAATACAAATATAACTTTACCAGAGAACTACTCAACGGCACTTAAGCGATCTATAACCTATGTCTCAAAAATGTGTCCGAGATCCGAACTTAAGATAAGAAATTCAGAGGCAAATAAACAACCTGGTAGCAAAAGGTTATGCTAATGAACTAACAGCGTCTGAAGTTCACATGGTTTGGGAAAAGGTATGGTACCTGCCCATATTCGTAGTAACAAACCCAAATAAACCGGGAAAGGTACGTTTAGTTTGGAGCGCAGCAGCCAAGGCCAACGGTGTATCATTGAACGACTTTTTGCTTAGTGCACCAAACTTGCTTAATTCACTGTTTGAGATATTATTGGCGTTCAGAGTGGGAAAAATAGCCATATGCGGTGACTTCGCTGAGATGTGTTATCGCATCATCGTTAGGGAAAGCGACAGACATGCTCAACGGTTCTTATGGTGGAATACCGATGAAAAATCCCTACAACCGAAGGTTTACGTTATGCGAGCGTTAACTTTTGGTACAAACTGTGCTCCCTACATTGCACAATTCGTAGGTGATAAAAACGCGAATCATTTTAAAGAAGAATTTCCTGGAGCGGTAGAAGCGATCGAAAAATGATGAGCAAGCTGCCTTAAAATTAGATCTTCAAGTTAAACAAATTCATGCATCGGCTGGGTTTAACATACATTGCTCGACGTCTAACTCCAAGTTTGTTTTAGACCAATTACATAAAGGTGTGGCAGAAGCACAAGCCCCTAAAGAATGGGGATCTACGACAAAAATATTAGGAATGTTCTGGGATCCAAAAAATAATACTTTTAAGACGTCGTAAACGATCCTATTGTACCGACAAAAAGAGAGGTACTCCAAGTCCTCATGTCTATTTTTGACCCACTTGGTCTTATTGATTCCTTCACAATAGGACTCAAAATCCTTCTACAAGATATTTGGAGATCTGAAAACGGATGGGATGAATTACTTAACACGAGGTTATGTAAAAAATGGTGTCATTGGAAATCAACTATCAAAGTTATAACCGCAGTGAAAATTCCTCGTTGCTATTCACAATTTACACAACGTTCAAAAGAAGTTCAACTTCACACGTTTGTCGACGCTGGCGAAAATGCATATGCAACTGTATGCTATTTACGTATTTAAACCATATGTTATGCACCGTGTAGGAGAAATTTTGGAGTCTACAAATGCATCCCAACGGAAATGGGTAACTTCGAAAGAAAATCCAGCAGACTTAGCAACTAAAATTTCAACGCATTCTGCCTACTCGCTGTGGTTTTGTGGCCCAGTTTTTATTTAGTGATGCAAGTACATGGCCTCATTGCGAAGAGTTCCAAAACAAGGAATTCGACCAAGTAGAATTAAAACGTTATGTGCTGCAGATTGACAAGATATCCAATAAAGATGTATCACTCAACACGGAATATTTCTCGGATTGGAAACGTTTATATAAGGCGGTCGCGACATTCTTGCTGTACATGAATAAGCTGCGTTCAATTATTAAAATGCAAGGGTCGAACGAAATTATTAATTTTAAACTCATTCAACGAGCTCAACTAATTATAATAAAGTCGGCTCAGGCCGACGCCTATCACGAATATATAAGTCTACTTAGTTGCGGCAAATCTCTTTATAAGTATAGTCAACTTCGCTCCGTGAATGCATACCTAGATGAAAACGGATTAACTAAAAGTAAAAGCAGGGTGGAACACCTTAACAATCGTGCAGACATTATTGTTTTGCCAAGTTCACATCATGTTATCTTCTTAATTGTACGCTCGGTTCACGAGAAATTTCATCGTCATATGCCCGAAGCTATCATCAATACAATACGTGCGCAATATTATATACCCCGGTTGCGAGTTTTATACAAAAAAGTTAAAAAATCTTGCCAGAAGTGTAAGAATTACAACGCTAAGCCGATTATTCCGCAGATGGCGGCGTTGCCAAGTGCCAGGCTTGCCGCCTTCGCAAAACCTTTCACTTCCGTCGGCATTGATTTCTTTGGTTCCCTATCAGTAACCGTCGGAAGAAGGCGCGAAAAGCGATGGGAGGTTCTATTTACCTGCCTCACACTACGCGCTATTTTTACTGATAATGGAACAAATTTCAAAGGAGCGGAAAAAATTGTATGTGCGGTGATGCAAGAGATAGATTTTTCAGTGTTTACGTCAACCTTCGATCAGATAAAATGGAAGTTCATTCCGCCAGCAGCACCTCACATGGGCGGTGCTTGGGAACGGCTCGTGAGATCTATGAAATCTGACTTGTCCAAAATTATGCCGTCTGCAAGTTTTAACGACGAAAGCCTCAAAAGCAGCTTGTGTGAAGTAGATTACATTATTAATGCCCGACCTTTGACATTCGTTTCATTCGAATCAGAAGACGACGTTGCAATTACACAAAATCATTTTTTACTTGGTTCACCTGATGGATTCAAACCCATATGCACTGCAGACTTAGATCTACGCAAACGGTGGTATCAAACCCAGAAATTTGCCGACACCTGCTGGCGAAGATAGCTCAAGGAGTATGTGCCAATAATCTCGAGGCGTAGCAATGGTTTGACCAGGTGCCGCCAATACGCGTTGGAGATGTGGTCATAATTGTTGAGGAAAATTTACCACGAAATAATTTGCCGAAAGGTAAAGTAATTAATGTCGTAACAGCTAATTACGGACAAGCACGGAGCGCCGGAGTGAAAACTACATCAGGAATACTACACCGTCCAGTCTCCAAAATTGCAGTGTTAGATATCGGCTGTTCTTCAAGCAAATTCGTTCAACCTAACTTATTTACGGGCCAGGGGATGTTGCCGAAGATGAGTACAGCTGAATAGTGAAGTTCCTATGTTAATATCTTACTTATGTTAAAACGCTGCTGTGCTCTAATATTGTGAAATCTCTTTGCTTGTTTGTACTGTTAGCTTATGTAGATATGTAAAATATATTGATAATACATTTATTCAGATATACACACATTATCAAGATCAGGCGCTACCACCGAAAAACTTTGCATAGACAATTAAAGTTGTACAGCACAGCAATGAAGACAGGACCAACAATTCTTTTAAAAACTTTGTACCGAAATACATACAAAATAAAGTCGTATATTTTATTATGTCTAATAATTGTAAAAAATGTAATTCGGTGGTTGACGAGAACATGGTTCAGTGTGACACATGTGATGGATGGTTCCATTTTACATGTGTCGGAGTCGATAGTCGCATAGCTGACGGAACTGTGATCTGTGTGAGAGACTGGAAGAAGAGTTTAGAATACATCAACAGTGTCTGGTAAATAAATATCAAATCCAGCGCAATGCTCGGAATCTATCTCGTCAAGTAACTTTAGTTTACTTAACATTGGGCCGACAACTACGCAGCTCGCAGCCAGGCAGTCTATACCCAAACAACTGCATATGTTTTAGCGGCGTTCCTGAGGAGTGGCCGTTATTCATCTGCACATTCGAAAATAGCACCGCAGTAGCTGGGTACTCAGACGCTGAAAACCTCATTCGTTTGCAGGCCTGTCTGAAAGGTAAGGCTCGTGACATTGTGAAGAATAAGTTATTTTTGCCTTCTATGGTTTCGGATATAATTCAAACGCTAAAAATGTGCTTTGGTAGACCCGAACCAATTCTTGAACGTGCTATGAATAAAGCACGCTCCTTACCTCCTATTAAAGAAAAATTAGAATCACTTATTGATTTTGCATTATGCGTGAAGAACATCTGCACAACTGTGGAAGGATGTCAGATGTACCTATACACGCTTACAAAATCCGTTACTCGTTAAGGAATTGGTGGACAAGCTTCCTAACAATTATAAACTTAACTGGGCTATGTTTCCAAAATACAATGCAATTCTTACAATTAAATTGTTCAGCGATTGGCTTTACAAGCTTGCTGAAGCAGCTAGCACGGTCGTATCCTTTGCACCGAGCAAAGTTCAGTCAGTTAATACTCACAGTGTAACGTCATACGATGAGGAAAATTATGTTGATGAAACTTCCTTTAAATCTAAAATATGCAACTGTTGCAAAAGTTCCGATCATAGGGTATCGCAGTGTAGCGTTTTTAAAGAGCTTCCGTTAAATCGTAGGTAGGACATTGTAAAATCAAGTAGTCTTTGTCGACGGTGCCTGAGCACACATAAGCGCAGGTGTTTTATTGAAAATGTGTGCGGCATAGATGGTTGTGTTATAAAGTACCACAGATTACTGCATAACACTAACGTCGCTTCGAATTCAAACCAACAGGCTAATGCGTTATCCCGGTCAGACGTTCAAGTAAATACCCATAGCAACAATATTTTCAATAATCAACCATACTTTAGGGTTGTTCCCATTTTCATTCATGCTAATGGCAAAAAGGTTAAAGTTTTCGCATTTTTAGATGAAGGTTCAGCAGTAACATTGATTAACAAGAATTTGTTTGATGAACTTGGCTTTAAGGGCGTGCATTACCCCATCTGCCTACGGTGGACTGGTAACACTACTCGCACCGAAAATGAATCACTAAGAGCGACAATTCAAATCTCTAATTCAGATTCTAATCGTCTATACAAACTGAATGGGGTATATACTGTCAACGCTCTTGACTTACCTGAACAATCGATCGACGCAAAGGCAATTGCCCAAAATATCCATACTTGAACGGTCTACCAATTGAGTCGTACAATAAAATAAAACCATCACTGCTCATTGGAGCTGACAACTGGAAACTAGCTATTCCATTGAAAATAAAAGAGGGAGCGAGAATGCAGCCGATTGCATCAAAAACCCGTCTAGGCTGGACAGTTCAAGGAGTTCGAAACGATAGCATCCAAGATTACCGACTCAACGTTCACTATTGCGACTGCCAGAAGAACTATCTAGAATTACATGAGTCGATAAAGGAGTTTTTTAAATTAGAGTTACCTAGCGGATCGAAATTTTTATCCACAGAACAGCAAAAGGCAGTTGACGTAATGAATTCTAGCTGCCGCAAGGTTGAAGAGTGTTACGATATTGGTCTGCCATGGCGAAATACAAATATAACTTTACCAGAGTACTACTCAACGGCACTTAAGCGATCGATAACCTATGTCTCAAAAATGTGTCCGAGATCCAAACTTAAGATAAGAAATTCAGAGGCAAATAAACAACCTGGTAGCAAAAGGTTATGCTAATGAACTAACAGCGTCTGAAGTTCACATGGTTAGGGAAAAGGTATGGCACCTGCCCATATTCGTAGTAACAAACCCAAATAAACCGGGAAAGGTACGTTTAGTTTGGAGCGCAGCAGCCAAGGTCAACGGTGTATCATTGAACGACTTTTTGCTTAGTGCACCAAACTTGCTTAATTCACTGTTTGAGATATTATTGGCGTTCAGAGTGGGAAAAATAGCCATATGCGGTGACTTCGCTGAGATGTGTCATCGCATCATCGTTAGGGAAAGCGACAGACATGCTCAACGGTTCTTATGGTGGAATACCGATGAAAAATCCCTACAACCGAAGGTTTACGTTATGCGAGCGTTAACTTTTGGTACAAACTGTGCTCCCTACATTGCACAATTCGTAGGTGATAAAAACGCGAATCATTTTAAAGAAGAATTTCCTGGAGCGGTAGAAGCGATCGAAAAATGATGAGCAAGCTGCCTTAAAATTAGATCTTCAAGTTAAACAAATTCATGCATCGGCTGGGTTTAACATACATTGCTCGACGTCTAACTCCAAGTTTGTTTTAGACCAATTACATAAAGGTGTGGCAGAAGCACAAGCCCCTAAAGAATGGGGATCTACGACAAAAATATTAGGAATGTTCTGGGATCCAAAAAATAATACTTTTAAGACGTCGTAAACGATCCTATTGTACCGACAAAAAGAGAGGTACTCCAAGTCCTCATGTCTATTTTTGACCCACTTGGTCTTATTGATTCCTTCACAATAGGACTCAAAATCCTTCTACAAGATATTTGGAGATCTGAAAACGGATGGGATGAATTACTTAACACGAGGTTATGTAAAAAAATGGTGTCATTGGAAATCAACTATCAAAGTTATAACCGCAGTGAAAATTCCTCGTTGCTATTCACAATTTACACAACGTTCAAAAGAAGTTCAACTTCACACGTTTGTCGACGCTGGCGAAAATGCATATGCAACTGTATGCTATTTACGTATTTAAACCATATGTTATGCACCGTGTAGGAGAAATTTTGGAGTCTACAAATGCATCCCAACGGAAATGGGTAACTTCGAAAGAAAATCCAGCAGACTTAGCAACTAAAATTTCAACGCATTCTGCCTACTCGCTGTGGTTTTGTGGCCCAGTTTTTATTTAGTGATGCAAGTACATGGCCTCATTGCGAAGAGTTCCAAAACAAGGAATTCGACCAAGTAGAATTAAAACGTTATGTGCTGCAGATTGACAAGATATCCAATAAAGATGTATCACTCAACACGGAATATTTCTCGGATTGGAAACGTTTATATAAGGCGGTCGCGACATTCTTGCTGTACATGAATAAGCTGCGTTCAATTATTAAAATGCAAGGGTCGAACGAAATTATTAATTTTAAACTCATTCAACGAGCTCAACTAATTATAATAAAGTCGGCTCAGGCCGACGCCTATCACGAATATATAAGTCTACTTAGTTGCGGCAAATCTCTTTATAAGTATAGTCAACTTCGCTCCGTGAATGCATACCTAGATGAAAACGGATTAACTAAAAGTAAAAGCAGGGTGGAACACCTTAACAATCGTGCAGACATTATTGTTTTGCCAAGTTCACATCATGTTATCTTCTTAATTGTACGCTCGGTTCACGAGAAATTTCATCGTCATATGCCCGAAGCTATCATCAATACAATACGTGCGCAATATTATATACCCCGGTTGCGAGTTTTATACAAAAAAGTTAAAAAATCTTGCCAGAAGTGTAAGAATTACAACGCTAAGCCGATTATTCCGCAGATGGCGGCGTTGCCAAGTGCCAGGCTTGCCGCCTTCGCAAAACCTTTCACTTCCGTCGGCATTGATTTCTTTGGTTCCCTATCAGTAACCGTCGGAAGAAGGCGCGAAAAGCGATGGGAGGTTCTATTTACCTGCCTCACACTACGCGCTATTTTTACTGATAATGGAACAAATTTCAAAGGAGCGGAAAAAATTGTATGTGCGGTGATGCAAGAGATAGATTTTTCAGTGTTTACGTCAACCTTCGATCAGATAAAATGGAAGTTCATTCCGCCAGCAGCACCTCACATGGGCGGTGCTTGGGAACGGCTCGTGAGATCTATGAAATCTGACTTGTCCAAAATTATGCCGTCTGCAAGTTTTAACGACGAAAGCCTCAAAAGCAGCTTGTGTGAAGTAGATTACATTATTAATGCCCGACCTTTGACATTCGTTTCATTCGAATCAGAAGACGACGTTGCAATTACACAAAATCATCTTTTACTTGGTTCACCTGATGGATTCAAACCCATATGCACTGCAGACTTAGATCTACGCAAACGGTGGTATCAAACCCAGAAATTTGCCGACACCTGCTGGCGAAGATAGCTCAAGGAGTATGTGCCAATAATCTCGAGGCGTAGCAATGGTTTGACCAGGTGCCGCCAATACGCGTTGGAGATGTGGTCATAATTGTTGAGGAAAATTTACCACGAAATAATTTGCCGAAAGGTAAAGTAATTAATGTCGTAACAGCTAATTACGGACAAGCACGGAGCGCCGGAGTGAAAACTACATCAGGAATACTACACCGTCCAGTCTCCAAAATTGCAGTGTTAGATATCGGCTGTTCTTCAAGCAAATTCGTTCAACCTAACTTATTTACGGGCCAGGGGATGTTGCCGAAGATGAGTACAGCTGAATAGTGAAGTTCCTATGTTAATATCTTACTTATGTTAAAACGCTGCTGTGCTCTAATATTGTGAAATCTCTTTGCTTGTTTGTACTGTTAGCTTATGTAGATATGTAAAATATATTGATAATACATTTATTCAGATATACACACATTATCAAGATCAGGCGCTACCACCGAAAAACTTTGCATAGACAATTAAAGTTGTACAGCACAGCAATGAAGACAGGACCAACAATTCTTTTAAAAACTTTGTACCGAAATACATACAAAATAAAGTCGTATATTTTATTATGTCTAATAATTGTAAAAAATGTAATTCGGTGGTTGACGAGAACATGGTTCAGTGTGACACATGTGATGGATGGTTCCATTTTACATGTGTCGGAGTCGATAGTCGCATAGCTGACGGAACTGTGATCTGTGTGAGAGACTGGAAGAAGAGTTTAGAATACATCAACAGTGTCTGGTAAATAAATATCAAATCCAGCGCAATGCTCGGAATCTATCTCGTCAAGTAACTTTAGTTTACTTAACATTGGGCCGACAACTACGCAGCTCGCAGCCAGGCAGTCTATACCCAAACAACTGCATATGTTTTAGCGGCGTTCCTGAGGAGTGGCCGTTATTCATCTGCACATTCGAAAATAGCACCGCAGTAGCTGGGTACTCAGACGCTGAAAACCTCATTCGTTTGCAGGCCTGTCTGAAAGGTAAGGCTCGTGACATTGTGAAGAATAAGTTATTTTTGCCTTCTATGGTTTCGGATATAATTCAAACGCTAAAAATGTGCTTTGGTAGACCCGAACCAATTCTTGAACGTGCTATGAATAAAGCACGCTCCTTACCTCCTATTAAAGAAAAATTAGAATCACTTATTGATTTTGCATTATGCGTGAAGAACATCTGCACAACTGTGGAAGGATGTCAGATGTACCTATACACGCTTACAAAATCCGTTACTCGTTAAGGAATTGGTGGACAAGCTTCCTAACAATTATAAACTTAACTGGGCTATGTTTCCAAAATACAATGCAATTCTTACAATTAAATTGTTCAGCGATTGGCTTTACAAGCTTGCTGAAGCAGCTAGCACGGTCGTATCCTTTGCACCGAGCAAAGTTCAGTCAGTTAATACTCACAGTGTAACGTCATACGATGAGGAAAATTATGTTGATGAAACTTCCTTTAAATCTAAAATATGCAACTGTTGCAAAAGTTCCGATCATAGGGTATCGCAGTGTAGCGTTTTTAAAGAGCTTCCGTTAAATCGTAGGTAGGACATTGTAAAATCAAGTAGTCTTTGTCGACGGTGCCTGAGCACACATAAGCGCAGGTGTTTTATTGAAAATGTGTGCGGCATAGATGGTTGTGTTATAAAGTACCACAGATTACTGCATAAAACTAACGTCGCTTCGAATTCAAACCAACAGGCTAATGCGTTATCCCGGTCAGACGTTCAAGTAAATACCCATAGCAACAATATTTTCAATAATCAACCATACTTTAGGGTTGTTCCCATTTTCATTCATGCTAATGGCAAAAAGGTTAAAGTTTTCGCATTTTTAGATGAAGGTTCAGCAGTAACATTGATTAACAAGAATTTGTTTGATGAACTTGGCTTTAAGGGCGTGCATTACCCCATCTGCCTACGGTGGACTGGTAACACTACTCGCACCGAAAATGAATCACTAAGAGCGACAATTCAAATCTCTAATTCAGATTCTAATCGTCTATACAAACTGAATGGGGTATATACTGTCAACGCTCTTGACTTACCTGAACAATCGATCGACGCAAAGGCAATTGCCCAAAATATCCATACTTGAACGGTCTACCAATTGAGTCGTACAATAAAATAAAACCATCACTGCTCATTGGAGCTGACAACTGGAAACTAGCTATTCCATTGAAAATAAAAGAGGGAGCGAGAATGCAGCCGATTGCATCAAAAACCCGTCTAGGCTGGACAGTTCAAGGAGTTCGAAACGATAGCATCCAAGATTACCGACTCAACGTTCACTATTGCGACTGCCAGAAGAACTATCTAGAATTACATGAGTCGATAAAGGAGTTTTTTAAATTAGAGTTACCTAGCGGATCGAAATTTTTATCCACAGAACAGCAAAAGGCAGTTGACGTAATGAATTCTAGCTGCCGCAAGGTTGAAGAGTGTTACGATATTGGTCTGCCATGGCGAAATACAAATATAACTTTACCAGAGTACTACTCAACGGCACTTAAGCGATCGATAACCTATGTCTCAAAAATGTGTCCGAGATCCAAACTTAAGATAAGAAATTCAGAGGCAAATAAACAACCTGGTAGCAAAAGGTTATGCTAATGAACTAACAGCGTCTGAAGTTCACATGGTTAGGGAAAAGGTATGGCACCTGCCCATATTCGTAGTAACAAACCCAAATAAACCGGGAAAGGTACGTTTAGTTTGGAGCGCAGCAGCCAAGGTCAACGGTGTATCATTGAACGACTTTTTGCTTAGTGCACCAAACTTGCTTAATTCACTGTTTGAGATATTATTGGCGTTCAGAGTGGGAAAAATAGCCATATGCGGTGACTTCGCTGAGATGTGTCATCGCATCATCGTTAGGGAAAGCGACAGACATGCTCAACGGTTCTTATGGTGGAATACCGATGAAAAATCCCTACAACCGAAGGTTTACGTTATGCGAGCGTTAACTTTTGGTACAAACTGTGCTCCCTACATTGCACAATTCGTAGGTGATAAAAACGCGAATCATTTTAAAGAAGAATTTCCTGGAGCGGTAGAAGCGATCGAAAAATACCATTATGTTGATGATTTTATAGACAGCGAAAATGATGAGCAAGCTGCCTTAAAATTAGATCTTCAAGTTAAACAAATTCATGCATCGGCTGGGTTTAACATACATTGCTCGGCGTCTAATTCCAAGTTTGTTTTAGACCAATTACATAAAGGTGTGGCAGAAGCACAAGCCCCTAAAGAATGGGGATCTACGACAAAAATATTAGGAATGTTCTGGGATCCAAAAAATGATACTTTTAAATATAATTGCAGATTTATGCGATTGTGCCGAGACGTCGTAAACGATCCTATTGTACCGACAAAAAGAGAGGTACTCCAAGTCCTCATGTCTATTTTTGACCCACTTGGTCTTATTGATTCCTTCACAATAGGACTCAAAATCCTTCTACAAGATATTTGGAGATCTGAAAACGGATGGGATAAATTACTTAACACGAGGTTATGTAAAAAATGGTGTCATTGGAAATCAACTATCAAAGTTATAACCGCAGTGAAAATTCCTCGTTGCTATTCACAATTTACACAACGTTCAAAAGAAGTTCAACTTCACACGTTTGTCGACGCTGGCGAAAATGCATATGCAACTGTATGCTATTTACGTATTTAAACCATATGTTATGCACCGTGTAGGAGAAATTTTTGAGTCTACAAATGCATCCCAACGGAAATGGGTAACTTCGAAAGAAAATCCAGCAGACTTAGCAACTAAAATTTCAACGCATTCTGCCTACTCGCTGTGGTTTTGTGGTCCAGTTTTTATTTAGTGATGCAAGTACATGGCCTCATTGCGAAGAGTTCCAAAACAAGGAATTCGACCAAGTAGAATTAAAACGTTATGTGCTGCAGATTGACAAGATATCCAATAAAGATGTATCACTCAACACGGAATATTTCTCGGATTGGAAACGTTTATATAGGGCGGTCGCGACATTCTTGCTGTACATGAATAAGCTGCGTTCAATTATTAAAATGCAAGGGTCGAACGAAATTATTAATTTTAAACTCATTCAACGAGCTCAACTAATTATAATAAAGTCGGCTCAAGCCGACGCCTATCACGAAGATATAAGTCTACTTAGTTGCGGCAAATCTCTTCATAAGTATAGTCAACTTCGCTCCGTGAATGCATACCTAGATGAAAACGGATTAACTAAAAGTAAAAGCAGGGTGGAACACCTTAACAATCGTGCAGACATTATTGTTTTGCCAAGTTCACATCATGTTATCTTCTTAATTGTACGCTCGGTTCACGAGAAATTTCATCATCATATGCCCGAAGCTATCATCAATACAATACGTGCGCAATATTATAAACCCCGGCTGCGAGTTTTATACAAAAAAGTTAAAAAATCTTGCCAGAAGTGTAAGAATTACAACGCTAAGCCGATTATTCCGCAGATGGCGGCGTTGCCAAGTGCCAGGCTTGCCGCCTTCGTAAAACCTTTCACTTCCGTCGGCATTGATTTCTTTGGATCCTTATTAGTAACCGTCGGAAGAAGGCGCGAAAAGCGATGGGAGGTTCTATTTACCTGCCTCACACTACGCGCTATTTTTACTGATAATGGAACAAATTTCAAAGGAGCGGAAAAAATTGTATGTGCGGTGATGAAAGAGATAGATTTTTCAGTGTTTACGTCAACCTTCGATCAGATAAAATGGAAGTTCATTCCGCCAGCAGCACCTCACATGGGCGGTGCTTGGGAACGGCTCGTGAGATCTATGAAATCTGACTTGTCCAAAATTATGCCGTCTGCAAGTTTTAACGACGAAAGCCTCAAAAGCAGCTTGTGTGAAGTAGATTACATTATTAATGCCCGACCTTTGACATTCGTTTCATTCGAATCAGAAGACGACGTTGCAATTACACAAAATCATCTTTTACTTGGTTCACCTGATGGATTCAAACCCATATGCACTGCAGACTTAGATCTACGCAAACGGTGGTATCAAACCCAGAAATTTGCCGACACCTGCTGGCGAAGATAGCTCAAGGAGTATGTGCCAATAATCTCGAGGCGTAGCAATGGTTTGACCAGGTGCCGCCAATACGCGTTGGAGATGTGGTCATAATTGTTGAGGAAAATTTACCACGAAATAATTTGCCGAAAGGTAAAGTAATTAATGTCGTAACAGCTAATTACGGACAAGCACGGAGCGCCGGAGTGAAAACTACATCAGGAATACTACACCGTCCAGTCTCCAAAATTGCAGTGTTAGATATCGGCTGTTCTTCAAGCAAATTCGTTCAACCTAACTTATTTACGGGCCAGGGGATGTTGCCGAAGATAAGTACAGCTGAATAGTGAAGTTCCTATGTTAATATCTTACTTATGTTAAAACGCTGCTGTGCTCTAATATTGTGAAATCTCTTTGCTTGCTTGTACTGTTAGCTTATGTAGATATGTAAAATATATTGATAATACATTTATTCAGATATACACACATTACATACGTACTTGCATATGTATAATTTGCTTAACAAGAATGTGACCTAACGGTCCATGCTCAAGATCAGGCGCTACCATCGAAAAACTTTGCATAGACAATTAAAGGTGTAACGCACAGCAATGAAGACAGGAAGTATACAAAGTTTTTAAAAGCTTGAGGAATAAAATCGCATTTATTCGTATGCTATAAAAATTGTGTTTTTCTTAATAACTTAAACCTGCTATCGCGACCAACAAATTGAAAAGAGGTAAAAAATAGTGAAATATTGAAAAAGACCAAAAATAGTGAAAAATTTAAAAGAGGTAAAATGGTGAAAAATTTAAAAAGGCCAAAAATAGTGAAAAATGGAAGAAAGACCAAAAAAATAGTGAAGAAATGAAAAAAGGACAAATATAGTGAAAACTTGTGAGAAAAGGCCAAAAAATATTGAAGAATTGTGAAAAAAGGCTAAAAGGTGAAAAATAGAGAAAAGAAGAAAAAAAATATTGAAAGATTGATAAAAGAGGCCAAAACTAGTGAAATATTGAAAAAGTAAAAAGTAGTGAACAATTGAAAAGAGGCCAAAAATAGCGAAAAACTTAAAATACTAAAAATTTAGATAAAAGGTCAAAATAATGAAAAATTTAAAAGAGGTGAGAAGTAGTGTAAAATTGAATAAAGCCAAAAATAGTGAAAAAGTGAAAAAGGCCAAAAAATGTTGAAAACTGTGAAAACATGTAAAATGTGAAAAATGGAGATAAAAGGCCAAAAATAGTGAAAAGTTTAAAAGGGGTAAAATAAAGTAAAAAATTGAAAAGGGCTAAAAATAGTGAAAAATGGAAATAAGGCCAGAAAAATAGTGAAGAAATGAAAAAAGGCCAAAAATAATGAACATGTGTGAGAAAAGGCCAAAAATATTGATAGATTGAGAAAACGAGGCCAAAACTAGTAAGAAATTGAAAAGGGGCCAATATAGTCAAAAATTGCAAAAAGAGGCCAAAAGTAATGAACAATTGAAAAGAGGCCAAAAATAGTGAACAATTGAGAAGAGGCCAAAAAAGTAGGGAAAAATTTAGATAAAAAGCTAAAATTGTGAAAACTTTAAAAGAGGTAAAAATAGTGAAAAAATGAAAAAAGCCAAAAATAGTGATAAATTGAAAAGAGAAAATTTTAGTTATGAGTCGAGATTGAACTTTTGAAATGTATATAAAAAAATTAAATGTAAATTTGAATTTTAAATTATATATAGATTAAGGTTTTGAACTTTGCAAGCCTGACCAGCAGCCATAACATTCACCAAGAGATGGCGCTGCTGTTTTCGTTAATACATGGCTCTTCAAAGTTATGGGAGGAGTCCTGTTAGCCACCTTCTGTGGAAATCTTTAAACAAGTTTCTACCGGTCTTCCACCTCTTTTTTTTCCACAACCGCAGCAGCAACATCTTTGGTGAGTGCGTATTCATTCACTAATTATTACTTTCAGCTCAGACGTAAGCTGCCGTGGTATCCGCTACAAGGATGAAATAAATAAAACACAAATTTCGGATTAATTATATGTTTATTTACAATTTTTCTGGAAGCCAACTTACCGTGTGGTGATTCTGCAATATACGATTCTCAAGTCAACAAAGAAGTGGTAAAAAAAGGAAACGGCAAAACAAAACAAGCCGCTAAAGTAAAGGAGCTAGTTGAGCTTTTGAACGAAAGCTCGGCCTGCGTTGCCATTACGTTTGCGGATTGAACATTCCGCCCGCCTTGCAGTATCACCACGCGTGTAACAACAATATACAATATATTGTATATATATACTCGTATATTATTACAATTGTTTGTGTAATACAAATTCATTTTGTTTTCAATTCAGTCTTTTTTTTTTGTTTTCTTTACAATAATAATTCTATTTACAATATTAATTATTAAATAAACTAATCTAATTGGTGACGCCTGAAATCACCCAGCCCAGAGTGGTGTTTTGTGCCACTAGTTGACCGGTTGTCATCGGGAGGATTCCCGGTTGAATTAAACGCGCCCAAAGTCATGTCCACTGGCGCCGCTTTGTAAAATGTAGGGTCGGCCAGTCGCAGGTTTTTGTACGCCTCAGCCGTTTGTTCGCTGAGCGACCTGACAGGAGTTGGAGTTGGTGGGATAATCAGTACCTGAGCGCAGACGGAGAGCTCTGCCTGACCCCCGTTGTTGTCGCGAAGCGTGAGCTCACACACTCGGCTGGCTCCACGCACCTGAGTGCGGAGTCGCAGCCTTGCAACCGTGGCCGCAGAAATGATGGTTGCCGGACTCACGGGGTTGATAACAGCTCTAACTGCGGTAAACCTGTCCGTAGTTCGTAGCTGAACAACCGCCGTGGGTGACAGCGCCAACATTTGCTGCCAAGGGAGTGCCGTTGTCCTCGCTTCAATGATCGCTCGCGCATTTAGCCCACGATGGGCACCTCGACCGCGCCTGCGCCTCGATTGGGGTGGCCGACGGCACGGATCGAGTCCCGTTCGGTCGGAGGGATGTCGCTGAGACGGATCGAGTCTGAGTCGATCATCCCTAAGCCGCCAATTCGAGGTGAAGTTGCCCACTCGTTTAGCCCGGCGAGACGGATCGAGTCTAGCTCGGTGCTGCGCGGGTGGCGTGCACAGGAGATGTCGCATCGTGGGTTCTGGAGCTGCTGAATTTCGTTCAGGTGGTCGGTAGGGGTGGGCGAGCGTCGTATCCGTCGCTGCAGTTGTTGTATGTTGAGGTTGGTCCCTCGTTGCTGTTTGCGTTGCGCCTTCTTCGATTTCTGCCATTAGCAATTCTTCTTCTTCCACTTGCTGGGCCCATGTAAGCTCGACGACGTCATTATCCGACTCCTCATATGTGTCGGAGCTTAGGCCATGCAGCATAGTGTGGTGGTTTTCTCCGCACCACTTGCAGCGAATAAAGCTGGAGCACTCGCTTGCCTTGTGGTTATTTGCGAGGCAATTCGTGCAGTGCATATTTGACGCCGTTCTCCACCGTTCTTCGGGAGTCATCCGTCGGAATTGTGGGCACAATCGCAGCGGATGGTTGTTTAAGCACAGGTGGCAGACGTTTGATGACATTTTCTATGAATTAATGGAAAAATAAGTAAGAAAAAATAAGAAATTTGTATTAGTTTTCTAGCGGTAATGCAACCAATTTGACTACTGCTCTACTGATAATTCCACGTTGGGTTTTCACATCAACAATTCGGACTTTATGGTCAGTGCTTGGATAGACCTTTTCTACCCTACCTAACCGCCATTCATTTGGAGGTAGGTTTTCTTCGTGTATGATGACCAAGTCGTCGACCTGGAAGTTTCTGTGTGGAAGTTTCCGTCTTTGTCTGGCGTTTTTGGGTCTTGCTTTCGACATGGGAGGTTTTTTGCTAAGTGAGCTCTCACTTCTAAGAAACTGCCTCGAGGCAATATGACGTGAGGCTCCAATATCAACTCCTGGAGATGGAGCTTTAAATGGTGGTGAGACGACATTACGACCTTCGTGATTGCGGAAGGATTTTTCTTCATAAAGTCGTTCACATTTCTTTTCTTCAACTGTCATAAATTTTGTCTGCTTCTCTAACGAGATCTCATTGAAGTAAGTACGAACAGTTGAAGGATTTTGTGGTTTCTCATGTGGAACGGGGCCGGTCAGAATCCAGCTAAATACTGTTCGCTGTGCCATGAGTGAACCAAGAATGTTGGATTTAACCCCACTTAACATAACCTTGGGGTACAAATCTCCGCCTATCAATATGTCTATTTGTTGACTTTTGTAAATATCGATGTCCGCCAGAGGGATAGACGGGAGACTTTTTCGCATTTTCCTGCTGATTGTTTGGGATGGGAGGAGTCCCGTCAGCTTAGGAAGTACCATTGCATCCACTTTAAGCCTGAAGTCTTTGTTTCGGGGGGAACCAAGTTTTGTAGTACACACTTTATGTACTTTCCCGGATACGGCATCATTTAAACCGGACACATGAGCGCTAATATTTTTACTCGGCAAACTTAGTCGTTTTCGTAAACTTTCCGAGATGAAAGCTCCCTCAGATCCTGAATCTATTAACGCCCTCGCTGTAAATGTGTTGTTATTGTGATAAATCGTTACCACCGCAGTTCCTAATAGCATACTTTGCTTTACGGAAGTACTGCTTGTCACATTTGCCATGATCGATGCCGTATGACTTTTAGTTGACCTCTGTTGACTCTTGGAAGTGGTTGGTTCTTCTTCATCTTGCTCTTTATGAAGCAAGGTGTGATGTTGTTTTTTGCATTTTAAGCATGTGTAATTGCTCTTACAATTTTTCAATTCATGAGCATCGGATAAGCAATTGAGGCAAAGATGAAGTTTTCTTACAGCTTCAATTCGTGCATTAGGTCTCATATCGAGAAAATCCGGGCAGGTTTTAAGAACGTGTGTTTGTGAGGAGCACAATTTACATTTCATTCTATTCGATTTGGAGTGGTGAGTATTTACCCGTTTGGATGGGTAATTATTTTGGGATGGGCATGTTCGATTGTTTGAACTACCACTCGGTTTCTGATCAGGAATGAAGCTTCCCTTGAGGTCAGATACCGTTTCGAGCGTTTGAAAACGTCTTGTAAGAAAATTATCCAAATCGACCCACTTCGGAATTTCAGTTTTTGACTCTATAGTCTGTTCCCAAAGAGCTAAAGTTTGCTCTGGAAGTCTAGTCGAACACAAATATACGAAAATGGCATCCCAACTGCGAATATCGATGCCTTGAATCTGAAGTGCAGTAATGCAGCTGTTGATGTCTCGCTGCAGTTTTTTCAGTGCCGTTCCTGACTCGCTAGAAATGTATGAAAGGTTGAACAAAACCTTTAACTGGGAATTTATTAGAACCCGTTTGTTCTCATATCTATCTGTCAAATTTTTCCATGCTATCGGGTATCCATCGTGAGTGAGTGGGACTTTTTGCACTATTTCCCGCGCTTCACCACGAGTTTTTTGAATAAGGTGGAGAAGTTTTTCCACCGGAGTTAACCTCGGATTGTTCCCGTATAAAGCAGAAAACATATCCCTAAAGGAGGGCCACTGCAAATATTCACCGTAAAATACTTCGGTGTCGCATGGAGGCAAACTAATGCTGGGCATTAGTGGCACTTCAGCTATCCGTTCTGGAGGAATGACAGTTGAGTTAGAGTTTTGTTGGAATGCGGTGAGGTTGTGAATGTGTTCACCCATTAACGCTGCACAACAGACATAAGCGTTATAGCAGTCCGTATACCTTAGCTTGATCGTCTCGATTGTTCTTTCGTGATTTGCATCTGATGCATTGGCATTCGACAGACAAGTTCGATATTCCGTCTTTACTTCCGACCATAACGACTTCAATTCCTCTTGTTGAATTTCAAGATTGAAAGACGTATGGTTTGTAATCGTAGGCGTTATTGTTTCCTCGAATTCTAGTAGCGCATCAGCTACTTGAAGGAATTTATTTACCATAATTGCGCCATGTTAAAAAAAAGAGGAAGGAATACCTTTTGACTGATCAATAGTCGAAAACCCCACAAAATTATGCAAATGTATTTAATAGATGTATTTGCTTACGATCGCGTAAGCACAAATTTTGATTTAAAATTATAAAATTAAATAATTTACTATCGAGTAAACTAGTTTGGTTCAACTTTGCAAAATACCAAAAAAAATAAAAATTAAAAATTTCGAACCAATGTACGGTCGTTGCTCACTTGCAGCCTCTTTTCAAATGTAATTAATTTAATTTTAAAAATTCAAAAAAAATTAATTTATAAAATTTTTAAACTTTGCGCCAATGTACTAATTTCTGCCCACTCTGTATGCCCTGTTCACTGCGCACCAATAAAACTCTATTATTAATATTTCAAATTTCAAATATATTTAGTTGAAAAAAAATATTAATTAAAAAATATTACAATAAATTCATAAAAATTTATTTTGTTGAAAATTTTATTGGCTGCGGCCCACTGCACAAAGTTCTGGTGTGCTGCTTAGTGGTTCGCCGCTCTTAAAGCAATTTCTGCTATGCTGCTCTGCTGCTATGCTGCTATACTGCTATGCTGCTATGCTGCTCTGCTGCTATGCTGCTTGGCTGCTATGCTGCTTGGCTGCTATGCTGCTTGGCTGCTGTGCTGATCCACTGTTGTGCTGCTCCACTGCTGTGCTCTTCTCTTTTCGTTTTTGTTTTATTACACTCGCGAAAAGTCAGCTAATACATGTAAATATGTAAGCTGCTTATACATGTAAATATATTTTGCGCTTATTTCGTTAAGCGTAGCTTAAGCAAATTGATATGTATGAATATGTGTACATACATATAGAAGAGTGTGAATTTATCACAAAGCAGACGCGTGAGTAGCTACTTGAACAAATGTGAGCGCGAAAAATTTAGCGGGCAGAATATTTACGAATATAGTTTCTAACATACGATTTGAATTGTACATATGTAAGTACCACTTGTACTTATAATTTTGCGACTTTTTTAATTTACTGATATGAGATCGCTCTGTCGAGAGTCGATATTATGTGCATGTAAATATGTAAGTATTTATGTCACAAATAAATTCGCAAATTTTATCAAACATTTGAAAAAGGCGAGCAGCGCAAATGAGAACATGAAAATGATCATATGTATGTACGTATGTATAGATATGTTTATAAATCAATATAATATATTAGTATGTATAATTGAAATTAAATATGTGAATTTAAATAAAATAAGTATTTAGGTACTTATGTGTGTATTGTATGAACACTTACAAATTTTTATTAAAATTGCCTTATGTCGGAGGGATTGTACTTAATAATGTACAAAGACAAGGAAATCGTTCCTTGCTCCCTATATGCCGATTGCTAAAGCCAGTTGCCAAAAATAGGTTTTGGACTTCACTTTGCAATTATGTGGATGTAATTTTAACACACTTTAAAAATCACTCCGCTTACCTATTTCTTTTATAAATGAAGGCTGAATAGAATCGGTAGGTAATTAATAGGCAATTTATGTTGTTTTGTTACGGAAGAAGCTCCAATTTATATCTTTAATATTCCTGTAATGGATATCCGGCTCGAAGGACCAGTGATTCGCTCAGAAGTAAGCTGCCGTGGTATCCGCTACAAGGATGAAATAAATAAAACACAAATTTCGGATTAATTATATGTTTATTTACAATTTTTTTGGAAGCCACTTTACCGTGTGGTGATTCTGCAATATACGATTCTCAAGTCAACAAAGAAGTGGTAAAAAAAGGAAACGGCAAAACAAAACAAGCCGTTAAAGTAAAGGAGCTAGTTGAGCTTTTGAACGAAAGCTCGGCCTGCGTTGCCATTACGTTTGCGGATTGAACACATATACATCTTCACATATTATTAATAAATAAATTTGAACAATTTAATCTTTAAAAGACTCTGTCTTGTTTTATTTGATAAGGTTTAGGGAATTTTCTGCAGCTTCCTGAAGGACCGCCTCCGCCAATCCCCGTTGCCGGCATTCAAGAGGAATTTTGTCCCCCAAATAACCCGAAAGCGAAACAATATATAATTGGCACTTTATAACCGCTGAAGCAATTTTCGGCAGAGCTCCCCCTCCAATTTGTGGTTTTGAGTCTTGATAGTTTTCCAAGAAATGGAGAAACCTACAGTTTATACCAAGTTAAACCTCCGAACGCATGATGGTTTATTTATGAGTAGCCTTTATTTCATGTCAGAAATACACTCGCAGGGATTGACATTCCATGCCGAGGGGCGACCGCAACTAGAAAATGTAACATATTTTTTTATTTAAATTAATTTTCTCGAACTGTAAGATGTTGCTCGTACCAGGATTTGAACCCGGGCCTTCCGAATAGCAGTACGCAATGCTAATCACTCGACTACCGCGGCCGCCAATTCATATCCGTTAAAAAAACGTTTATTTTAGTAGACTTCATATATATCTGCAATTTGAACAAAAAATATTTTTTTTTATTTCGAAGACTTTGTTTTAAAAGAGTTCGATCTTTGAACAATTTCTAGAAGATAACAATAGTCTTCAACTTAATATAAGCAAGAAGCATAAATCAGATTTTTTCGTATAGTTGCTGTTAATCTGAGCAAACCCCAACATTTGTTATGAACTCAGTCGAAACATAAATAAAATTTTTTGAATAGGTCAGTCCTTGGCCCACTTCCCGGAGAGGAAGTAATATTCCTGTTAATATTGGCAATAAGCCACCTATGCACGGAATTTCAAGTAAATCGAGCGAGAAATAAAATTTTTTCGAATAGGTCAGTCCCTGATCCTGATCCTGATCCTGATCTCTGAATTCTTGTTAATCTAAGCCGAAAAAACCAACTACGCACAATGGCTGAAATGAGTAATTTAGGGTCGTTTAATTCGTATCCTTTAAAAAAATTGTTTTTAAAAATGTTTTGCATTTATTTTGAAAGACTACATATGTATATGTCTACAAAAATAAATTTTTTTTCGAAGACTTTTTTTTATTTTCAAAAATAATTTTGAATTTCAGTTCGTTTTGTTTTGTTTTTCTATTAGCTTGTTAATGAGTCCAAATCTAAAAAAAGATTTTTTATTGATTACAATAAAAAAACAGATCCTCATGATTATCTTGATTAAAACTGATATTTATTTTCCTAAATTTTTAATAATTTTTTATATTATAATATAAAAAAGACCTAGCAAATTTTTTCTAAGTTTTGTTCATAAAAGTTTAGAAATATCTTCACCAAAGTTATTTACTTGACCTGAACTATTTTGAACAGAACGGGTGGACGAAATGAATGGATCGGAGGAACATTCCACTGTATTTTCCTGGATGTTTTGCGACTGTGATGCTCGCGTAAGTTTCGTACATCCTTATTTCTAGTGACACCTAAAAAGTATTTTATTATTAAAATCTGACAAAACATGACAAAAATGTTTGACATTTCGCGATCATAAGACATTATAGTTATTATAAAAAATTTATTTATTTATTTGTATGAAAAAAAATTATGAATAACTACATTACATTACGGACCGGAGCATAGTGGAGATTTAAAATTATGATCTATGGAAGATGTAGGTTATGCGATATTAGAGGTTAGAGGTGAAGTAAACATTAACAATTATTTCTAGCTACATCATATAAAACAGGTCACAAACACAAATTTCACCAGTTACTACAAACCTCAAAACTCATTATGAGCAACTAATTTTACTATTTTCCGAAAAAACCTAATTATTATGCATAAATTGAAGCAACTTCGCGGGAAAGCTGTGTGAACCGCGCGCAAATACATTTGTTGACTTTGTAAGCTCACAGCCAAATAAATCAATAATATAGAAGGTAATAAAGACTATGGAACTACTCAGTGCGGTATTAGCTATCGATTATGAAACAATCTTTTAGTATTTTAACGTTTCGAAATTGCAATTAAACGACGTCAAGTAAATCGTTCGATAAATAAAATTTTTTAATGGGTTAGTCGCTGGTCCACTTCTCGAAAAATTTTATCGTATAAATTTTCCCAGGAATCATAGGAACAATCTGAAAAAATTCAAGTAAGTCGATCCAGTTCCCGAAAATTTTGCTTCGTAAGAGCCTTCCCAGGTATCATAGAAACAATTTGACGAAATGTCAAGTCAAGAGGTCGGTAACTTTAGGAGAACTCCGGTTACAAAAGGAAGTACAAGTTTTTTTTCCCCGATATACTTCCCGAAATTTTTTTTCTTGAGCAACCTTCTCTGGAATCGAAGAATCAAATTGCCAAAAATTCAAGTCAATCGGTTCATAACTTTTGAAGATAACTAGATTTTTCCAAACCAACGTAAGATTTTTATATAAAAGACTAGCCGTGCCCTACTAGAGAAGGTTCGCTGCAGCGCATACTCATTGAATATATGAAAAATGAAACATGGGATATTTTCCATCGCGGCCGCGATAGCCGAGTGCATACTGACATTCGGAGGGCTCGGGTTCAAATCCCAGTGCCAGCAACATCCAAAAGTTATAGAAAATTAATTTAAAATAAAACATTAAGTTAAATTTTCTAATTGCGGTCGCCCCTCGGCAGGGAATGTCCACCCCTCCGAGTGTATTTCGGACATGAAATAAAAGGCTCCTCGTAAAAAAACCATCAGCCGTTCGGAGGCGGCTTAGTATAAACTGTAGGTCCCTCCATTTGTTGGAAAAACATCAAGACGCAAAACCACAAATTGGAGGAGGAGCTCAGCGGTTACAAAGCGCCAATTATATATAGGTATATATATAATTTCATTTACTCAAGCCTTGTAGCTATACAACATTTTTCGTTTTACCATTGACATTAGTCCACTTCCCGGAAAGAATATTAGTTTTCCTGCTCATCTAAGCAAAAAGTCACCTATCCTCCGATTTTCAAGTAATCGAACGAACGATAAATAATTTTTTTTTGAATATGTCTATCCTTTCTCTTCCTGTTAATCTAAGCACGATAGATGGGTTCGAATATCAAGTAAATCGAACCATAAATCAAATTTTTTCGCAGAGTTCGGTCTTCAAACCATTTCCGGGAGTAGTCTTCATGTTAATCTAAACAAAAAGTCACCGAACTTCAACTAAATGGAACCATAAATCAGCTTTTCGAATAGATCGGTCTTTTGTCTACTTCCTGGAGAGAAGTGTAGAATGGGAACTCCAAGCAAAAGCCCACCTATGTACCGAATATCAAGTTAGTCAAAACATAAATAAGATTTTTCCGAATAGGTCAGTCCCTGGCCTACTTTCCGGAGAGAGTAGTCTTAGCAATACGGGTACTGCATCGAAAACTTTCAGAGCTGAAGTATTCGTATCCATCCGGACAATATGATCTATTCAACGTAGCCGCTGTTTCTTTATTCGCTGAACTATGTCAATGTCGCCGTATATCTCATACAGATCATTATTCCACCAGCTGCGGTATTTGTCGTTGCCAACTCGTAGGGGACCGTAAATCTTACGCAAAACCTTTCTCTCGAAAACTCCTAACGCCGACTCATCAGATATTTTCATCGCCCATGCTTCCGCACCATATAGTAGGACGGGAATTATGAGGGACTTGTAGGGTTTGGTTTTGGTTCGTCGGAAGACGACTTTACTTTTCAATGGCCTACTCATTCCAAAGCAGTACCTGTTGGCAAGAAACATTTTGCGTTGGATTTCCAGTCTGGCGTTGTTGCTGGTGTTAATACTGGTAGATAGTCGAAATTATCTACGACCTCGAAGTTATGAGTGTCAACAGTGACATGAGAGCCAAGTCACAAATGCGATGACTGTTTGTGTGATGACAGGGTATATTTCGTCTTGCCCTCGTTCACTACCACACCCATATCCTTCGCTTCCTTATCCAGTCTGGAGGTGTAGCGTACGCCAGCAGCTGTACACTCTTATAGAAGATTATACCTTCTCTATTCAGCTCTGCTCTTATTATTTTATCCAGCAATAAGTTAAAAAAGTCACTTCCCTGTCTGAAACCTCGTTTGGTATCGAACGGCTCGGAGAGGTCCTTCCCGATCCTTACAGAGCTTTTAGTGTTTCTTAACGTCAGCTTACATTTTTTTCGGGGATACTAAATTCAGACACGGCGGCGAAAAGGCAGCCCTAGTCGTGCTGTCGAAGGCGCCTTTAAAATGGGAAGAGTTGGTGTCGATCCTCTTTTCACAGGTCTTTTCCAAGATTATGAATATCTGGTCAATGGTCGATATTTACACTGATAAGGTCCTATCAGTTTGTTGACGGCAGACTTTAGTCTTTCACACAATACGCTCCACAGGACCCTATAGGCGATATAAAAAAGAGGCTTATCCCACGATCATTGGCGCAGAATGTGGGATCCCTTTATTATGGATTGGACATAGCACACCCAATTTCCAATCATTGGGCATGCTTACGTCCGACCATATTCTGCAAAGTAGCTGATGCATGCACCTTATCAGCTCTTCATCACCATGTTTGAATAGCTCTGCCGGTAGGCCGTCAGCTCAAGCGGCTTTGTTATTTTTTGTTTTGATTTAGTGCAAATAATTAAATTAAATTAAATGAAAGACGTGGCTTTTAACGTATAATTAACTTTTTTGTAACTGTCGACTGTCCAAAATGTAAAGACAACTAAACTAAAACTGTCACGGACTTTTATGCATATCGACTACATAAACAAGTTCCTGTTATCTTCTTATGTACTCGGTATTATCTTTTGTCTTCTTATTCGTTTCACCGCTGCTTGTAAGCATCAGGTGATTCTATTGATTTGGGTTGC
The DNA here is from genome assembly GCA_037013455.1 of Ceratitis rosa. Taxonomy (NCBI): domain Eukaryota; kingdom Metazoa; phylum Arthropoda; class Insecta; order Diptera; family Tephritidae; genus Ceratitis; species Ceratitis rosa. Next base: position 183,606 of record JAWMAG010000048.1, read on the forward strand.
CGTATTGTTCGTGCTACCGTACGTAATAAAGAATTATTTAATTATTGTGGCTTTCGCCACATTTTTTAAGCAGGCAATTGCTATTTGAACCTCTTCCTGGTCAGATAATGGAACGTCTTGGGGCATCGGTGGCTAGATCACATATTTGTGTCCTACAGGAGTCTGCTCCAGTCTTGAAACCTTCTATAAGTCGTCGTATCTTCTCATAGAATTTTCGAGCGTTACCCTTGTCGGCCAGCTCCTTTTTTTTTTGTGTCTGCAGATGCGTCTTGCTTCCCTCTGAAGTTCGCAGGTTCCATCCCGAACGTAGAGTGGTCGAACGCAATGTTGCGAGGTAGACCGTCTGCTTTATCTCCACTGCGACACGGCAGTCCTCATCGTACCTGCTAGCTGCTTTTACGACCTTTCCGATATCCAATAGTTTCGCTTGCAGCAGCATAGTTCTCTTATACCGGGTTGCTGATGAGTACTCTCATATAGCAGGAGTGCAAGTCGAGTAGAAAACCACTCAGCAGTCTGTTGTGATTGCAGCTTTTCGACGTCGAATTTTCTTTGTGTTTATTGATGAGCATTCTTCGACACACAGAGGCGGGTGCGTATCTTCGCTGCAACAAGATAGTGGTCCGAGTCGATGATGGGTCCTCGGAGTGTACGCACGTCAAGAACACTGGAGACATGTCTTCCGTCTATCGCGACATGATCGATCTGGTTTTTTGTTTTTCGATGAGGCCGCAGCCAAGCAGCTTGATGTATTTTTTAGCCCTGAAATCTAGTACTATAGACAACTATGTTTCGAGCCCCGACGAAGTCGATCAGCTTCAACCCATTAGGGGATGTTTCGTTGTGAAGGGTGAATTTTGCAACAGTCGTACCAAAAATACCTTCTTTGCCCACCCTGGTATTTAAAATCGCCAAGCACGAGATATCCTTCTCTTCCGTCGGGGTATGGACGCAAATCAACGATATGTTGACAAATTTCCATTTGATGCGAATTCTGGCGAGACGTTCACCCGCTATGGTGAATGCCAGTACTCGACGACGGAGTCTCTCTGGCTGGTTTCTACGTGGCGGGTCCCAAACCCAGCGCACAACCCCGCTGGGCGAGTAAGTTGAAAGTTTGTACACATTTATACAGCGAGCCGCTTGCTTCAATACCGACATCCGCTCACAGCCGCACCTCTGATGAACATACGCTGCAAAGACTTCAGCGGACCCTTAAATCGAGTAAGTCGGAGTGGCTCCACTGAAGCCTCCTCTCTCATTAGCCGTGACCCTAGGCTCCACACGGGTTGGTTACTGCATCTTGCACAAGGGTTCCTCACGTTTCCAGGGTGCGCGACGTGGACGCAAGAGTAGGAATTGAGTATAGCAACGTAACTGTCATAGCATACCCACAAGCTTAACTGAATGACTTAATGCTCGTAATACGAAAGTGGCGGCTGCAGAACTTTGTTTTTAACGGCGATATTGAAATGTACCAAATCCAAGATTTTAAACTCAACACAGTCACATTTGGTGTTCACTATGCCTTTTATTTGGCAATTCGGACTCTGCATCAATTCGCAGAAGACTCACGATATACAGTCCACTATCGAATCTATGTCACTGGTGATCGAAGCTCTAAACTCAGAATGATTTCCGTTAAGGAAGATTACAGCAAACCACCCAAGCATTTTGGATACCTTCCTACTTTCTGATCTATTAGATGTAGATTTTTTGAGGTTTTACGACTCAAGCTCGACAAAAACCCTAGTGATTCAATGGAATGCGCTTACCGATATCTTTTCTTATTCTTATGACAAAATACCTTCCACAAAATCTAGCACCAAGCGTAAAATTCTATCAGCGGTAGCAAAACTCTTTGACCCGGCGGGATGGCTACCGCCAATAATGATTATGGCCAAAATCCTCCTTTATGCTTTAAATAAATGGAACTATTTAAGAGAAAATCATCCCGAAATCAAGCAGCTCAAAATATACAGGTAGGTCAGTTCACGCCAATTCATGGATTTTTGAACGCCTCTGAAAAATAATTTTGTGCATACGTCTATTTAGGAGTTTCACTTAGCGAAAACACCTTCGTAACCTCATTACTTGCCGAGAAAAGCAAGGTAGCACCACTTCAAACAGTCAGTGCGCCCAGATTAGAGCTCTGCGGAGCAAAATCGATCAGAGCTCAAGATGACTTCACATGAAACAACCTTATGGACAGACTCCGCAATAGTGTTAGCATGGATGGAGAAGCCACCACATACATGGAAAACATTTGTGGTAAACAAGTCGTATCAAATTTTGGATAACGTGAATAATACTCCTTAGCGACATGTTTCCAGTTACGACAATCCAGTAGTTTTAGGAAGCCGGATACATCTAACACCCCAGAGTTGAGAAGAATCGAATCTTTTCATTACACTAAAAGCACAAACATATTTGGAAGATTCTCTTCTTTTTAATGTGCACTAAGAGTCGTTGCATACATATAATGAATCGATGCGGTATATTACGCGATTATAGCCGAGTTCAAGTTTACATGAAGTAATATTTAAAATTCATGAATTGTCACTTCTTTGATATAACGTTTCTCCAAGAATGTAGCCTATTAGAAATTATAAAATAATATAAATAAATTTAAATACAATTAAATTCACATGTCAAAATATAATTCTTATATTTTTTCTTCCAGAATTAGACAACCTAGAAGGCCTCTTCTTTTGTACCCGATAGGCAAAAGAACGGCCAGTTGGAAAATTTTCGACTGGATTATAATTTGAATTTAATTTACACCAGGGCTATAAAGTAAAAAAATATATTGAACGAAATGAGTTTTCCCAAAGAATCCCTTGTAAACAAACATAGGGTTATCCACTTCGTGGTTTCAAAAATAACGAGCTGTATTTTAAAATCTGTGAAACTTAGCAGACAAACCAAATAGCTTTCGTTTTAGTCAAAGTCAGGCAATTATGAAAATGGATCGCGTTACAATCGCACAACGCTTTAAAATTGTTAAAACCTTCTAGAAAAAGGGGGATTCAAACGTGACAACGTTTCGTGCTTTAAGAGGAGATTATGGTGCACATCGTCCAACCACTCAAGCAATTGTTAAATTTTAAAGAAATCTGAAAAGTCTGGATCGGTTACAAATATTGTAAAGCCTCTCTCTCTCTCTTCAGCGTTGAGGCACATTTTTCACTCAGAGATACATAAATAATCAAAAATGTCGAATTTGGGGCTCCGAGAAACCTCAAAATAATTGAAAGAGGCCTATATACCCATTAAATAACTTACTGTATGGTGCACTCTTTGGCCCGGAGGTGTGATTGGACCTTACTTCGGAGCGTTATGGTTTTTGGTCTGCAATTGAAGAACACGACTTGGACGATACGTGGTTTCAACATGCCACACAACACTTGGCGATATCAATTGGTCACCGGAATCGTGCGATTTGACACCGTTGGACGTTTTTATTTGCCGCTATGCGGATAAACCTTTAACTCTTGAGCACTTTAAAACCAACATTCGTCAAGTTACAACTGAGATACAGTCCAATATGTGCCAAAAAGCGGTTGACAATTACTTCAAACAAATTGTTTTAAATGCATTTTATTTTCGTAAAACTAAAAGTAATGGCAGAATGCGTAAAGCTACTCCAGGATTTCTTGCAGCATAAACTTTGAAGAGCTGCTGACATAGAAAGCAGAAAACTGGTGTTGTTAGAGATACTTGTAAGTTAATAGCCATTCTTTTTTTTATTTTTTACTATTGTACATGTATGTATTGTGATATTATTTTAAAGTGCTAAGTCTCATACACCGATATTATTATTTTATTCTGTTTAATAAACATTTGTTAGATATGAGCAATTTATAGTGCGCACCACAGAAATCTAATAATATATTAGAAAATAAATGAGATTTACTGACAGTCTTATGTACTATCCGTTCGTCCACTCTCTAGTAGCCCAGCTTAATTTCATCCGGTCTAACAGATCGCCTTAATAGATTCGAGGCTGATTTATCTAACCCTCTCGTCCAATGCTGATCATGGCATTAATTAATCAGCCCCGTGATGTCTTGGCATGGTTTACCTTATTCCCGTCTGTCCGTTGTCCAATGTTCTTCGTGACAGCTCTTCTGTACTGTCCGCTCATCACCTTCTTCATTTCTAGCCTCACTCATCTCACACAGGTTTTTTTCTTTTAGAAATCCATTTTACTCTTTTATTTCCAAATTCATACTGTTTCATATTGTAAGGTAAAGTTACATTGATTGAAGATATAAATGTTTAAAGACGAGAATTCGAGAGAGTGGTTAGGCACTAGAACTCTAAGGCACCATCGCCGCTTTGACCCTAGAGAAGGCGCCTCCATAGTGTGACATGGATTGTCGCTCGTGAGCTTTTTTCTCAAGTATTTCATATATTCAGTCATTTTTATATATACAGCCTTGTCCAAAAGTATTATGCACCCCACTAAAATACAAGTATTCTCAAATGTGGCTATCAAAGTTACCACTTCTTTTTGTAAATGTCTTAGATGGGTGTTTAACTGCTGATTAAACGAATAAATTGTGTAACATTAAAAGTCATAGCACTCTGGGTAAGCTAAACCTAAAAATGTAATTTTTAAGAAATTCATAAAATATTTTCGTATTTAAAATTTGAAAGTTAAAGTGTAAATTACATTTAGTGAAAAGTTACCAATCTTATAAAAACAGTTATATTTACCGAAATGCCTAAAAAAGTCTGATGAATCAAATTTCGAGGTAAGCTTAGTTTAGAACGTCTTAAAGTATTAAAGTCGGCGAAATGTTCGTTTGCGAGGGTCGCATGGACAGTCAAAAGTACATAAATGTATTAGAAGCTGTTCTTCTGCCTTCGTTAACGCGCATTTTCGTTATTATCACTAATTCCTTGTATTTTCACTGTTTTACGAATAAAACTTGATTACTTCACTTGTTAAAACAAAAAATTCTGTAATTAGTGGGGTGCCTAATACTTTTGGCCAAGGCTGTAATATATAGTGTAACAAGTTTAGTTTGAACTAAATACCATTATTGTACCTTCAACTTTAAAAACGCTTATTTATTTAATTAACTTTCAGCGAAGGTACTGAGCGTAACAAGTGGTGCAATAACATATAACTTAGAAATTTTTACCCTTCTCTAGGGTTAAAACCTATGATCTTGTTTCCTAAGGCGCCCATAGATGCACGGTCACGTATAATGTGCCTTTGTATTCCACCTTAGGCACTAATTACACAAAAAAATATTTTTACCACACTTCGATGCACTCGCGATCTTGAAAATTAAATTTACCTATCATTTTCAACCTCTCAGGGAAATTAACCCAGCGCGGTATTGCACAAATGGCAGGCATCCTGCCGTGTTAAAAAGTTTTGCAACCGACGATAAAATCTGTAGCTAAGTGACTGCATTTGCTGAAGTATCTGGCAGAATTGTATAACTAAACTTGTCTGTTAGAGCGTTCCATTGATACCCAGTGTATAAATATCAGCTACTTGCTGTATTTATTTATTTGTTTTTATATAGTCTCCGTTTAATTAAAAACACTTTGTTATTTCTTTGAATAGTTTTCACAGATTTGATTTTATTTTATATTTTTTATATTAAGTTTATTTTACAAATATGTTTATATTTATGGTATATTATTGACACAGCCGTCGAGACTTAGCGAGCGAAAATATTATTTTGACTAATACTAAAATTTACTAATCCATACATATTTATACATTTTTTGTATAGCGGGTAACGAGGAGGATAGGGTTGCAGGTACATAAGTACGAAAAAGGGAGTAGGGTGAGGTGAGTATATACATGGGTGAGTTGGTATGGTAAGTATAGGAATGTAAGTATGTTTATTTTTATTATTCTATATTTTAATTGTGCTATTTAGAAAGGCCTGAATTAGAACTCATGTCTTCAACATGCCGGCGGGCCTGCGGCGTCATCACGTCTTGGAAAGCTGCTGATTGCTTAATGGGAGGTGGAAGTTTAAGGTCCGGCTGTATAATAGGGTCTGCAAAGAGAATTTTCATCGAAACACATTATTAGTATATGAATTACTGTGAATGTATCGATGTGGGATAATGAGAGAAAAAATTGGTATCTGTGAGAGAGGGAGAGAGAGAGAGAGGGAGAGAGAGAGAGAGAGAGAGAGAGAGAGAGAGAGAGAGAGAGAGAGAGAGAGAGGAGGGAGAGAGAGAGAGAGAGAGAGAGGGAGGGAGAGAGAGAGAGAGAGAGAGAGAGGGAGGGAGAGAGAGAGAGAGAGAGAGAGGGAGGGAGAGAGAGAGAGAGAGAGAGAGGGAGGGAGAGAGAGAGAGACTCCCCAGAGAGAGAGGGAGGGAGAGAGAGAGAGACTCCCCAGAGAGAGTGAGAGTGTTAGAGCTAGTTCTGCAGAGTGTGACAGTTCCGCCAGAGATGCGGATGTCCACGTTCCCAACATGTTACTCGTTGGGATTGAGTATGTCCATCATTGGGAGTATTGGGCCGTCTATTTCGGGCATTCTGAGTTTTTATTTGCACCGGATAAGAGTAGCCATTTGATAAGATTTTTTGACAGTACTCGGATGACTTGGGTAGCCATTTTGGATTTTTCCACCGAAGTGAATGATGTTCGGTTGTCACTACTCTGTGAACCTGGAATGGTTGAGTAGTTGGATGTGGACACGAGTGGTAGCTTATTGTTGCTATTCTTGAAGATGTGGAAGGTCCTCCTTTATATACGAGTTTCCAAAATGCGGAGGGATTTCTGCGCTGAAAGCAATTCGACGTGTGGATCTGTTGCAGCGTTGGGAAATTTCTGACGTCCGTCTTCATTCTTGGCTTTTTCGTTTTCGTTATAATCGCTCCAACTCTGCCGATCCGATGAATGGGACGATGAACCACACTATTACGTGAGGAATTAGAACGGTAGGGAATCCAATCTTCTTTTCTGCCTTCAGAACTTCTGTTCGACGGAGTTTTAGTCACGAGGAGTGGACTTTTTTTCAGAAAGGGTACAGTCTCGGGAATGAGGTAGCTTTTGAGAGGCTTTCTGGTGAGTGAGTTTTTAATTTTCGTATATGGGGGATTATGCTTATGAAAAGAGTTGTCATTGTGCAATGAGTTGTGTTTGTGACCGCGGACTGGTTTTTGTATCCAATGCTGCTGAGTTGAGATTTTTGAGGATTTCATCTTGGCCGATGGCCATCCTGCCGGGTCAAAATTCGCAAGTTCTGTATCCGTGTTAAGACGGGGTGGAGTGAGTGAAATATTAGTTTCTTGTGCTATTGGGCCGCTTAATATCCACCCAAAGATGGAGTTTTGGGCTATTAAGCTTCCGCAGGCCTTGAAACCTGGGAGAAGAATTTGGGGAAGAATGTCGCTGCCAATCACCATTTCGATTTTGGTTGGTGCGAAGCAATCGGGATCTGCTAGGGGAAGTGAGCAGTATTCTTTAGGGTCCATATGCTTCAACGACGGTAGAGAGTGTGTTTTTTGGGGTAGTATTACAGCGGGAGTTGCGATCTTCTTTTCCTTATTTAAAGAGAGTATTGTTAGAGTGGGTGTTTCATTTGAGTTTCCAACTGGTACTCCGTCGATTCCAAAAATGTTGTAGTGAGTCTTAGGTGTTAGTAGATCAAGGGACTTATGCATTCGAGACGATACAAAAGTTTTCTGGGAGCCTTGATCTATTAGGGCACGTATTCAAATTATTTTTTCTTTGTGGAGGATGGGCACGTAGGCTGTGGGTAGCAATACTGTATTTCTGCTATTTGTAACGTGATGAGTACCCTTTGGGTGGGTTGAGTATTTTGAGTTGAATGTTACTGTACATATGTTTAGAGGTACAGGACTTGCCACTTGGGGTGTGGCATTATTTCGATGGGGGGTTGGTTCACTTGGCCTTTGGGGTTGCCTCGAGTGTAGAAGTGAGTGGTGGCGCTTTTTACAATATAAGCATGTGAAGCTGCTTTTGCAATCTCTCTTGGAGTGAGAGTAGGCCAAACAATTCATGCAATAATTATATTTCTTCGTGAACTTGATCCGATCGGGGACGGATAGCTTTTTGAATTCTGTGCACTTTATCATTGAGTGATGAGAGCTGCACAATTTGCACGAGAATAGCTGCGGCTGAATGTGAGCAATAGAAGCTTTAATTCCGAAATTCGATGCAGAGATTGGAAGTTCGGGTGTTGCTTCTAGAAGTTGGAGTTCCGATCTTTCGGAAGAAACGATTTTTGTATGAGACATCTCGTATCTGGCTGTGAGTGTTTGCCAGGCAGGGTTAAAGTTGGACTCATTTAATGAGAATTCGTGAATTATTTGCGCCGCTTCTCCTCTTGTTCTCATTTTTAATTGCAGCATTTTTTGCCTTAGCCAGAATTTAGAATTTTGTGCCGTGAAATAATCCTTGAACGACGGCCATTCTTTATTTCTCCGTGGAATATGGTACAAACAGGTTTGAGGTTCTGAGAAGGTTGAGATTGGGATTGCGCTAGGGAGTGCGCGTGGGGCCTTGATGCTACGGGTTCGAGGTTTGAGGCGAGTTGAAAGAGTAACTCATTTATCCGAGTCCTCATTAGCATCGCGTTGGCTCTGGAGGTGTCATAACGTTCTGCCCATACCGTTCGGGTTTTTTCATCCACGGTGTTACTCAGCTGCAGGTTATCATTGGCTGCATCTGCCAGGGCTATAAGTCTGTCCAACCTCTCCTTATATACCATCAACGCCGCCTTTGAGTGCATTGATTCTTCGATGCTTTTCCACTTTTCGCAGAATTTATCCAAATTCCTCAAGTGGAATAAAAATTCTGTGGGAGCCATTGTTGAGTGTTTTTGGGAGTCGCGGGGTTCCAATTGAGTTTGGAGGGGTTGAGGTTGTTCCAGTATATCCGTAGCCATCTTTTCTAATAGTGGGTTTTTAATGGTCCTTAATTGTGAGATTTTGTTTTATAAAATTTTATTATAAAATATTTATTTATATTTATATATATGTAAGTATATATTATTTTTAATTAATTTATTTAGGGGGTGGCTTTAATGTTTTTTATTGTACTGTCTCAGCGCGTCTGAGCACAGCAATGTATAAATGTATACTGGGTTTTTGTGATACCTTGTTTGTATGCTGGGTGCTTAGCCTAGCTTTCAGGAGTATGTTCGTATGTATACTTATGTACATACGTGCCTTTGTCCGCTTGCTATTGTAAATAGCGAAGAAGTGGAAATTGCCGGAATTGAAAAAACCACTGTATGTATATATGTGTATGTATATACATGTACCACGGTTGGGTAGCGGTGACTTGCTATGCCGTGGTGACTTTGGGCAGTGCAATGTGCTTACACTGGTCCGGTTATGGGCCCGTGGGAATGAGTTTCGGTGCAGTTGGGGTGTATATACAGAGAGTATATATATAATTGGGAGGATGTATGAGAGGGGCAACTGGTCCGATCTGGTCCTTTTCGAAGGTGTTTTTGGACCAGTTGACGTATATAAAATGGGGAGTTTATATACGTAAGGGGATATATTATAATAAGCGGTTTTTTATATTAAATATATACTTTTTATGGGGAAAGCTCGAGTTTTTCATATATACGTGTTAATATATTATATATGAGCGCTGTTATATTCGGTAAATGAAAAGTAGGGGATTTTCACTTACCGATTTTGGGGACCCGCTATATATTATTATATATTGTGATTAATTTTTTGTTTAGCGGATTTTGAGATTTTGCACAAACGTAATAAAACTTTTAATTTTATGATTATTATTTTTTTTTTTTGGGATCTGTATGTATGATGAGGAGGTATCATACACCGTTTGGCAAAATCCGCTAAACTTATTGCAATATTTAATCGAGTGAGAGAGTGGGACTTACTTAGACATCCGGAGTTTTTTACAAACCACTTTTTTTTGAGGGGGGGTTGACGGGTTGACTTCTAAGTAGTGCGGCAGTGTTGTCTTCTGAGTAGTGCTGGTGTTCCTGTTTTGCGTGTAGTGGCTTATGAACGTAAACGTGTGTGTTTTGTTTCGTTCTTGATTTTATAAATTTTGTAAATATTTAAATTTTTTGCCTAATTTTATTTAATTCTTACACCTTTTTATTTATGTATGTTCACTTTTTTTGATGTTTTTTGTCACCACATGTATGTATTGTGTATGTATGTACGCTTGTAATATATGTATATATATATATGTAATATATATTTTCTGTTTTATATTTTTACCGCTTTTTATGTTCTGCTTTTCACTTTTTTGTGTTTTGTGTCACGGCATGTACATACTATGTATTTATATATATATATACCTATTTTTTTTTTATTCTTCTTAATATATATGTTTTTTTCAAAAAAAAACAAATTTTCTGGTTTTTAATTTTCTATTTAATTTTGTTATTTTGTAGCCCAGAGCACTTGTGTATGTATTTTTTGTTTATTTGTCACAAGCACTCACTTTTTCCAGCGCCCGAGTTATTACACACGACTTTTTGCTAGCTTTACGTTTTGATACGGTGATCGCGTTAAATTTTGTTTTAATTTATTTTATATGATTTATATTTAGTTTTATTTTATTTTAGTTTTAAAAACACTTTCCTTATAAAAATATATAATATGTATATGTGTGTGTGTACATAGATTATTTATATATATTAAACGTGATATTGTTGGCGTTTGTATGTAAGTATGTACGTATGTATTACACATATATAAACTTTATTATGTACATATACATACGTAAAACGCTTTTTATTTATTTTTTATTTTAGGTTCACTCCGTAGTTGGGTTTCGGCACCATGTATAAATATCAGCTACTTGCTGTATTTATTTATTTGTTTTTATATAGTCTCCGTTTAATTAAAAACACTTTGTTATTTCTTTGAATAGTTTTCACAGATTGGATTTTATTTTATATTTTTTATATTAAGTTTATTTTACAAATATGTTTATATTTATATTATTGACACAGCCGTCGAGACTTAGCGAGCGAAAATATTATTTTGACTAATACTAAAATTTACTAATCCATACATATTTATACATTGTTTTGTATAGCGGGTAACGAGGAGGATAGGGTTGCAGGTACATAAGTACGAAAAAGGGAGTAGGGTGAGGTGAGTATATACATGAGTGAGTTGGTATCGTAAGTATAGGAATGTAAGTATGTTTATTTTTATTATTCTATATTTTAATTGTGCTATTTAGAAAGGCCTGAATTAGAACTCATGTCTTCAACATGCCGGCGGGCCTGCGGCGTCATGACGTCTTGGAAAGCTTCTGATTGCTTAATGGGAGGTGGAAGTTTAAGGTCCGGCTGTATAATAGGGTCTGCAAAGAGAATTTTCATCGAAACACATTATTAGTATATGAATTACTGTGAATGTATCGATGTGGGATAATGAGAGAAAAAATTGGTATCTGTGAGAGAGGGAGAGAGAGAGAGAGAGAGGAGAGGGAGAGAGAGAGAGAGAGAGAGAGAGAGAGAGAGAGAGAGAGAGAGAGAGAGAGAGAGAGAGAGAGAGAGGGAGAGAGAGAGAGAGGGAGGGAGAGAGAGAGAGAGAGAGAGGGAGGGAGAGAAAGAGAGAGGGAGGGAGAGAGAGAGAGAGAGACTCCCCAGAGAGAGTGAGAGTGTTAGAGCTAGTTCTGCAGAGTGTGACAGTTCCGCCAGAGATGCGGATGTCCACGTTCCCAACATGTTACTCGTTGGGATTGAGTATGTCCATCATTGGGAGTATTGGGCCGTCTATTTCGGGCATTCTGAGTTTTAATTTGCACCGGATAAGAGTAGCCATTTGATAAGATTTTTTGACAGTACTCGGATGACTTGGGTAGCCATTTTGGATTTTTCCACCGAAGTGAATGATGTTCGGTTGTCACTACTCTGTGAACCTGGAATGGTTGAGTAGTTGGATGTGGACACGAGTGGTAGCTTATTGTTGCTATTCTTGAAGATGTGGAAGGTCCTCCTTTTATACGAGTTTCCAAAATGCGGAGGGATTTCTGCGCTGAAAGCAATTCGACGTGTGGATCTGTTGCAGCGTTGGGAAATTTCTGACGTCCGTCTTCATTCTTGGCTTTTTCGTTTTCGTTATAATCGCTCCAACTCTGCCGATCCGATGAATGGGACGATGAACCACACTATTACGTGAGGAATTAGAACGGTAGGGAATCCAATCTTCTTTTCTGCCTTCAGAACTTCTGTTCGACGGAGGTTTAGTCACGAGGAGTGGACTTTTTTTCAGAAAGGGTACAGTCTCGGGAATGAGGTAGCTTTTGAGAGGCTTTCTGGTGAGTGAGTTTTTAATTTTCGTATATGGGGGATTATGCTTATGAAAAGAGTTGTCATTGTGCAATGAGTTGTGTTTGTGACCGCGGACTGGTTTTTGTATCCAATGCTGCTGAGTTGAGATTTTTGAGGATTTCATCTTGGCCGATGGCCATCCTGCCGGGTCAAAATTCGCAAGTTCTGTATCCGTGTTAAGACGGGGTGGAGTGAGTGAAATATTAGTTTCTTGTGCTATTGGGCCGCTTAATATCCACCCAAAGATGGAGTTTTGGGCTATTAAGCTTCCGCAGGCCTTGAAACCTGGGAGAAGAATTTGGGGAAGAATGTCGCTGCCAATCACCATTTCGATTTTGGTTGGTGCGAAGCAATCGGGATCTGCTAGGGGAAGTGAGCAGTATTCTTTAGGGTCCATATGCTTCAACGACGGTAGAGAGTGTGTTTTTTGGGGTAGTATTACAGCGGGAGTTGCGATCTTCTTTTCCTTATTTAAAGAGAGTATTGTTAGAGTGGGTGTTTCATTTGAGTTTCCAACTGGTACTCCGTCGATTCCAAAAATGTTGTAGTGAGTCTTAGGTGTTAGTAGATCAAGGGACTTATGCATTCGAGACGATACAAAAGTTTTCTGGGAGCCTTGATCTATTAGGGCACGTATTCAAATTATTTTTTCTTTGTGGAGGATGGGCACGTAGGCTGTGGGTAGCAATACTGTATTTCTGCTATTTGTAACGTGATGAGTACCCTTTGGGTGGGTTGAGTATTTTGAGTTGAATGTTACTGTACATATGTTTAGAGGTACAGGACTTGCCACTTGGGGTGTGGCATTATTTCGATGGGGGGTTGGTTCACTTGGCCTTTGGGGTTGCCTCGAGTGTAGAAGTGAGTGGTGGCGCTTTTTACAATATAAGCATGTGAAGCTGCTTTTGCAATCTCTCTTGGAGTGAGAGTAGGCCAAACAATTCATGCAATAATTATATTTCTTCGTGAACTTGATCCGATCGGGGACGGATAGCTTTTTGAATTCTGTGCACTTTATCATTGAGTGATGAGAGCTGCACAATTTGCACGAGAATAGCTGCGGCTGAATGTGAGCAATAGAAGCTTTAATTCCGAAATTCGATGCAGAGATTGGAAGTTCGGGTGTTGCTTCTAGAAGTTGGAGTTCCGATCTTTCGGAAGAAACGATTTTTGTATGAGACATCTCGTATCTGGCTGTGAGTGTTTGCCAGGCAGGGTTAAAGTTGGACTCATTTAATGAGAATTCGTGAATTATTTGCGCCGCTTCTCCTCTTGTTCTCATTTTTAATTGCAGCATTTTTTGCCTTAGCCAGAATTTAGAATTTTGTGCCGTGAAATAATCCTTGAACGACGGCCATTCTTTATTTCTCCGTGGAATATGGTACAAACAGGTTTGAGGTTCTGAGAAGGTTGAGATTGGGATTGCGCTAGGGAGTGCGCGTGGGGCCTTGATGCTACGGGTTCGAGGTTTGAGGCGAGTTGAAAGAGTAACTCATTTATCCGAGTCCTCATTAGCATCGCGTTGGCTCTGGAGGTGTCATAACGTTCTGCCCATACCGTTCGGGTTTTTTCATCCACGGTGTTACTCAGCTGCAGGTTATCATTGGCTGCATCTGCCAGGGCTATAAGTCTGTCCAACCTCTCCTTATATACCATCAACGCCGCCTTTGAGTGCATTGATTCTTCGATGCTTTTCCACTTTTCGCAGAATTTATCCAAATTCCTCAAGTGGAATAAAAATTCTGTGGGAGCCATTGTTGAGTGTTTTTGGGAGTCGCGGGGTTCCAATTGAGTTTGGAGGGGTTGAGGTTGTTCCAGTATATCCGTAGCCATCTTTTCTAATAGTGGGTTTTTAATGGTCCTTAATTGTGAGATTTTGTTTTATAAAATTTTATTATAAAATATTTATTTATATTTATATATATGTAAGTATATATTATTTTTAATTAATTTATTTAGGGGGTGGCTTTAATGTTTTTTATTGTACTGTCTCAGCGCGTCTGAGCACAGCAATGTATAAATGTATACTGGGTTTTTGTGATACCTTGTTTGTATGCTGGGTGCTTAGCCTAGCTTTCAGGAGTATGTTCGTATGTATACTTATGTACATACGTGCCTTTGTCCGCTTGCTATTGTAAATAGCGAAGAAGTGGAAATTGCCGGAATTGAAAAAACCACTGTATGTATATATGTGTATGTATATACATGTACCACGGTTGGGTAGCGGTGACTTGCTATGCCGTGGTGACTTTGGGCAGTGCAATGTGCTTACACTGGTCCGGTTATGGGCCCGTGGGAATGAGTTTCGGTGCAGTTGGGGTGTATATACAGAGAGTATATATATAATTGGGAGGATGTATGAGAGGGGCAACTGGTCCGATCTGGTCCTTTTCGAAGGTGTTTTTGGACCAGTTGACGTATATAAAATGGGGAGTTTATATACGTAAGGGGATATATTATAATAAGCGGTTTTTTATATTAAATATATACTTTTTATGGGGAAAGCTCGAGTTTTTCATATATACGTGTTAATATATTATATATGAGCGCTGTTATATTCGGTAAATGAAAAGTAGGGGATTTTCATTTACCGATTTTGGGGACCCGCTATATATTATTATATATTGTGATTAATTTTTTGTTTAGCGGATTTTGAGATTTTGCACAAACGTAATAAAACTTTTAATTTTATGATTATTATTTTTTTTTTTTTGGGATCTGTATGTATGATGAGGAGGTATCATACACCGTTTGGCAAAATCCGCTAAACTTATTGCAATATTTAATCGAGTGAGAGAGTGGGACTTACTTAGACATCCGGAGTTTTTTACAAACCACTTTTTTTTGAGGGGGGGTTGACGGGTTGACTTCTAAGTAGTGCGGCAGTGTTGTCTTCTGAGTAGTGCTGGTGTTCCTGTTTTGCGTGTAGTTTTGATTGTGTCCTCTGTGGCTTATGAACGTAAACGTGTGTGTTTTGTTTCGTTCTTGATTTTATAAATTTTGTAAATATTTAAATTTTTTGCCTAATTTTATTTAATTCTTACACCTTTTTATTTATGTATGTTCACTTTTTTTGATGTTTTTTGTCACCACATGTATGTATTGTGTATGTATGTACGCTTGTAATATATGTATATATATATATGTAATATATATTTTCTGTTTTATATTTTTACCGCTTTTTATGTTCTGCTTTTCACTTTTTTGTGTTTTGTGTCACGGCATGTACATACTATGTATTTATATATATATATACCTATTTTTTTTTTATTCTTCTTAATATATATGTTTTTTTCAAAAAAAAACAAATTTTCTGGTTTTTAATTTTCTATTTAATTTTGTTATTTTGTAGCCCAGAGCACTTGTGTATGTATTTTTTGTTTATTTGTCACAAGCACTCACTTTTTCCAGCGCCCGAGTTATTACACACGACTTTTTGCTAGCTTTACGTTTTGATACGGTGATCGCGTTAAATTTTGTTTTAATTTATTTTATATGATTTATATTTAGTTTTATTTTATTTTAGTTTTAAAAACACTTTCCTTATAAAAATATATAATATGTATATGTGTGTGTGTACATAGATTATTTATATATATTAAACGTGATATTGTTGGCGTTTGTATGTAAGTATGTACGTATGTATTACACATATATAAACTTTATTATGTACATATACATACGTAAAACGCTTTTTATTTATTTTTTATTTTAGGTTCACTCCGTAGTTGGGTTTCGGCACCATGTATAAATATCAGCTACTTGCTGTATTTATTTATTTGTTTTTATATAGTCTCCGTTTAATTAAAAACACTTTGTTATTTCTTTGAATAGTTTTCACAGATTGGATTTTATTTTATATTTTTTATATTAAGTTTATTTTACAAATATGTTTATATTTATATTATTGACACAGCCGTCGAGACTTAGCGAGCGAAAATATTATTTTGACTAATACTAAAATTTACTAATCCATACATATTTATACATTGTTTTGTATAGCGGGTAACGAGGAGGATAGGGTTGCAGGTACATAAGTACGAAAAAGGGAGTAGGGTGAGGTGAGTATATACATGAGTGAGTTGGTATCGTAAGTATAGGAATGTAAGTATGTTTATTTTTATTATTCTATATTTTAATTGTGCTATTTAGAAAGGCCTGAATTAGAACTCATGTCTTCAACATGCCGGCGGGCCTGCGGCGTCATGACGTCTTGGAAAGCTTCTGATTGCTTAATGGGAGGTGGAAGTTTAAGGTCCGGCTGTATAATAGGGTCTGCAAAGAGAATTTTCATCGAAACACATTATTAGTATATGAATTACTGTGAATGTATCGATGTGGGATAATGAGAGAAAAAATTGGTATCTGTGAGAGAGGGAGAGAGAGAGAGAGAGAGAGAGGGAGAGGGAGAGAGAGAGAGAGAGAGAGAGAGAGAGAGAGAGAGAGAGAGGGAGAGAGAGAGAGAGAGAGAGAGAGAGAGAGAGAGAGGGAGAGAGAGAGAGAGGGAGGGAGAGAGAGAGAGAGAGAGAGGGAGGGAGAGAAAGAGAGAGGGAGGGAGAGAGAGAGAGAGAGACTCCCCAGAGAGAGTGAGAGTGTTAGAGCTAGTTCTGCAGAGTGTGACAGTTCCGCCAGAGATGCGGATGTCCACGTTCCCAACATGTTACTCGTTGGGATTGAGTATGTCCATCATTGGGAGTATTGGGCCGTCTATTTCGGGCATTCTGAGTTTTAATTTGCACCGGATAAGAGTAGCCATTTGATAAGATTTTTTGACAGTACTCGGATGACTTGGGTAGCCATTTTGGATTTTTCCACCGAAGTGAATGATGTTCGGTTGTCACTACTCTGTGAACCTGGAATGGTTGAGTAGTTGGATGTGGACACGAGTGGTAGCTTATTGTTGCTATTCTTGAAGATGTGGAAGGTCCTCCTTTTATACGAGTTTCCAAAATGCGGAGGGATTTCTGCGCTGAAAGCAATTCGACGTGTGGATCTGTTGCAGCGTTGGGAAATTTCTGACGTCCGTCTTCATTCTTGGCTTTTTCGTTTTCGTTATAATCGCTCCAACTCTGCCGATCCGATGAATGGGACGATGAACCACACTATTACGTGAGGAATTAGAACGGTAGGGAATCCAATCTTCTTTTCTGCCTTCAGAACTTCTGTTCGACGGAGTTTTAGTCACGAGGAGTGGACTTTTTTTCAGAAAGGGTACAGTCTCGGGAATGAGGTAGCTTTTGAGAGGCTTTCTGGTGAGTGAGTTTTTAATTTTCGTATATGGGGGATTATGCTTATGAAAAGAGTTGTCATTGTGAAATGAGTTGTGTTTGTGACCGCGGACTGGTTTTTGTATCCAATGCTGCTGAGTTGAGATTTTTGAGGATTTCATCTTGGCCGATGGCCATCCTGCCGGGTCAAAATTCGCAAGTTCTGTATCCGTGTTAAGACGGGGTGGAGTGAGTGAAATATTAGTTTCTTGTGCTATTGGGCCGCTTAATATCCACCCAAAGATGGAGTTTTGGGCTATTAAGCTTCCGCAGGCCTTGAAACCTGGGAGAAGAATTTGGGGAAGAATGTCGCTGCCAATCACCATTTCGATTTTGGTTGGTGCGAAGCAATCGGGATCTGCTAGGGGAAGTGAGCAGTATTCTTTAGGGTCCATATGCTTCAACGACGGTAGAGAGTGTGTTTTTTGGGGTAGTATTACAGCGGGAGTTGCGATCTTCTTTTCCTTATTTAAAGAGAGTATTGTTAGAGTGGGTGTTTCATTTGAGTTTCCAACTGGTACTCCGTCGATTCCAAAAATGTTGTAGTGAGTCTTAGGTGTTAGTAGATCAAGGGACTTATGCATTCGAGACGATACAAAAGTTTTCTGGGAGCCTTGATCTATTAGGGCACGTATTCAAATTATTTTTTCTTTGTGGAGGATGGGCACGTAGGCTGTGGGTAGCAATACTGTATTTCTGCTATTTGTAACGTGATGAGTACCCTTTGGGTGGGTTGAGTATTTTGAGTTGAATGTTACTGTACATATGTTTAGAGGTACAGGACTTGCCACTTGGGGTGTGGCATTATTTCGATGGGGGGTTGGTTCACTTGGCCTTTGGGGTTGCCTCGAGTGTAGAAGTGAGTGGTGGCGCTTTTTACAATATAAGCATGTGAAGCTGCTTTTGCAATCTCTCTTGGAGTGAGAGTAGGCCAAACAATTCATGCAATAATTATATTTCTTCGTGAACTTGATCCGATCGGGGACGGATAGCTTTTTGAATTCTGTGCACTTTATCATTGAGTGATGAGAGCTGCACAATTTGCACGAGAATAGCTGCGGCTGAATGTGAGCAATAGAAGCTTTAATTCCGAAATTCGATGCAGAGATTGGAAGTTCGGGTGTTGCTTCTAGAAGTTGGAGTTCCGATCTTTCGGAAGAAACGATTTTTGTATGAGACATCTCGTATCTGGCTGTGAGTGTTTGCCAGGCAGGGTTAAAGTTGGACTCATTTAATGAGAATTCGTGAATTATTTGCGCCGCTTCTCCTCTTGTTCTCATTTTTAATTGCAGCATTTTTTGCCTTAGCCAGAATTTAGAATTTTGTGCCGTGAAATAATCCTTGAACGACGGCCATTCTTTATTTCTCCGTGGAATATGGTACAAACAGGTTTGAGGTTCTGAGAAGGTTGAGATTGGGATTGCGCTAGGGAGTGCGCGTGGGGCCTTGATGCTACGGGTTCGAGGTTTGAGGCGAGTTGAAAGAGTAACTCATTTATCCGAGTCCTCATTAGCATCGCGTTGGCTCTGGAGGTGTCATAACGTTCTGCCCATACCGTTCGGGTTTTTTCATCCACGGTGTTACTCAGCTGCAGGTTATCATTGGCTGCATCTGCCAGGGCTATAAGTCTGTCCAACCTCTCCTTATATACCATCAACGCCGCCTTTGAGTGCATTGATTCTTCGATGCTTTTCCACTTTTCGCAGAATTTATCCAAATTCCTCAAGTGGAATAAAAATTCTGTGGGAGCCATTGTTGAGTGTTTTTGGGAGTCGCGGGGTTCCAATTGAGTTTGGAGGGGTTGAGGTTGTTCCAGTATATCCGTAGCCATCTTTTCTAATAGTGGGTTTTTAATGGTCCTTAATTGTGAGATTTTGTTTTATAAAATTTTATTATAAAATATTTATTTATATTTATATATATGTAAGTATATATTATTTTTAATTAATTTATTTAGGGGGTGGCTTTAATGTTTTTTATTGTACTGTCTCAGCGCGTCTGAGCACAGCAATGTATAAATGTATACTGGGTTTTTGTGATACCTTGTTTGTATGCTGGGTGCTTAGCCTAGCTTTCACGAGTATGTTCGTATGTATACTTATGTACATACGTGCCTTTGTCCGCTTGCTATTGTAAATAGCGAAGAAGTGGAAATTGCCGGAATTGAAAAAACCACTGTATGTATATATGTGTATGTATATACATGTACCACGGTTGGGTAGCGGTGACTTGCTATGCCGTGGTGACTTTGGGCAGTGCAATGTGCTTACACTGGTCCGGTTATGGGCCCGTGGGAATGAGTTTCGGTGCAGTTGGGGTGTATATACAGAGAGTATATATATAATTGGGAGGATGTATGAGAGGGGCAACTGGTCCGATCTGGTCCTTTTCGAAGGTGTTTTTGGACCAGTTGACGTATATAAAATGGGGAGTTTATATACGTAAGGGGATATATTATAATAAGCGGTTTTTTATATTAAATATATACTTTTTATGGGGAAAGCTCGAGTTTTTCATATATACGTGTTAATATATTATATATGAGCGCTGTTATATTCGGTAAATGAAAAGTAGGGGATTTTCATTTACCGATTTTGGGGACCCGCTATATATTATTATATATTGTGATTAATTTTTTGTTTAGCGGATTTTGAGATTTTGCACAAACGTAATAAAACTTTTAATTTTATGATTATTATTTTTTTTTTTTGGGATCTGTATGTATGATGAGGAGGTATCATACACCGTTTGGCAAAATCCGCTAAACTTATTGCAATATTTAATCGAGTGAGAGAGTGGGACTTACTTAGACATCCGGAGTTTTTTACAAACCACTTTTTTTTGAGGGGGGGTTGACGGGTTGACTTCTAAGTAGTGCGGCAGTGTTGTCTTCTGAGTAGTGCTGGTGTTCCTGTTTTGCGTGTAGTTTTGATTGTGTCCTCTGTGGCTTATGAACGTAAACGTGTGTGTTTTGTTTCGTTCTTGATTTTATAAATTTTGTAAATATTTAAATTTTTTGCCTAATTTTATTTAATTCTTACACCTTTTTATTTATGTATGTTCACTTTTTTTGATGTTTTTTGTCACCACATGTATGTATTGTGTATGTATGTACGCTTGTAATATATGTATATATATATATGTAATATATATTTTCTGTTTTATATTTTTACCGCTTTTTATGTTCTGCTTTTCACTTTTTTGTGTTTTGTGTCACGGCATGTACATACTATGTATTTATATATATATATACCTATTTTTTTTTTATTCTTCTTAATATATATGTTTTTTTCAAAAAAAAACAAATTTTCTGGTTTTTAATTTTCTATTTAATTTTGTTATTTTGTAGCCCAGAGCACTTGTGTATGTATTTTTTGTTTATTTGTCACAAGCACTCACTTTTTCCAGCGCCCGAGTTATTACACACGACTTTTTGCTAGCTTTACGTTTTGATACGGTGATCGCGTTAAATTTTGTTTTAATTTATTTTATATGATTTATATTTAGTTTTATTTTATTTTAGTTTTAAAAACACTTTCCTTATAAAAATATATAATATGTATATGTGTGTGTGTACATAGATTATTTATATATATTAAACGTGATATTGTTGGCGTTTGTATGTAAGTATGTACGTATGTATTACACGTATATAAACTTTATTATGTACATATACATACGTAAAACGCTTTTTATTTATTTTTTATTTTAGGTTCACTCCGTAGTTGGGTTTCGGCACCATGTATAAATATCAGCTACTTGCTGTATTTATTTATTTGTTTTTATATAGTCTCCGTTTAATTAAAAACACTTTGTTATTTCTTTGAATAGTTTTCACAGATTGGATTTTATTTTATATTTTTTATATTAAGTTTATTTTACAAATATGTTTATATTTATATTATTGACACAGCCGTCGAGACTTAGCGAGCGAAAATATTATTTTGACTAATACTAAAATTTACTAATCCATACATATTTATACATTGTTTTGTATAGCGGGTAACGAGGAGGATAGGGTTGCAGGTACATAAGTACGAAAAAGGGAGTAGGGTGAGGTGAGTATATACATGAGTGAGTTGGTATCGTAAGTATAGGAATGTAAGTATGTTTATTTTTATTATTCTATATTTTAATTGTGCTATTTAGAAAGGCCTGAATTAGAACTCATGTCTTCAACATGCCGGCGGGCCTGCGGCGTCATGACGTCTTGGAAAGCTTCTGATTGCTTAATGGGAGGTGGAAGTTTAAGGTCCGGCTGTATAATAGGGTCTGCAAAGAGAATTTTCATCGAAACACATTATTAGTATATGAATTACTGTGAATGTATCGATGTGGGATAATGAGAGAAAAAATTGGTATCTGTGAGAGAGGGAGAGAGAGAGAGAGAGGGAGAGAGAGAGAGAGAGAGAGAGAGGGAGAGAGAGAGAGAGGGAGGGAGAGAGAGAGAGAGAGAGAGAGGGAGGGAGAGAAAGAGAGAGGGAGGGAGAGAGAGAGAGAGAGACTCCCCAGAGAGAGTGAGAGTGTTAGAGCTAGTTCTGCAGAGTGTGACAGTTCCGCCAGAGATGCGGATGTCCACGTTCCCAACATGTTACTCGTTGGGATTGAGTATGTCCATCATTGGGAGTATTGGGCCGTCTATTTCGGGCATTCTGAGTTTTAATTTGCACCGGATAAGAGTAGCCATTTGATAAGATTTTTTGACAGTACTCGGATGACTTGGGTAGCCATTTTGGATTTTTCCACCGAAGTGAATGATGTTCGGTTGTCACTACTCTGTGAACCTGGAATGGTTGAGTAGTTGGATGTGGACACGAGTGGTAGCTTATTGTTGCTATTCTTGAAGATGTGGAAGGTCCTCCTTTTATACGAGTTTCCAAAATGCGGAGGGATTTCTGCGCTGAAAGCAATTCGACGTGTGGATCTGTTGCAGCGTTGGGAAATTTCTGACGTCCGTCTTCATTCTTGGCTTTTTCGTTTTCGTTATAATCGCTCCAACTCTGCCGATCCGATGAATGGGACGATGAACCACACTATTACGTGAGGAATTAGAACGGTAGGGAATCCAATCTTCTTTTCTGCCTTCAGAACTTCTGTTCGACGGAGTTTTAGTCACGAGGAGTGGACTTTTTTTCAGAAAGGGTACAGTCTCGGGAATGAGGTAGCTTTTGAGAGGCTTTCTGGTGAGTGAGTTTTTAATTTTCGTATATGGGGGATTATGCTTATGAAAAGAGTTGTCATTGTGCAATGAGTTGTGTTTGTGACCGCGGACTGGTTTTTGTATCCAATGCTGCTGAGTTGAGATTTTTGAGGATTTCATCTTGGCCGATGGCCATCCTGCCGGGTCAAAATTCGCAAGTTCTGTATCCGTGTTAAGACGGGGTGGAGTGAGTGAAATATTAGTTTCTTGTGCTATTGGGCCGCTTAATATCCACCCAAAGATGGAGTTTTGGGCTATTAAGCTTCCGCAGGCCTTGAAACCTGGGAGAAGAATTTGGGGAAGAATGTCGCTGCCAATCACCATTTCGATTTTGGTTGGTGCGAAGCAATCGGGATCTGCTAGGGGAAGTGAGCAGTATTCTTTAGGGTCCATATGCTTCAACGACGGTAGAGAGTGTGTTTTTTGGGGTAGTATTACAGCGGGAGTTGCGATCTTCTTTTCCTTATTTAAAGAGAGTATTGTTAGAGTGGGTGTTTCATTTGAGTTTCCAACTGGTACTCCGTCGATTCCAAAAATGTTGTAGTGAGTCTTAGGTGTTAGTAGATCAAGGGACTTATGCATTCGAGACGATACAAAAGTTTTCTGGGAGCCTTGATCTATTAGGGCACGTATTCAAATTATTTTTTCTTTGTGGAGGATGGGCACGTAGGCTGTGGGTAGCAATACTGTATTTCTGCTATTTGTAACGTGATGAGTACCCTTTGGGTGGGTTGAGTATTTTGAGTTGAATGTTACTGTACATATGTTTAGAGGTACAGGACTTGCCACTTGGGGTGTGGCATTATTTCGATGGGGGGTTGGTTCACTTGGCCTTTGGGGTTGCCTCGAGTGTAGAAGTGAGTGGTGGCGCTTTTTACAATATAAGCATGTGAAGCTGCTTTTGCAATCTCTCTTGGAGTGAGAGTAGGCCAAACAATTCATGCAATAATTATATTTCTTCGTGAACTTGATCCGATCGGGGACGGATAGCTTTTTGAATTCTGTGCACTTTATCATTGAGTGATGAGAGCTGCACAATTTGCACGAGAATAGCTGCGGCTGAATGTGAGCAATAGAAGCTTTAATTCCGAAATTCGATGCAGAGATTGGAAGTTCGGGTGTTGCTTCTAGAAGTTGGAGTTCCGATCTTTCGGAAGAAACGATTTTTGTATGAGACATCTCGTATCTGGCTGTGAGTGTTTGCCAGGCAGGGTTAAAGTTGGACTCATTTAATGAGAATTCGTGAATTATTTGCGCCGCTTCTCCTCTTGTTCTCATTTTTAATTGCAGCATTTTTTGCCTTAGCCAGAATTTAGAATTTTGTGCCGTGAAATAATCCTTGAACGACGGCCATTCTTTATTTCTCCGTGGAATATGGTACAAACAGGTTTGAGGTTCTGAGAAGGTTGAGATTGGGATTGCGCTAGGGAGTGCGCGTGGGGCCTTGATGCTACGGGTTCGAGGTTTGAGGCGAGTTGAAAGAGTAACTCATTTATCCGAGTCCTCATTAGCATCGCGTTGGCTCTGGAGGTGTCATAACGTTCTGCACATACCGTTCGGGTTTTTTCATCCACGGTGTTACTCAGCTGCAGGTTATCATTGGCTGCATCTGCCAGGGCTATAAGTCTGTCTAACCTCTTATATACCATCAACGCCGCCTTTGAGTGCATTGATTCTTCGATGCTTTTCCACTTTTCGCAGAATTTATCCAAATTCCTCAAGTGGAATAAAATTTCTGTGTGAGCCATTGTTGAGTGTTTTTGGGAGTCGCGGGGTTCCAATTGAGTTTGGAGGGGTTGAGGTTGTTCCAGTATATCCGTAGCCATCTTTTCTAATAGTGGGTTTTTAATGGTCCTTAATTGTGAGATTTTGTTTTATAAAATTTTATTATAAAATATTTATTTATATTTATATATATGTAAGTATATATTATTTTTAATTAATTTATTTAGGGGGTGGCTTTAATGTTTTTTATTGTACTGTCTCAGCGCGTCTGAGCACAGCAATGTATAAATGTATACTGGGTTTTTGTGATACCTTGTTTGTATGCTGGGTGCTTAGCCTAGCTTTCACGAGTATGTTCGTATGTATACTTATGTACATACGTGCCTTTGTCCGCTTGCTATTGTAAATAGCGAAGAAGTGGAAATTGCCGGAATTGAAAAAACCACTGTATGTATATATGTGTATGTATATACATGTACCACGGTTGGGTAGCGGTGACTTGCTATGCCGTGGTGACTTTGGGCAGTGCAATGTGCTTACACTGGTCCGGTTATGGGCCCGTGGGAATGAGTTTCGGTGCAGTTGGGGTGTATATACAGAGAGTATATATATAATTGGGAGGATGTATGAGAGGGGCAACTGGTCCGATCTGGTCCTTTTCGAAGGTGTTTTTGGACCAGTTGACGTATATAAAATGGGGAGTTTATATACGTAAGGGGATATATTATAATAAGCGGTTTTTTATATTAAATATATACTTTTTATGGGGAAAGCTCGAGTTTTTCATATATACGTGTTAATATATTATATATGAGCGCTGTTATATTCGGTAAATGAAAAGTAGGGGATTTTCATTTACCGATTTTGGGGACCCGCTATATATTATTATATATTGTGATTAATTTTTTGTTTAGCGGATTTTGAGATTTTGCACAAACGTAATAAAACTTTTAATTTTATGATTATTATTTTTTTTTTTGGGATCTGTATGTATGATGAGGAGGTATCATACACCGTTTGGCAAAATCCGCTAAACTTATTGCAATATTTAATCGAGTGAGAGAGTGGGACTTACTTAGACATCCGGAGTTTTTTACAAACCACTTTTTTTTGAGGGGGGGTTGACGGGTTGACTTCTAAGTAGTGCGGCAGTGTTGTCTTCTGAGTAGTGCTGGTGTTCCTGTTTTGCGTGTAGTTTTGATTGTGTCCTCTGTGGCTTATGAACGTAAACGTGTGTGTTTTGTTTCGTTCTTGATTTTATAAATTTTGTAAATATTTAAATTTTTTGCCTAATTTTATTTAATTCTTACACCTTTTTATTTATGTATGTTCACTTTTTTTGATGTTTTTTGTCACCACATGTATGTATTGTGTATGTATGTACGCTTGTAATATATGTATATATATATATGTAATATATATTTTCTGTTTTATATTTTTACCGCTTTTTATGTTCTGCTTTTCACTTTTTTGTGTTTTGTGTCACGGCATGTACATACTATGTATTTATATATATATATACCTATTTTTTTTTTATTCTTCTTAATATATATGTTTTTTTCAAAAAAAAACAAATTTTCTGGTTTTTAATTTTCTATTTAATTTTGTTATTTTGTAGCCCAGAGCACTTGTGTATGTATTTTTTGTTTATTTGTCACAAGCACTCACTTTTTCCAGCGCCCGAGTTATTACACACGACTTTTTGCTAGCTTTACGTTTTGATACGGTGATCGCGTTAAATTTTGTTTTAATTTATTTTATATGATTTATATTTAGTTTTATTTTATTTTAGTTTTAAAAACACTTTCCTTATAAAAATATATAATATGTATATGTGTGTGTGTACATAGATTATTTATATATATTAAACGTGATATTGTTGGCGTTTGTATGTAAGTATGTACGTATGTATTACACGTATATAAACTTTATTATGTACATATACATACGTAAAACGCTTTTTATTTATTTTTTATTTTAGGTTCACTCCGTAGTTGGGTTTCGGCACCATGTATAAATATCAGCTACTTGCTGTATTTATTTATTTGTTTTTATATAGTCTCCGTTTAATTAAAAACACTTTGTTATTTCTTTGAATAGTTTTCACAGATTGGATTTTATTTTATATTTTTTATATTAAGTTTATTTTACAAATATGTTTATATTTATATTATTGACACAGCCGTCGAGACTTAGCGAGCGAAAATATTATTTTGACTAATACTAAAATTTACTAATACATACATATTTATACATTGTTTTGTATAGCGGGTAACGAGGAGGATAGGGTTGCAGGTACATAAGTACGAAAAAGGGAGTAGGGTGAGGTGAGTATATACATGGGTGAGTTGGTATGGTAAGTATAGGAATGTAAGTATGTTTATTTTTATTATTCTATATTTTAATTGTGCTATTTAGAAAGGCCTGAATTAGAACTCATGTCTTCAACACCCAGAGTTTTGGTTTTAGAAGCACTCTCGAATTTCAGAAGGTTTGAATCGAGCAGATCCTCTTTGGGATATTGTTGCAGTATAGTGGAGTTATTTGCCGTTAATTTTTTAAGTATGAAACCAGCAGATTTCAGAGCGCTGACCACTTGAAAAAGTGATTCAGAAGCACTATTTATTTCATGACTACCGGATAGAATATCATCGACATATTCGTATTATTGGTGCGGCCAATGGATAAATGGTCTCCGTATCCGTTGCAATTTGATGCAACGTACGGATGACAAGGTATAGTGCACAATTGACCCCAAATGTAACAGTTTGCAGACAATAATCGGTGACAGGAGATTCAGCCGACTTACGAAATATAATTCGCTGAAACTGTTTATCATCGTCGTGAGTTTATATCTGAAGATACATTTTTTTCAATATCTCCGTTGAATACAAACTTTTACATGCGCCATTGAAGAATGAGCAGCATGGGTCTGGTTGAAGAGTAGGACCAGTATGCAAAATATCGTTGAGTGCCTGAGCTCGATTTTCTTGAGGCGTTAAATACTACTCGAACTTTAGTGGTCACTTTATCCGGTTTAACAACCGCATGATGTGGCAAGTAGAATGAGTGATAGTTGCCACGTGGGTAGGTGAGGTCAAGATATTCTTGCAACACATTGTTGTGCATTATGTTTAACTTTCCTTTTTTCTTATGCGTGTTCCATACTGAAAAATTGTTGAAGCGCTGCAGACCGTGAATGGCCTGAAGAGAGTTTTGCGGGGAAATCTTCCCTGAATGGAAGCCGCACAAGGTACCGACCGTTTGGGGCACGAGTCATGGTTTGCTTGAATATGTTTTCGCAAGCTTGATTCTCATTTGAAATTTGTGGAGTTGGAGGAATTTCTTCCTCTTCCCAACATTTTCTCAATTGATTACCAAGTGTTTCAGTTGAGATCTCTTCTACTTGTGTCGGGAATGACACCACTTTTACGGTTACTGGACCGCTAAGGATCCAGCGAATATTGTGTACTGTGTCGCAAATTGTTTGTACACCTTCCACGAGAATTTGTATGTCACTGCCGATTACCATGTCGGTTTGAGCTGGTATATGGCAATTTGGCTCAGCAAGTTCAAGGATTTTGAACTGTTGCCAGGTATTACGGCTTAGGGTAAAAGTTGGCAAATGCCTCGTTAGTTTTTGTAGCGTGATGGCACGGAAATTAATCCGTTGCTTGATTTTTAATGATACCAGAGTCAAGGAACAAAGTTTGGATGAGTTTTGGACACATCGAAAATTTCGAACTTAGAATGTTCAACTAGAAGTCGCAACCTTTTCTGAACTTTCGAGGAAATTAAATTTCTTTGTGAGCCTTGGTCAATTAAGGCTCTGAGTTTTAACAATTATCTTTGATGTTCCACTGCGATAATGGCAGTTTGAAGGAGAGTTCTGCTATCGTGTCCCGCATGTAATAATTGAATGTGTGCTTGCTTAGAGCAACAAGGTTGCTCACTTGGGCTGGAGTTGGAGCTGGTATGTGCTTGTCGAACTGGAGAAGTTGACAGTTGGATGTTGTACAGCAGCGTTGTGAGAACTGCTGCTGGCGGTTTGAGCATTTGGTTTTGCATTTAGGTGCAGCAAGGAATGATGCCGTAACTGACAATGTGTTCATGCAAACCTGATCGTACAGTCATTACTGCGATGACTTCGTGATAAGCAGTTTTTGCAGAGTTGATTCTGCTTCTCAAAACGTATTCGGTTTGATACCTACATTTTTTCGAAATTGTGGCATTGTGAAATTGGGTGTCGGGAATTGCAACATGGACATGTGTTTTTCCTTTTTTGTTCCGCCACAATTGGTTGTGTCCTGTTAAAAGATCTATTATGAGCAGCGTTTAAAGTGGCGACTGGTTTTGGTTAGTTTTGGCTTGGATGAAGCCGATTAAGATGCTCTACTACTTCGTATTTAGAAGTGATGAAGTCCATGCTGGCAGCTCATTTCGAGATGCAAGAGATTGTTCCCATAAGGATAATGTGGTTTCAGGCAGTTTCGTGGAGTATATGTAGATTAATATTGGGTCCCACAGTCTGTCGATATGCCTTGAGAATGTAAGGCGGACAGACAATCATTGATTGTTGTTTATAGTCTTTGTAATTGCTCGCTATTTTTGGTCTGTACGGTGCTAGCTCGAAATTATCATCGCTCAATGGATATTGTTTGACGATTGAGCCAGCTTTGCCTTCCATTTTGTACCGGAGATGCTACAATTTTTGTGCACGGGAGAGCTTAGGGTGATTTATGTAGACCGCTGTGAACATATCACGAAAAGCTAATCATTCTTCATAACCCCCATAGAATGTCTTTGTGTCACAGGCTGGGACTTTAAGGCATATATTCGATCGTTCTACATATCCTCATATTTTTAAGTTCATAAGTGTCATGACGCGTGAAGTATTTATTGTCTGCTGAAATTTTTAAGTTCTCAGGCAGACATTCGTCGGGCTTTGAACAAACCTCTTTATAGACCGTTTTGAATTTTGCCCAACACTCATCTGGAGATTTGTCTTTGTGTGAATGGTAGATTCCAAGCTGAGTTACAATGAAAGACACACAATTATCATCCCAACTAAATCGAGGTTCTGCCTACTATATATAAAGTTTATTCACGAACTGCTTCTTCACACAGAGACACATTTGATACTTCAAATGGTCAGGCAAGAGTTTCTCATTCCGAAGCTCAAGCCTCTGATTAAAAAGTGCATTTTTCAATGTAAGCAAAAGACACGCACGCAATTCATGGCCGCTCTATCCCTGACCGTTGTACGCTCACACTCCCATTTTCGACAACGTGAGTCGATTTTGCAGGACCATTTCAAATAAAAGCTTCAGTTTTGAGGTCGAACACCTATTTCAAAGGCTATGTTGCAGTCTTCTTCTTTGCAACGAAGGCCGTGCATCTTAAGCTTTCTTCAGATCTGACAACTGAGGCATTTCGAGCAGCACGTTTCGTGATGATGATTCCAATCCAAAACTATGAGCGACAACGGCAAAACGTTTATCGGCGCGCATCTCGCTATACAACGCGACGTCGTTAAACCCCTTAACGAATGCTCTGCCGGCATAGTCCAAAAATACGCTCCTTAAAGCATAAATTGGCATTACAATCCCACATCGGTGGCTTATGGGAATCAGCAGTTAAAAGCTTTAAAATCCATCTAAAAAACCAGTTGCATACCACAAGTTTACGTTTAATTAATTTACAACACTATTAGTGCGAATCGAGGCAGTTCTCAACTCGAGACCTCTGTCAGCTATCTCGCGAGACACTTCTGACCTCACCGCACTTACTCCTGGTCACTTTATCTTTTTGTTTCAGAAAATGACGACAAAAACGGTCATACCCTTGGCCCCTACGGCAGAAACAGAAACCTGCCTCTAATGTAGACTCTGCCACAAGTAACACCCTCTGCGCATGTGTGGCGCAATCCGGGCGATGAAGCCGCCACAACGACTAATAGTAGCCAGGGCGCAAGGCTACTGTATCAATTGTCTGGCGTTCATGCACACGACGAGCGGCCTTTCGAGCTAACGAAAAATCAATCTTAAACAAACAGCCCTCGCTCTCGCACGGCAGCTTTTCTTCCGTGGATACTGTCATTTAATTTATTGTACAAACTGTGCCTACTTAAATTAACCTTTACAAATAATATATACATAAGCTATATAAATGAATATTGTTGCATATTTTCAAAGTGAATTTAATTAAATATTGTGAACACAATTTAAACAAAAACAAGATGATTTTTATTGAAACCATTGAGCCCGCTCCACAGCCGGCATCCTCTTACTCGCCCAAGTCCTTAGCGACTTAAACACGAACTATAATCCAGAATTTTTCGAATGGTTCGGTTCTATGTCCACTTCCTGCAGATAAGCGCAGTCCGATTTTTTTAATAGATCAGTCTTTGCTCCACTTCCAGAATAGAAGAGGAGCCTTCCTGCTAATCTAATCAAAATGCCACCCATATACCGTATATACCTATAGTAAATCGAACTATAATTCAGAGTTTTTCGAATAGTTCGGCCTTTGTTCTATTTCCCGGAGAGGAGAGTAGACTTCCCGTTAATCTAAGCAAAACCCAACTATGTACCGAATTTCAAGTAAATCGAACGATAAATGCAAATTTTTCGTATAGTTCAGTCTCTGTTAGTCTAAGCAAAAAGCCACTTAGGCGCCGAGTTTTGTGCAAATGATTTTTTCGAATAGACCGGTCCTTGGTCCTCTTCCTGGATAGAAGAGCAGTCTTCCTGTTAATCTTAAATAGCAATAAGCCACCTTTGCACCGAATTTCGCGCAAACGGAACGCTAAATACAATTTTCGAATAGATTACTCCTTGGTCCACTTCCCGGAGAGAAGAGTAGTGTAGTATTCCTGTTATTATAAGCCAAAACCAATCTAGGTTTACAGATTATCAAGTAAATCATATCATAAATCACATTTTTTCGATTAGTTCGGTTCTTGGTCCACTTCCCGGAAAG
This sequence comes from Ceratitis rosa, assembly GCA_037013455.1. Lineage (NCBI taxonomy): Eukaryota > Metazoa > Arthropoda > Insecta > Diptera > Tephritidae > Ceratitis > Ceratitis rosa. Next base: position 215,073 of record JAWMAG010000048.1, read on the forward strand.
AAGAAACGTCTTCCTGTTAATCTTAGTAAAAACCCATCCATATACTGAATATCAAGCAAATCGAAATATAAGTCAGATTTTTTCAAATAGGTCACTCCCTGGCCCATTTTCCGGAGAGAAAGTTGCTATCATGTTAATATTAGCAATGGGCCCTCTATGCACTAAATTTCAAACAAAACAAACGATAAATGCAATTTTTTCGAATAGTTTGGTACTTGGTAGAAAAAGTCTTCCTGTTAATCTAGGCAAAATACCACCTATGTACTTAACATACGTGTAAAGTAAATCGAACCATAAATAAGATTTTCTTCGAATAGATCAGTCCCCGGGCCACTTGCCGGAGAGAAAGTATTATCCCTGTCAATGTTAGCAATAAGCCACTTATGAAGCGAGTTTCAAGTAAACCTATGAACAGATTCTCAAGTAAATGGAACGATAAATACAATTTTTTCGAAGTAGGAGTGACCACGTTCCACTTCCCGGAGAATCTTTTTGTTATACTAAGCTAAAATTCACCTATGCACCGAATTTCAAATAAATCAAGCGATAAATACAATTTTTTCGAATAGGTCACTCCTTGGTCCACTTCCCGGAGGATCTGCCTGTTAAACTAAGCAAAAACTCAACAGATTTCAAGTAAATCGAACCATAAATCAGATTTTTGTCCACTTCCCTGAGAGAAGAGTAGTCTTGCTGTTAATCTAAGCAAAAACCCACCCATGCACAGAATTTCAAGTAAATTGAACTATAAGTCAGATTTTCAAGTTTTAGCTTTCTTAAAACAATACATTTTCAATATAAAAATCTTACATTTAGTTTTACCTGTAGCGCATATGCGCTCTTGAACAACCAGAAAATATAATGAACCAGAACACTTGCAATTAAAGCAAGGAGAATTGAGAACAAAGAGGAAACAACAAAATGTGATGGACTTTTCGCAGCATACCCCCCTTCATAAATTTCCCACGTCTTTTCGAATGAAGTTTACCAACTCAATTTTGGCTCGCAATGTCTTGTTTCGCCAACTTAACCACAGGTCGAGTTCACAGGTTGTCTATCGTCCTCACCACAGCGCTACGGGCCTGCCTATGTTTTCCGCAATGAAGGCCTATTGCGACTCCCTTTGGCCATGAGTTTCTCTTCGCATTATCGTCAACAATGGCGTCGTTTATTTCAATTGGTTTGATCGGCGCCTGAAACCACTTTGCGCGTCTGGTTAAGCATGGAAGATATTCTCTGATCCATCGCTTCCAGAATTAGTTAGCAAGCAGACTCGAAATGCGAAAGCATCGTCGGAGGGCTGTACCTCTGTCATCTTCACAACTATACTCTCAAATTCCACTCGAGCTTCCTAGCAGAAAATGATTGGGCGTTAGTGCATCGCCGTAGTAGTATCCAAAAGCACATACTTTAGCGGTCTAGAGTTTAGAATATCTTCGATGTCAGCAAGAGTAGCTCTCAAAACTTCTTCGCTTAAGGTAACTTCGTGCGTGATAGCAGTAGCGAGTACTACCTCTGTCAAGGGCCAGTTAGATTTCGACTCAGTTTAGAATTTTGAGCCATGGAGACGTTCCCCGTCATTATCAGAGGATGGCACCCACCTCCAATCTTTAGCACAAGAGCCTTCTAAGATTTCTCCGATACGTATCGCAACGAATTGATGTAATCTTGGCATCTGAATGCTTTATCATGTTTTTTGAGTCCGTCCAAAAAATTTTACGGCTTACCTGCATAGAAAGTACTTCGCTTATGAATTTTGCCAATCGATGGCGCAGAACAGCCGCCATCAATTCCAGCCTAGGAATTGAAATAGGTTTCAAAGGCGTAACTCTCGTCTTCGACGCTAACTCAGCCGGTTACTACCCTCAGCTCGCAGACATGCTCTGCCGTAGCTCGCGTCTACGAAAATATGCAATTGATTACCTTCGCTGCTCTTAGCGAATGTGTAGCAGCGAGGGATCCTGATGTTGTTTACCGAATAGGCTCATCCCAAGTAACGCCAGAACGCCAAACTTCCTGCAGGATGATTATTACTTGTATGACAACGTAGCCGAGTAGTCCCAAATGATCCTGTCGTTTTGACTGAAATTTAGACTCGTCAAAGGTTTTTTCTTGAAACTTCTCCACAAACGCGAGTTCGTCCGGCATTGGTAGCCACCACATTCTTAATACTTTCTCAATAGTAGCGGCTGGCTCTTCAAAACATCTTGTCAACTGCTTCTGATCGGCGGAGTATTCGGTCAATACTCGTTTCGATCCCGATACCCAATTTAGCATTTCGAGTGAATCCAGCGGACTGCAGTGGCCATATGAGATAAGTCCTCTTCAGTGTCTGCACTCTGGAACTAGTCATCGACGAACGTGTTGTCAATAATAGCTTCTACAGCTTCCGGGTTAGTTTCGGAAAAGCATTGACCATTTCGGTTCTTTACATAGTTCGCCAAAGAAGGAGAACACGAGGCACCAAATGTCACTGCACATATGGCGTAGACATCTGGCTTTCGACTGAATTCACCATCGCGCGTAAGAACATTTGTGCTTCTTGGTCTTCGTCTGCCACCTTCACCTGGTATGTCACCACAAATAGCCACAGATTTTTCCCGAAAGCGAAGCAATATACCCATCAGTGCTTTAAGCTGGTCCTTTCTGCAGCATGCAGTCCAAAGCAATATCTCTAATCTTGGCTGCAGCATCCCATATCAACTTCGTTTGACATGTATTGGCGTCAAGCACCGCGAATGTAGGATACCACGACCTACTGCTGTTCGATATTTCGTTCGGCTTCAATTTGCATACATAGCCCTTTGTATATTTTTCCATTAATTGTAGGGCACGTTCATCATCATTGAGGCGCGTAAACACCGATGGCATCTACAGCAAAATACGCTGTAATCTGCTCAACCATTCCATCGTTACTATTAGTATGACAACAACAGATATGTAGCACGCGTGGAGTGTCTGTGCCCGGAAACAATTAGCACTTAGCGACGATCAGATTTACCATAAATCGCAATTCTCTTTAACTTCAATTGGTACACAAATTTTTGCATTGTCGATTTCAATAAGAATGCGCGGCCTAACGGCGTTGTAAGGTGAAATAGGAAGATCCTTAGATCCCTCTCAGTCAGGGTACAAGCAGCGCCTTCATCGATGAGCGCAAACGTTTTTACGGGCCGGCGACGTACCTTTGCCCGTCTGCTGCGCTAAAACGACGTTCGTGATATAACGCTATTTGTTCGCGACCGATACTGCCTTCATTGCCGCAAATGTGTGAAGAAGTGACGTAAGGAGATTTAAAACAGCCCAAGGAAGTTTCTTTTCCCAAATGAACTGTCAGCGATCGTTTTGAGGCAGTGCTTTATAGTCAGTACAATCTTAAAGCGTCGTGGACTAGAATTCTCGCCTTTTGAACATTGCGGACACTCTTCTTGATTTCAGTTGTGTCAACTGTCGTTGCAACTGGCGGGCAAGTAGTTACCTGACTTGCGCACATAGCTAGTCCAAAAAGCTATTCGTCGAATATAGCAATATCGGCGAGACCAAGAGACATACGGAATCTACCCCAGTTGAGTCTTTGCTCGCTGGGAAATTTAGATACCAAATCATTTAGCAGAGCAGGGTGCTTTTATATAATCGGCCATTCTATCCACATTATCAAAGTGTTTATAGCTAGCCCCAGTGTTGATGGCATCATTAACCTACCACGTACTGCTTCGAGGGCTGGTTCTTTAAGTACTTCTGCAATCTGATCAAATTTTCTTGATCGGTGAATCCGCATCGCTCGGTGGACTGCTTGTAATTCGTGATAAACAAGGGCCAGTCCTCATGCTTTCCCGAAAAATTAGGCAGATATTTTGTCATCACTTGTCGACTGAAAATCTGCATTGTAGTTAAGCTAATTTTGGCTGTGCTATTTGGGTGTTTACTGTAGGTGAGGTTATGTACAGCTCCAATGGCATAGACGGCCATATACGCGCTTGTTGGCGCGAATGGAAGCGGTGGTGCATTTGAAGAATATAGCATGGAATGCAGTTGAGTTCCGTGGACGGATGTTACTATAGATACATTTTTCACACGTGGTACTGTATATATCGAAGGATAAGAAACAAGCGATAATGTGTGGCAGAGTACCAGATTTGCAGATGTAAAACGCGATCCTACTGCTGTAGCTGCGACTATGCGCTCTTAAACAACCAGAAATTATAATGAAAGAGAAATTACATGGGTTGCCAACGCAACTTTTCGCAACCATAAATAAGATTTTTGCGAATGGGTCAGTCCCTGGCCCGGAGAGAAAGTAGTCTTTATGTGAATCTTAGCAATAAGTCACAATGCACCAAAGTTCAAGCAAAGCGAACGTTAAATTACTTTTTTCCGAATAGTTTGGTCCTTGGTCCACTTCATGGAGAAAAGAAAAGTATTTCTGTTATTCTGAGCAAAATCCCACCCATACACCGTATATCAACTAAATCTATCTATTAGTTAAATTTTTGCGAATAGTTCGGTCTTTGGTCCCGGAGAAAAGAATTGTCCGACTTCTAGAAGACTAGTTTTTCAGCTCATCTAAGCAAAAAGCCACTCATTCAAATAAGTAACGATAAATACAAACCAGAAAATCGTTTGGAACCATTGGCATAAAATTGGATTCAAAAATAGGCATTGGCATCTCGTTGGCAACAAGTTTACAAACAAAACGGCGCATATTTGACTTAAATCGGAGCAATGTATACAAAGTTATCATATTTTGAAAAATCAATAAAGAAAAACCGAACGAACTGTTTACTTGACCTAATATATATCATTGGTGCTTTTGTAACCGCTGAAGCGATTTCCGGCCGAACTCCTTCTCCAATTTGTTGTTTTTGCGTTTTTATGTCTTTTCAAAAAATGGACTGTACAGTTTGTACAGTTGATGGCTTTTTTACAAGGAGCCTTTATTTCATGTCCAAAATACACTCAGAGGGGTGGACATTCCCTGCCGAGGGGTGACCGCAATTAGAAAATCTAGCATAATTTTTTATTTTAAATTAGCTTTCCATAACCTTTGGATGTTGGTGGCACCGGGATCTGAACCCGAGCTTTGCGAATGTCAGTACCAGTAATGGTAACCACTCGGCTACCGCGGCCGCCTCTTCCTGTTAATTTAAGCAAAAAGCTTTTTATGTGCCCGATTTCTAGTAAATCGAACCATAAGTAAGTTCTTTTCTGATAGTTCGGCCCTTGGTCCACTTCCCGGAGAGAAGAGTAGCCTTCCTTTCAATCTTACCAATAAGCCACCTACAGTGTCACATATTCGTTTAAACGCACTCTTAATTTTAAGTGGTTTGTTGTAAATTGTTTGACAAAATAACGGGAATTTATATTGAGAACGAAAAACTGTTATTGGTGTTTTTATTGTTTCATTTAAATCGTTGCGGTTTAAATATTACACCAAAAAGAGGTATATATTGGAACGCATTAACCTATTTTTCGAATTGTAGATATTTATTTAATTTTAAACAATTAATTGATCCTTAATTTTTACTAATGACCTAAAAAATACGAGTTAGCATCGAGTTCAACCATTTTTTACAGCATTGTGTAGTCCAAATCTTCCCAAGCTTCCTTAATGGCCAACTTCAGCTCCAAAACGGTCTTATACGGTTTTCCTTGGGCTTTTTGCCCATGTATTTTGGCCGACATGCATCCCCAAATGTTTTCCATTGGATTCAAATCGGGAATGCACAGAGGCTACTTCATAAGCGGAATGTTGTGCTCCCCAAACCATTTCAAAGATTCTTTTGAAGAATGAAAAATGGCAGTCCCGATTTAAATCCAGTGGAGAACATCTGGAGATATGCAAGAAGCATAGCCTCTAACATAGCCGCTTATCGGCAATTCAACCACTTAGAATCAATTTAAACACTTTCTTTTGAGACCACCCAAACTATCAGTCATAAATAATGTCAAGTATATTTCATAAAATAATGTCAAATATCTTACATCATATTTCTTGCCATTTCAAACATAGGTATAAACGAAGCATAGCATTGTCGGTGGTCCCACCGATAATAATATGCTTATCTTAGCATAAAATAGTGTATAATTACATGTAATTAATTAATTAAAGTACAGCAGTCGGAACTTAGATATTAATAAAGAGTAGTGGCTGTTACCAACCCTAAATTAAATAAATATTGTTTTTTTAATATAAAAGTAATTGGCGCCCAACGTGGGACACGAAAGCATTGAGTAAAATAAGTAAAAACAACAGTTAAATAAAAGAAAACTTTTAACATAATAAAAATTTAAAAGAAAAGAATTTTAACAATAGTATTTAGAAAAGTTACAATTAAGACAATTGACAAAAAAATACAAAAGGCATAAAAAATATTTCACTAAAAGAAAACTGTTAGTAAAGAAAAATTTAAAAGAAAAATATAAGGTCTCTAAAAAATATATAAAATGCGACAAATTTCAACAATAGCAAAGAAAAATTACAATTGAGACAATTGAAAAAAAAAAATACAAAAGGCAAAAAGTATTTCAATGAAAGAAAACTTTTAATAAAATAAAAATTTAAAAGAAAAAGTATAAGTACTCTAAAATAAAATATAAAATGTGCAACGAATTTTAACAACAGTAATTGGAAAAGTTACAATTGAGACAATTGACAAAAAGAATATAAAAGACATACAAATCTATAATATAAAAATGAATCGCAAAATGTGTTGGTAAGCGCATAACTCAACAACGCCTGGACCAATTTGGCCAAATCTTTTTTTAAAATGTTCGTTGAAGTCCAAGGATGGTTTTTACGGCGAGAAAAATTAGAATTTTTGCTGGAAAAACCCTAAAAATAGCCCTTTTCTTTTTCCCATACAAATGATTTGTAACTAAAGCGTAGTCAATTTGAGCTTTATTGCTATGGTATAAAGTTCATATTAAATTACAAGCACTCACTGTTTCTAAGCAATGTAGGTGTGTTCCTAACGTCAAAGATCATATCTATCAAAACAATGTGCGTGTGTGCGTTGGAGCACAGAATACATAGTTGGAGGAGTTTAATGTCGCGTTCCGAAACTCGCGTTTCTTTTGTATTAGTTTCGGCACGCGAGATAAAATGCATCAGTTTCCACGTCATTACATCAGTCAAACAAAAATCGCGTTACCAACAGTGTTTTATTATTTTTAATATCCTAATTTTAAGTACGGCTTAAAAGGATTTGACTTCAAGTCATATCAAATTAAAAAAAAAAAATTTTATCGCAATTTTCGACGACAGGCCTCCCGACGCGTGGTGCATCTTTGACATCGAAATTACCGGAACGTAACCTAGAAAACCACTTTTGTGCTACACGTTCGTTTACAGTGTCGAGCCCATAAACTAAATTAATTTTTTCTGCCGTTTTGGGTGCTTTTTCGCCTTGATCGAAGCATGATGTTTTTTTAATAAGGCGATATTTTAATACCGGTGTTGATTTTTTTGACAGCTTTTCCTTTTTTGGTTTGCCATTCATAATTAAGAGACTTACTGCGGAACAACGTTTGCAATTGCTGATGTTCGAGGACCGAAATGCTGTTGCTGCTGTGCAGAAGAATAGGGAAGCAGAAGGCCCGAATGAGTCCATTCGCCATTTCGCGTATCAATTGGTGCTGTGCCCACCCACTTTATGGAAGTTCTTGCGGACGGTCTTGGTTAGCGGGCATACGAAATTCAACTCGTGCAAGAATTAGAGTCGAATGACTATTAAGAACGTCGTACATTAGGTCGAAAATTGGGCCTCTCGGCTTGATTTTTCGAGGCAGCTGCAGCGGTCACTTACCCAAAATCATTTTTAAAACATAATGGCAAGCCCTTATCTTTATAATAATTTTGAACTCTTAACCATAATTATATAATAATATTAATGTAACGCGATTACCAATACAATTTCCAAGCGGTTTTAAGCAGAACTTTTTCTTGATTGCCCCCTCCATACCAGTGTTCTGCAAATTACTCGAAATAAGGTCACACTTGGGAATAGTATTAGACTGAAAGTGGTCTTGGATGCTCGATGTGGAGAATAGAGCGAAGAAGACATCAGCAGCTCCTTACACATATGAAAGATGGTGGGGCCTTTACTACCTCTTTCGCATTGGATCTTCATTGCTTAACACCTCACAAGAATAGGCTATGTTGTCTTACGCTTGATTTTCGGGAAGCTACTGACAACTACAATAAAGCCAATCAGATGGAGTGAGGGACTTAAGTTTTCAGACAAAGCTGTTCATGTATTTACAGATGTGCAACAGAGAAGCGTTGAAGGGTACAGCTAGTATTTAAATAAAAGAAAATTAAAAAAAAGAAGAGAGAAGAATTGCACGCTAAACCGAAGCATAGCCATCAATGGCCAAATTCAACAATCAAATACAACCATCAATGCAAGATCCATTTAGCGTAAGCGTAATTTAAAATTTAATTTTGTTTTTAATTTTATCAGATATAAAAAATTATGTTACACTCGAATAATTGTATCGATTGTCAAAGATACAAAAACGAAATAGAAACTATAATAAAAAAGCTTGAAGCAATTATACTTTTCAACGAAGGAAATTTCAAGCTAAGAAATAAAAAAAACATATACTCGTATTATTGTCCAACAGCACAAGCTGCAAAATAAATAAGTAGACTCAGACTTAATAAAAAAACCAATGTTTGAATTAAAAAAAGAAAATATTTTAATAAAAATAAGAGGAATATAACAACTTATAAATCAAGGCTTGTACAGCCAATAATACAACAAATTGAACTAAATAAATTGAACTCAATTCTGCGAATCCTTAAAAAAAGAGGACCTTCCATAATAGAAGAGTCTTTTTTCACAGAAGGGATCAAAACAAAAAAATTTTAGTACTATAATTGAAATTGAAATTGGAAAAGCGTATACAGGAAATATAAAAATAGGAAACTATAAACCTGGACAAATTAATGAAAAAATTTAAGAAAATGGCCTTGCAAAATAATACCGAAGAATTAATAGCAAGACACATCGCCACAAATACTCAATATTTGAAATCTGAAACAGAAAACCTCAAGTTTAGATTAGATGCTGTACCACAAATAAACTCTGTTACAGAATATGAACCGCAAACAATTGCGATGAATCACGAAGTCATTAAATACCTTCCGGAATTTGCTAGAAGACACGACAAATGTGTTATTTGGCGCGAAGCCGCTAACAACACTATGAGCCTTTATAATAGAGGTAGGTATTCTGTGGCTCTTAAGCCACAAAGCAAATGACACGTTATCTATATATATATATATAATTGGCGCTTTGTAATCGCTTTAGCGACCTACAGTTTATACTAAGCCGTCTCCGAACGGCTGCTGGTTTTTTTTACGAGGAGCCTTTTCATGTCCGAAATACCCTCGAAGGGGTGGACATTCCCTGCCGAGGGGCGACCGCAATTAGAAAATTTAACTTAATGCCTTACGATTATTTATCACTGGCCTCAATGCTCCACTATCAAACATTTTATTTCCTCTATCCTCATCGGATTTGCCAAATGCATTGGCTTTTGCACAGGAACTTGAATCAAATACCATAACTTAAAGAGAAACTTCGCATTACAATTCAATAGAAATCAGGAAACAAACTTCAAACAAAACGGTTCAAATAAAAATACTCCCCCCATTTTCTCTCTATAAGAAATCATTATTACAAAGGAAATATACAAGACTTCATAAGTCCCCGTAGTAATTATAATCCAGATTTCAATCACGGTTTCGTCACGAGACCCAATAATAGCTACAACTCAAATTTCAATCAAAGATTCGCAATAAATCAATAGTCGATATGTGAAAATTATGGCACAAAGCGCCCCACGCTTTTCTCTCAATTATACAAGTATGTTTTATATATATATATTATTGTCTTAAGTTTATTTCCAAAATTATTTTCAACTTTTTAGTTTAATATTCTTTAAAAGCGTGTTTTAAATTTTTTTAAACTATATTTGATGCATTTTTTTTTTGTATTTCTTCCAGATGTTAAAATAACAGTTTTCGGTAAAAGAATCATTTAGCTGTGACGCGATCCCAATATGAAATAATTAAAATGCGATTCGTTGCATCCATCGTGGCGTTGCAATTAACAAAATACTCCAAGAAACAGGATGATACGTAGAATGCATTCAGAATTTCAAAGAAACTGCATGTATATGTCGCCAAGTGGAAATGAATTAGTCCAAAGGAGAGTTACAAACTGACAGACAGACAGACAGACATATAAGTGAAGCTAATATAAGCGTGTTAAAAAAGAAAAAAATTCGTAAAATTGTCATTTTTGCCAGTCGCAAATAATGAAAAACATGCAAACTCAACTCAAACACGCTGTGAAAAGTGAGTTTGAAGTGAGCTTGTGTTATAAGATATATGTATATGGAATTTGACAAGTGTTTGGAGTGATGTGTTTGCGACTAAACACGCTAGTCACTGCAAACACAGAGTTTACGCTTGGTAGAAACGGCCTATTATACGAGGTACAAAGGCCTTTAAAATAACCTTACAAAATAAATTTTTATAAACTAGAAATTTCCCATAAGATATCACAAATATAGAGGACCAAGCAATAATTATAGAACAAACCGATAACAGAGCTCACCGAATCCATGTAGAAGGCATCAAACAAATTGGGATGTTATATTACTGGCCAAATATGCGAAACAATTAAAGGAATATGGAAGAATCTGCTTGATTTGCAATAAAAATAAATATGAACGCCAATAGGTGAAGCCCCAATTCCAAATAAAGAGGGAGAACAACTGCATATACCAGGTGTACAAGTATGAAATGTCGTTTTTTTAAATCAAAAAACACGTTAAATTTTGTGGAAAAAGAAAAAATCATTTATTCAAAGTATTTGCCGTCGCTAGCTACACATTTTTCCCATCTCTCGGGCAATTTGTGGATTCCACGCCAGTAGAACTCATCGTCTTTTGCGGCGAACCATTCATCGAGCCATTTTTTCACACTTTCGTAAGAATCGAAGCGCTGCTCAGCGAGTGCGTGTCCCATCGAAGCGAATAGGTGGTAATCGGATGGGGCCAGCACTTCCCAATTGAGTGTTTCCAACGTGTCGCGAACCGCTCTTGCCGTATGTGATGGAGCGTTGTCATGGAGAAAAATGACCTTGTGTTGTCTTTTTTGATATTCCGGTCGTTTTCTCTGAAGCGCACGGTTCAAATTGATCAATTGTTGTTGGTAGCTTGCCGTATTTGCGTTTGAGCATCGTCTTCATCCAATAACGCTTGCAGTTCGGCGTCTTCGAACCTTTTTGGTGGTTTTCCGTGCTCTTTGTCGTCGACGTCAAAATCACCACTTTTGAAGCGTTGAAACCACCGTTCACACGTTTTCACAGTTGGTACTTGTTCGCCAAAGGCTTCAACAAGCATTCGGTGCGATTCCGCAGCTGTTTTCTTCAAATGAAAACAGAAAATTAACACTGTCCGCGTTTGCTCTTTATTCGGCACGAAACTCGACATGTTGACTGCACTGAGAGTAAACGATAATGACGCTCGATTCGCGCAAAACTATGGTGGTTCAACAGTCAAGGTTGACACTTCACAAGGTCAAAGTTTTATGACAATCGATAAATATTTACGTTTGCGAGACATCTATATGTTCGAACCGACATTTCATACTCGTACACCTGGTAGATATATTCTATGCGAAAAATTAATATTTATTAGATAGATATATTCTATGCGAAAAAATTAATATTTATTACATGTATTGACGCATATTCTAAATTTCTTATGTTAAAAAATATCGAAAATAAAAACAACATCGAAGAAAAAATCTTAGAACTCTTGCAAATTTTTCCATATGCAAAGCAAATTACTATAAATAACGAGCCAAGTTTTCCTACGCCACAATTTAAATCTTTAATGCAAAGGTTGGCATAACAATTTATTTTTACGATACGTAGGCTGCTATATATATTTCTGGCCTAATAATGAAAATACGAATATTTATCAACGAAAATGGTTTTTTTTTTCGACCCACACGGTCGATTGCTGTTTTGTTTCGGGCTCATACGCATAGATCCATGATTCGTCACCTGTGACGATCTTATAAACGTCTTTTGAAGCACCGCGATCGTATTTTTTCAGCATTTCTTTACACCAATCCACACGAGCCTTTTTTTGAGCGATTGTCAAATTGTGCGGGATCCAACGAGAACAAACATTTTTTACGGCCAGGTGTTCATGCAATATTGAATGTAAGCTGGTGGGAGAAATGCATAGGCATGCCTCTATCTGAAGGTATGTTACATGACGGTCTTGCATTATCAGTTCACGTACGGCATCGATGTTTTCTGGCACAACGGCTGTTTTTGGACGACCTTCACGGAATTCGTCTTTGAGCCAGCGTCGGCCACGATTGAATTCGTTGCACCAGTTTTTCACAGTGCTATAGGATGGTGCTTCATAGCCATACAAAGATTTTAGTTCATCGATGCACTCTTGTCGTGATAATCCACGTCGAAAGTTGTGAAAAATGATCGCACGAAAACGTTCACGACTTAATTCCATTTTCTTGCCGAGATGAATTTTTTAATTCCCTGTAAATAAAACAATTCACGATTAAATGACACAACGTTCCGAGTGATGTTATACTAAAAAATGTCAAACTTTCCAATGAAAATGTCAGACTGCACCTGGCAACACTTAGTGTTGCCTAGGCCAGACCTATATATATACCAGACATAGCTCCACGAACGGTCAAGTAGAAAGAGTTTACCATACTCCACAATTGTTGGAATTGCCCTATGCCTCAAAGATGAATACAAATTAATAAGTGATTTAGAAGCTTTCATAAGAGCTTCTCAACAATATAACTTAACAATACATTGCGTAACTAATTTAAAACCAGTGGACATTTTCCACAATAAATCACGGAAATCTTTTTGAAGTTTTAAAGCATGCGCAACAAAAAATGTTAACATTTCACAATAAAAATAGGCAAAAGAAAGAATATTACCAAGGACAAATAATTTATGATTAATCGGAGAAAGAAATAAACTGTGAAACAAGATATAAAAAACAACAAGTTAAAGAGAGTTTAAAAACAAAGTAATAATTAACAATAGAAATAGAATAGTTCATAAAGTTAATATTAAAAAACAATCAATAAAACAAAAATAAATAGAACACTCCACCATTGAAAACATTGATAATAAATCTTTTGAAAACCTCACTGGCAAAATTGCAATATATTTAAAACATAATAGGTAATCTTAAAAATTATGAAATAGTTAAAATTACAAAGACAAACAATAATGATTTAAAAATTTTATAGAAAAATTAAATAACTCCTAGGTAGAAAATCCAGTTTCTTTGTCATCTCTAATAATTTTAACAATAGTTGTTATTTTATACGTAAAATGTAAATTAAGTATATTTATAAATATGAAAAGGCATCAAAGGCTAAATAATATGCAAGAAGAATTATTCCTTGACATACAAAATAAAATAAAAGCACTTTCAAATGAAAGCAAATAAATAAAATTTTTTCAAATAGTACGGTCCTTGGCGCACTTCCGGGAGCGAAGTGTAAGCTTCCTGTTAATCTAAGCAAAATCCCACCTATGCACCGAATATCAAGTAAAACGAACTATAAATCAAATTTTTTCGAAAAGTTCGATCTTTGGTCCGCTTCTTGCAGGAAATAATAGTCTGACTTCTTCAAAAAGTCAGTCCCCGGTCCACTTCCCGGAGAGAAGAGTAGTCTTCCTGTTAATCTAATCAAAAAGCTACCTATGAACCGAATTTTAGGTAAATCGAACCAAATTTTTTCGAAGAGTTCGCCCCTTGATCTACTTTTCGGAGAGTAGATTAGTGTAGTATTCCGGTTAATATAAGCCAAAGTAAATCGAATGATAAATAAATTTTTTCGAATAGGTCAATCCTTGGTCCATATTCCGGAGATAAGAGTAGTCCGATTTTTTTGAAGAGGTCAGGTCCTGATCCGCTTGTAGGAGAGAAGAATAGTCTTCCTGTTGATTTAGAAAAATAGCCTTTTATAAAGCAAATTTAAAGTAAAGTTTTGTATAGGTCAGTCCTTGGTCTACTTTCTGCAGAGAAGAGTAGTTTCCCTAAACATCTAAGTAATAAGCCACTTATGTACCGAATTTCAAAGAAATCGAACCATAACAAGTTTTTTTCGAATAAATCAGTTCATGGTCCTCTACCCGGGTAAAAGAAAAGGTCAGTCCATGGTCTTTCCGGATATAAAGTAGACTTCCTGTTAATCTAAGCAAAACCCCACCTACGTATCGAATGTCAAATAAATCGTACCTTGATTAAGATTTTTTCGAATAAGTCAGGATAGGTCCTTGATCCACTTTCCGGAGAAGAGTGTTAACTTCCTGTTAATCTAAGCAGAAACCCACCTGCTTATCGAATGTCAAGTAAATCGTACCATGCTCATCTAAGCAAAAAGCCACCAATTCACAGAGTTTAAGTAAATCGAACGATAAATACTATTTTTTCGAGTATGCCAATCCAAGGTCCATTTCCCGGAGATAAGAGTAGTCCAATTTTTTTGAACAGGTCAGCCCCTGGTCCGCTATCCGGAGAGAAGTGTAGTCTTCTTGTTAATAGGTCAGGCTTTGATCCACTTCCCGGAGAGAAGTGTAAAATTCTTCTTAATCTAAGTAAAAATCCAGCTATGCACAGTGGCCTAAATGAGTTCTTTATATATAATTGGCACTTTGTAACCGCTTAAGCGACTTTCGGCCGAGCTTCTCCTCCAATTTGTGAATTTGTGTCTTGATGTTTTTCCAACAAATGGAGGAACCTAAAGTTTATACTAAGCCGCCTTCGAACGGCTGATGGTTTATTTATGAGGAGCCTTTATTATTATCATATTAATTAGAAAATGTAACTTATTTTTTCTTTTAAATTAATTTTCTATAACTTTTAGATGTTGGCCGTAGAAGGATTTGAACCCGGGAACCTTCCGAATAGTAGTACGAAATGCTAACCTCTCGACTACCGCGACCGCTAATTCGTTTATTTTAGTAGACTACTTATGTATCTGCAATTTGAACTATAAATACATTTTTTTTTAAGATTTTTTTTCGAATAGTTCGGTATTTCGTCCACTTGCTGGAGAGAAGAGTAGACTTCCTGTTAATCTGAGCAAAACTCAACCTACGTGTATGTACCGAATATCAAGTTGGTTGAAACATAAATAAGATTTTGTGGAGTTAGTCAGTTCCTGGGCCACTTCGCGGAGGGAAAGTAGTATTCCTGTTAATATTGGCAATAAGCCATCTATGCACGGAATTTCAAGTAAATCGAACGAGAAATACGATTTTTTGAATAGGCCAGTCCCTAGTACATTTTGCGGAGAGAAGTGTAGACTCCCCGTTAGTCTAACAAAAAGCCACCTATGTACCGAACTTCAAGCAAATCGTACCATAATTAAGACTTTTTTGAATATGTCAGTCCCTGATCCACTTCCTGCAGAGAAGGATAAATTTCCTCTTAATCAAAAATCCAGCTATGCACAGTGGCCGAAATGAGTTATTAATTATGGTCGTTTAATTCGTATCCTTATAAATTTTTTTTTAAAAACGTTTTACATTTATTTTAGTAGACTACATATGTATCTACAAAAATATTTTTTTTAATTTCGAAGAAAAAACAAATTTTTATGGGTTTCAATTTATGCAAATTCGCTGGAAAGCTGTGTGAACCGCGCGCAAATACATTTGTTGACTTTGTAAGCTCACAGCCAATTGAATCAATATTATAGAAGGTAATAAAGACTATTGACTTACTCAGTGCGGTAATGAAACACTGTTTTAGTATTTTAACGTTTCGAAATTTCAATTAAACGACGCTAAACCACTCATTTCGGCCACTGCTGTATAAACCGCATTCCAAGTAAATCCTTCGATAAATAGTTTTTTTAATGAGTCAGTCGCTGGCCCACTTCTCGAAAATTTTTTTCGTATAAATCTTCCCAGAAATCATAGGAACAATCTGAAAAAAATTTCCAGTTCCCGCAAATTTTGTTTCGTAAAGCATCATCCAAAAGTTAAGGAAAATTAATGTAAATAAAAAATTAAGTTAAATTTTCTTATTGCGGTCGCCCCTCGGCAGGGAATGTCCACCCCTCCGAGCGTATTTCGGACATGAAATAAAAGGCTCCTCGTAAAAAAACCATAAGCCGTTCGGAGGGGGCTTAGTATAAACTGTAGGTCCCTCCATTTGTTGGAAAAACAGCAAGACGCAAAACCACAAATTGGAGGAGGAGCTCGGCCGAAAATCGCTTCAGCGGTTACAAAGTGCCATTATATTATTATTAAAAGCCAGGAAAAATAGAAACAAACTGACAAAATATCAAGTCAAACGGTCGGTAACTTTAGGAGAACACCCGTTACAAATTGAAATATCAGTTTTTTAAAATAGGTCAGTCCCCGGTCTTACTTTCTCACTTTCTTACTTTACTGGTGTAGACACTGCTTACGCGATTTTAGCCGAGTTAACAGCATTGCGCCATTCGTTTCTTCTTTTAGCTATGTGGCGCCAATTGAAAATACTAAGTACAGCCAGGTCCCTCTCCACCTGGTCTTTCCAACGGAGTTGAGGTCTTCCTCTTCCTCAGCTTCCACCTGCGGTACTGCATCGAAAACTTTCAGAGCTGGGGTATTCTTATCCAACCTAGCCAGCGTAACCGCGGTTTCTTGCTTCGCTGTACTATGTCAATGTCGCCGTATATCTCATACAGCTAATCATTTCACCAGCTGCGGTATTCGTCGTTGCCAACTCGTAGAGGACCGCAAATTTTACCCAAAACCTTTCTCTCGAAAACTTGGGTTTCGATCGTCGGGAGGGGACTTTATTTTTCAACTGCCTCTTCAGTCTAAAGTAGCACCTGTTGACATGAGTGATTCCGCGTTGAAACTCTAGGCTGACACTATTGTTGGTGTTAGAACTGATTCCAAGATAGAAGAAGTTATCTACGACTCCAAAGTTATAACTGTCAACAGTGACGTGGGAGCTAAGTCGCGAATGTGATGACTGTTTGTGTGACGACAGGAGGATATTTGGTCTTGGCCTCGTTCACTACCAGACCCATATCCTTTGCTTCCTTATCCAGTCTGAAGAAAGCAGAACTCACGGCGCGGTTGTTGAGGCCATTAATGTCAATATTATCGGCGTACGCCAGCAGCTGTACACTCTTGTAGAAGATTGTACCTTCTCTATTCAGCTGTGCAGCTCGTATTATTTTCTCCAGCAATAAATTAAAAAAGTCATACGATATGGAATCAACTTGTCTCAAACCTCGTTTGGTAACGAACGGCTTGGAGAGGTCCTTCCCGATACTGACGGAGCTTTTAGTGAAGTTCAACGTCAGTTGACATAGACGTATGAATCTTGGGGAGATACCAAATTCAGACATAGCGGCATAGAGACAGCTCCTTTTCGTGCTGTCGAAGGCGGCTTTAAAATCGAGGAAGAGGCTGTGGGGGTCGATTCTCTTTTCACGGGTCTTTTCAAAGATTTGGCGCATTGTGTATATTTGGTCAATGGTTGACTTACCAGGTTTAAAGAAACACTGATAAGGTCCAATCAGTTTGTTGACGGTGAGCTTTAGCCTTTCACACAATACGTTGGACCTTATGGGCGATATTAAGGAGGCTTTTCCCACGATAATTGGTGCATACTATGGGGGCCTCATTTTTTATGGACAAGACAGAGCACACTTAATTTCCAATCGTCGGGCACGCTTTCGTCTGACCATATTCTGCAAAGTAGCTGAAGCATGCGCCTTGTCAGCTCTTCACCGAGATGTTTAAACAGTTCTGCCAGTAAGCCGTCAGCTCCAGCCGCTTTGCTGTTTTTTAAGCGGGCGATTACTATTCGAACTTCTTCATGGTCAGTTAATGGAACGTCTTTTCCATCGTCTTTGTTTGGGGGTTCGGGTTCACCATCTCCAGATACTATATTTTCCCTGCTATTCAGCAGGCTGGAGAAATGTTCCCTCCATAAATTCTATATGCTCTGGGCATCAGTGGCTAAATTACTTTTTTGTCTCTTACAGCGAGAACACCAACCAGCTCGACAGCGGCACCTTCCCAATTAAGAAACCGGGCATTCCAGTTGCATTCCCTCAAATAGTGATCCTTAATTCGTTTGCGGGGGTTGTCAAAAGAAAGGAAGTATCTCATCCGGGGCGTTGATATATTTTCCATTGGAGCTGGTTTCTATGCGGCGGGTCCCAAACCCAGCGCACAATCTCGCTAGGCGAGTAAGTTTAAAATTTTTACCCATTTATATAGCGAGCCGCTTGATTCAAGACCGACGCCCGCTCGCAGCCAAACCCCTGGTGAACATACGCTGCAAAGACTTCTGCGGCCCCTTAAGCCGAGTAAGTCGGAGTGGCTCCACTGAAGCCTCCTCTCTCATTAGCCATGACCCAAGCATCCACACGGGTTGGTTATCGCATCTTGCACAAGGGTTGCTCACGTTTTCAGGGTGCACGACGTGGACGCAAGAATAGGAATTGAGTTCAGCCTCGCAACTGTAAGAGCATATCCCGAAGCTTGACTACACCCCAAACTCCTATTTATTCCTATGAAAATAAATATTTTTGCAATTTATTTCATTATATCGGATTTTTAAAATCAATTTAATTTAAGGTATGATCAGAAAATATCCGTTATTTTCAAATTTCGTGAATTACGTATGCTCGGTTTTCGCTTTTTTCTGTTATGTTAGTACACATGTCTGTTATATATGTTGGCAAATTCAGCCGTTTTGGATTGTCAGTTTGTTTTGACAGATAAAAAGGTTAGTCGTGTTTTGGTGTGCTCTTCGATTTTTGCTATTCGAAAAAAATGGATAAAAGAAACTGTTTTGTGTAAAAAATGAAAATAAATGAGCAAGGACATTTGAGATATTGACTGTGGCGTTTGGCAAGTTTACTATGAGCAGAACACAAGTTCAATTGTGGTATAACCGGTTTAAGGAAGGCCGAGAAGATGTCATGGACAATGCTCGTCCTGATCGCCCGAGCACGTCAACAACCGATGAAAACATTGAAGCAGTGAAGAAAATGATTTTGGATAAGCGTCGAATCACTATCAGAGAGGTTACTGATGATGTTGGCATATCGTTCGGCTCACGTCCAGCAATTTCGTCAGAAAGGCACAGAATTGTGGAAAAACAGTCATGAATTTTGCACCACGATAACGCACCAGCGTGAGTTTTTGGCCAAAAACAAAACCGTTATCATGCCTCAACCACCGTATTCACCTGACTTGACCCCCGCTGACTTTTTCCTCTTCCCCAAACTGAAGATACTGATCAAAGTAAAGCATTTTGCCACGATTGAGGAGATAAAAGGAAAATCGAAACAGGAGCTATTGGCGATATCTAAAAACGCGCTTCAGAAGTATTTCGAGGATTGGAAAAAACCCTGGCATAAGTGTATTATATCTGATAGGGATTACTTTGAAGGGGACAATATAGTGATTGATGAATAAATAAATACTTTTTGAATAAATTAAAAATAACGGTTATTTTCTGATCACACCTCGATTTAAAGTATTATTCAAAATATTATTATTTTTTTTTAAATTTTTTTCATTTACTTTTTATTTTAATATTCAATATAAAGACAATTAGTTATTTAAATTCCTATGTAAGAGAAAATAATTGAATACGATGTATCTGTTTTTAGCAGAAAATCAATTATCTCTCCCTGTGAACTTTTCAGATGGCTGTTAATTCATCTGTGGTGAGTCCCTTTCCCGAGATTTTTCAGAAATTGCAATGAATTAGCACTTTATCGTTATTATAAGTTCTCTGTGTGAACAACGTTTTCAACTGACTGTTTACCATCACCATTTTCTTTTCGTTGCGTTCCGACAAGTTTTGCCACGCGCTTAAGAAATCATCATTTTGGATTTCTTCACGATGAGATGAAATAATTTCCCAACCGGAGTTAGTCAAGAATTATTTATGTATATTGCTGTAAATAAATCGTGGAAAGATAGTCATGCCATGTAAACGCCATACAAAATTTCGGTGTCACATGTATTGAGATTAATACTCGAATTTAGGTTTTTGCTTAGATTAAAAGGAATACTATTCTTCTCTCTATGAAGTGGCCCAAGGGCCGAACTATTCGAAAAAATTGCATTTATAGTTCAATTTGCTGGATATTCGGTACATAGTAAGTAGGTTTTTTACTTAGATGAGGCAGCAAAATTTTTATTTTCACCGGGAGGTGAACCAGGGATCGACCTATCAAGAAAATCGGACTAATCTTCTCTCCGGGAAGTGGAACAAGGACTGACTTATTCAGAAAAATTTATTTGTGGTTCGATTTACTTGATTTCCGCTGCATAGGTGCCTTTTTGCTTAGATTAACAGAAATACTACTTTAATATACTGGAAGTGGACCAAGGACTGACCTATTCGAAAAAATCTTAATTGTGGTAAGATTCACTGATATTCGCTTTATAAGTGCTGTTTGCGCGTGGGTCCCTTTGTAAGCCATTCAAAATAAAACACCTCGCGTTTTCAATTTAATTTGTACAAATGTTTATTTAATTATTAATTACAAAAGTTTTATTTTATATTTATGTTATACAAATTTAAAGGGAATAATTTATATAATTTATATAATAATAATAATATTGATATAAATTAATTTTTATTTCGCCCCACGCGCTTGTTGATAAATTGTTTTGAAATTTCATCGATGGTTGGTTTTTCACTTCTTATATAAGGTCTGCTGCAGAAAGCGCATTAGAGTGCACTCAAATGATTTGGTAACATTGTTTTAAGCACTCGCTTAAACAGGTGCCTTTTTGCTAAGATTAACGGAAACACTACTCTTACCATATTACTGGAAGTGGACCGAGGACTGGCCTAATCGAAAAAAATCTTAATTATTGTACGATTTACTTGACATTCGGTATATTGGTGGGTTTTTGTTTATATTAACAGGGAGTCTACATGCTCACAGCTTATGTGGATGATATCTAAGCTATAGTGGGCGGTATGTGTTTGGAGGAGGAAGGTCATTTGCATACATTCAATGAGTAAGTGCCACAGCGAAGCGTTGTTGTTGTTGTTGTAACCGCAAAAATATTCCTTAAAGTAGTATTTTGAGGAATGTCGCGGGAGTGACAGTCATTGACCGGATAAAAAATCCGGGTCAGATTTTAGACGCCTCTTATGACAGGCATGCCTTACCGCGGGTGAATTCTTGAACCCCTAACTCGCAGGGGGGCATAGCGAAGCGTCGTAGGGTACGGTTAGTATACATATAAAAATCTAATGTCCGTTTGGAAAGATCCGATTGATTTGAAAATTCGCCAGATTGTTTCTATGATTTTTTTGGAAAGTGGTGATTCAAACTGCAGGAACGAGTGAAAAAGGCATCAATAGCCCTATATACAGGCAAAAGGATGTTATACTGCATTTGGGGTCTCTCCCCTGCTATCTCCCACTGGATCTGATATGGGGACCCAGTCGCCATCGGGTTGGAGGAGGCCAGTCATCTTTAACAATGACCATATCTCCTTCCTGAAAGTTTCTTTGGGTGTTTCCCATTTGCGTCTTCGATGTAGGTCTTGCAAGTATTCGTTCTTCCAACGGACACTAAATTGGCTAAATTGCCATTTATTGATAAGAGGGAGTTCTTTGGCGTCCGCATCAGGTGGTGCTATGATAGGAGCTCCACTTAGAAAATATCCCGAGGTAAGAGTTATCAAATCGGTTGTCTGATGAAATTTTGTGTGGTAGGCCGCGACGGCCTGCGAATCGGTAGAATACGGCTTTAAACGTTTCCGTTGTGAGATCTGAGCACAGTTCTAAATGTATGGCCTTGGTTGAAAAACACACAAAAATACATATATATGCCTTTGGAGCAGCGAAGTCAACACCAGTGGTGTGAAATGGTAATGAAAATGTGGTTCTCTCTGGGGGCAGGGCTTCCAATTTTTTGGTTCTTATCCGATGCTTATATATTGTGCATGTCTTACAGTGGAAGATATATTTTTTATCTTCTGTTTTAAGCATGGGAGGAAGAATTCCTGTTGGACCACTCGGATCATAAGCATGAAGCAGGGTAGTTTGAAGAAAACCTAGCAAAATCGTGCGTTATCTAGGATTATAATAGGGTGGTGTTCATTATAGTTGAGAGAGGCATGTTTTAAGCGCCCAGTGCGTAATTCCCATCTAATCAAACATTAGGCTGAGGGTAAGGTGTGCGCTTTTTTGCTTATGTGCTTCGAGTGCTTGAGTAATGAGATTTCGTCTTTATAATAATTTCGTTGCGTTTGAGCTATTAGTTTATACTTGGCTTCAGTGATCACCTCTTGAGATAGTACCGGTGTGTTGGATATAGGTAGCCCTTTGCAATAGTTAATAAATCGATATACGAGTATGTATGTAACGACCCTTAGTGTACGTGAAAAAGAAGAGAAACTTTCAAGTATGTTTTTGCTTTCAGTTCGATTCTTCTCAACTCTGGGGTGTTAGATGTATGCGGCCTGGTGGCCATTGAGCATAAGGCTTCGATGGACCCTTCCACCAGATAGTGCTTTTGACCAGATCTTGGGGTTTGCAACCGCGGCTTCCTAAGTCTGCTGGGTTTTCGTGACTACAAACATGTCGTCAAGGAGTATTATTTACTTTATCCAAAATTTGAGACGTCCTGTTTGTCACAAATGTTTTCCATGTATGGGGGGGGCTTCTTCATCCATGCTAACACTATTGAAGAGCTTGTCCATAAGGTTGATTCATGCGAAGGCATGTTGAGCTCCGATAGAATTTGCTTCACAAGCTTAGAAAGAAGAACTGCCCCACAGAGCTCTAATCTGGGCACACTGACCACTTGGAGTGGTGCTACCTTGGTTTTAGCGGCTAGGAATGAGGTTACGAAAAAGTTTTCGTTTAGTGAAACTCTTAGATAGAAGCATACAAAAAATGCTTTTTAGAAGCATCCGAAAACCCATGAATTTCAAAACTCTGAGTTGGCGAGGATATTTTTATAAGCTTGATTTCCGGAAGATTTCCTTTAAAAGAGTTCCATTTATGTAAAGCACCGGGTTTTACTGTTTCAGCCCAGTCTGATCCCTCCATCCAGAGTTGTTGGAGGAGTATTTTAGCCATAACCATTATTGCCGATAGCCATCTTGCCGGGTCAATGAGTTTCGCCATCATTGACAGAATTTGACGCTTGGTGCTCGCGTTTGTGGAAGGTGCCTGTCAGAGTATCCAATTGAATTCCTAGGGCTTTTGTCGAGCTTGAGTAGTGAAATTTCAAGAAATCTTCGTCTAGTAGATCCGAATGTGGGATGGATTCTAAAATGCTTGGGTTATTTGCTGTAATTTTTCTTAACTGAAATCTTGCTGACTTTAGAGCTTCGATCCCCTGTGACATAGATTCGATAGTGGACTGTATATCGTGACCTCCAGGGAGTATATCATCTAAGCATGTTTCTTGTAGAAAAATGTTATTGGCTAGAGGGAATGGGACTTTGGAGTCTTCTGCGAGTTGATTCAGAGTCCGAATTGCCAAGTAAGGGCAGTTTGGGGTTTTGCGAAATATAATTTGATGGAATTCCTGATCTTCCTTGTGTACGCGTATTTGGCGGTACATTTTCTCAATGTCGCCGTTAAAAACAAGCTTGTGTAGTTGCCATTTTAATATTACAAGCTTTAAGTCATTTTCACGGATCCTGCATGTAGCACATCGTTCAATGCATTTCCTGAATGAGATATTTTGGATGCGTTAAATACGACGCGAAGTTATGTGGTCTTGTTTTAGTACGGCATGATGGGGAAGATAAAATGAGAAGTCTTCTCCTTCTCTGAATATTTCAGAGAGTGATTTGGGTGTCATATGATTAAGAGTTAAATACTCTTCGAGTACCATCATTATATTTGTTTCGTAGCTCGGGTTTTCTTTCTAGCGTCCATTCTGTACTTAAGTACTGCTGCTGAGTTGCAGGAGGAGAGCACCCAGGTGCTATTGAGTTGGGAAAGTCTTGCTTGAAAGGCAGTTTGACGACGTATCTTCAATCTTCTTGTCGGGTTGTGATAGTCGACTTAAGGTTTTCGTAGTGCTCATCTTCTTCTGAGTGGGTTTGTTTCGTGTTGATTTTTTAATGCTCCCAGAATTTCCTCAAGAGTTTTTGAGTGTGTCCTTTGTGGACTCCGTCACTTGGGTCGTGAATGATGTTATTTCCTTCATCACTGGACCACTTATTATCTATCCTATGGTATTCTGCGCCAATAGCGTTCCTTCAGAGAGACGACGTAGTCCTTGGCTGAAAATTTGGGGTATAATGTGACTCCCAATGACCATATCGATTTTCGATGGGGTAGAGCAATTTGGGTCTGCTAGTGTTAGTGTATGCCATTTTGGGAGGTTTGCGGTTGACACTTTAACACTGGGTAGAATTATTGCCTGGGTTAGAACTTTTTGTGAATGATCCATACAGCAAAGTGTTTAATCGCAAGCATGTTTCTAATAGTGGGGACGACAAGACCTCCCATACCTGAAAATTCGTAATGGCATTCTTTAACGGATAAATTTACAATTTTTTAGATTCGAGATGCTATAAATGTTTTTTGTGAACCTTGGTCAATCATCGCACGGATCCTGTGGTATCCTCCTGCGTAGTATATTGGAACGATCGCGAAGGGTAATAACGTGGCTCCATTGTTGGTAGAGAAATGAGAAGAGGTTTTGTGGATAGCTTTGTTGTGAGTTTGTGGGTTATTGAGGATTCCTGCGGATGTTGA
This sequence comes from Ceratitis rosa, assembly GCA_037013455.1. Taxonomy (NCBI): domain Eukaryota; kingdom Metazoa; phylum Arthropoda; class Insecta; order Diptera; family Tephritidae; genus Ceratitis; species Ceratitis rosa. Next base: position 239,883 of record JAWMAG010000048.1, read on the forward strand.
GGATGTGTCATCTGGTATTTTCAATGTGGTTACTGGCTATGTTTTCGCTGCTTTGGGTTTTTAGTAGAGGCTTGAGGTTTGAAAGTTTTTTATGCAGTAAGGAATTGTGGCGCCGTTGGCAGTAAACATAAGGAAATTTACTCTGATATGGATTCTTAAGATGAGAGCAGGAAAGGCAGTTTTCGCAATATTTGGGTTCACGTACGAATTTGAGTCGATCCGGTACGGAAAGATTCCTAAATCTAACGCACATTTTCATTGCGCGGTTAGCGTTACACAGTTTAACAAACTCCGTGTAAAAATTTTGCGTGCGTTTTTTGTTGGCAAATACGAAGCTTTGATTGCCAACTCTAGGGCTTGAGGTGTTGAAATGTGGTTTTTATTTTCCTGGTTGATATGTTCCGAGTTCATCGACCACTTCATATCCGCTCGTGAGGATTATGCCCGTTTCTGTTCTTCTCGTAGGGAAAGTGTCTCATTCGGAATTTTTAATGGACATAAGTACACGAGTATAGCGTCCCAGTCCTTGGTAGATATCTTTTGGCAAACGAGGGTAGGGAGGCAATTATTTATGGTTGTTTGCAGTTTCTGCAACTGCTCTCCATTCTCTGAGTATATGGGTTGAAGGTTAAGATTACCTACCAATATTCCGGAATTTTCGGGATCGGGATCTCAGTGGTTGCCAAGCAAGCGATAAACTTTCAGCGGTAAGTGAGTACTGTTTAATAAAAATACCTGCTTGACCCTTTGTTATGAGAAGTATCGAGTGTTTGCTGAGATGTTTGGGTGATGGTGATTAGTTCTAAATATGTAGTTGTATAACTTCCAGCATTGCTGTCTTGCAGTTTTGGTAGTTTTTGGAGCATTTTCCATAATTTTGTTCGACCGACTAGCTCATTTCCGGGTAGTCATCTGCCATGAATATTGCTTCATTAGCTTTTAGCAGGCTGTCCTAGTTGTTGTATTTGGACATTGAGCAATGCTTCTGTCTGGTCACTCGCTAAGTCCGTTGACCATTTTGGGCAGAAAATCTTGAGTTGGTTACTTTAAAAAATAAATGTCTGCAGATATTTATTAATTTTGCTTGAAGCTGATTTCACTGGATGTTTTTCCGTCATATTTGCGAACAAAAGTTTTTATTCCAAATGGATGGGTGAAATTATCTAATTTAAACGTATCGAGAATTTATACGATTTTAGTTTTAATGTATGTGAAGACCCCAAGTCTAAGGCCTTGAAGCCTTCACAGCAACAACAACAACGGCAACAACAACAACAACAACAACAACAACAACAACAACAACAACAAGAGAAGTCATATACACATATATATATATATATGCTTAGTTAATACATACATACACACATACATTGAAGTACACATACTTATAATTAATTGAAAATATATAGATATATACATATATTAATATAAATGTACATATGTATATAGATATAGATAAATACATACGTATGAAGCTAAAATATGAATTTTAAATATTTAACCATTTAAGCTAAGCAAGCATCAAGCACTAGCACAGCAAGCCGTCGCTGTTAAGTAGGGCAAAGAAGAATAGGCGATAGGCCTACCAACAACGCAATGCGTAACTGTCCACCTGCAGGCAGAGTTTTGTATAAAACGGGCAGCATCAGTAGTGATCAGACACTTCTGTTTGTATTTACTGTCGTAGCTAGTGTATATGGTGTGCCGTGAAAACGCTACCAATAGGAGTAGATAGAAATATATGGTGTGACGTGAAAACGCTGCCAGTAGGTTATATGGTGTGACGTGAAAACGCTGCCAGTAGAGTATATGGTGTGACGTGAAAACGCTGCCAATAGAAGTATACGGTGTGTCGTGAAAACGCTGCCAGTACGATACAATTAAGGTATATGGTGTGACGTGAAAACGCTACCAATACGATACGATTAAGATATACGGTGTGTCGTGAAAACGCTACCAGTAGGAAATTTAGAAAAAAATAAAGTGTGTAATATTAGAACCACTCGTGTTGTCCTTTACTTTCCTCTTTTGGAACCAAAATTATAGGAGAGACTCATAATCCGGCTGAGTGATAGCCCAGCTATAGGCCGGAGAACCGGGTTCGTTACATGTATTATTATACAACTGTTTTTAAGTAAAAACTATTAACTTTTTGAACCACTGTGTATAATTGTGGAAACTGAGTATAAAATATGTTAGAGTGTAGTAAATAATATTTCTTTTAATAACCGTTTTGTTGACTATATATTGGGTGTATGCATTAATTCGTGCGGTTTTCTAAGAGAGGGCTCTATTAGTATTATTTCGTGTCGTGTTCATCTGTGGCTATATTCATTTCAAAGATACTGTCATTTCGCGTCGTTTTCAGTAGATGTCATTTGTGTTAGCGTGAACAACAATTTGTTTCATTCATTTGAAAAGGTCGAAATTTGAACCAGATAAAGTGTTTTTGAGGGGAGTTCTTCTTCATTACTTTAACATGAAGAAAAGTGCTACCGAAAGCCATCGTATTTTACTGAACGTTTACGATGACTAAATGCTTTAGCCGAACGAACGTACCAAAAGTGGTTTGCACGGTTTAAAAGTGGCAATTTCAACTTAGACGACGTACAGGCAATAAAATTTCAAGACGAAGAATTACAGACGTTGCTCGACAGAGATGCATGCCAGACGCAAGAAGAACTTACAAAAGTATTAGGAGTTGATCAAGACAATTTTTTCACAATAAAGTCTTAATTTTCAAAAAAAAACCCGCAGGAATTAATGCATACAGCCAATAATAATAATAATAATAAGCCAAACGAATCCACATAACGCATGGAATATGGGAAGCGTTTGTTAAGCTTCGAGATTTAAAACTGTTCAACTACAGAAAAAATAATTATTCAACACCAAAAATTTAGTAAATATGAATTTTGAAAATGTAATTGTTCATGGAGGTAAGAATAGTTTTTTTGATGCTAAAAAGTGAGTCTGAGATATCGAAGGTGCTGGAATGAAAATTAAAATTATGACACAATCGGCGACCTTAATAGTAAATGCCTAAACTGCCTAGAAACACGAGTTGGAAGATTAAAGTTTACCTTAGATAAGAACCATGAACTACAAAATGATCCGTTTAGAAGTTTCACTACGAACAATGCGCCTAACATTTCTCTACCACTTGCGAGATTAGGTAGATTTAGAAACTTTAAGCGGTTGGCATTGGGAGGAAGATTTATCGTGGAGTTACATCGAAAATGTAAAGATTGCTTTTGAACAGACTCCAACTTATCGGAATTAACCTGATAATTGGGGTTCCATATCAGTGAACCATATTCTAATATTTGCCTCTCCAAAGTCGTATAAAGTGCTTTAGTTACAAAAGGGTTTTTAAATTCTTTTGACCATATTTTGAAGCTTGAGCTTATCGTTCATCATAACCCCCAAATCAACAAAGTTGAAGACTTGCTCTGGACTACAGTTATAAATTATATAAGAAGGTTGATCAAGTTTTCGTGAAAAGCATATCGTCTTACACTTCTTAAGGTTCAAAGGCATGTCGTTGTTATCACACCAAATAACTAAATTGTCCAGATCGTTTTATAACAAACGCCTTTCGTGAAGTGAGGTATACTCGTATGACAGCATCGGCATATAACAAGATATTTGGATGCTTAATTCGGACATACATACCTACATATATATGTTGATAATACGGTGTAATTTTTAACGTGACTTCTTTCGTCCAATGAACTTTTGAAGTGGGTGGGATTTAAGAAATTTTCGGGTCGTTCTGTTTTTTATAATATTGAATCCGTCTTCCAGAGTTCAGACGTTGAGACACTGCTTCAAATACAGAAAGATGGAAAAATGTTTTGAAATTCTTGTATCAAAGCAATTGTTGCTAAAACTTTACCTGCTTTATTTTTCCAAAATGCAATCGTTTTAGCTTTGTATTTTTTGTTTGGTTTTTTTTTGTCTTTTTTATAGGAAATTCTTTGAAATTAACGCACTTTTGTATGTTTAATAATTGTTCATAATTTTTTAATTTAGTTTAATTTTCAATCATTTCAGGCTAATTATTATTTTTTATTTGTATGTATATACATATCTCACCTTTCGCACACTTATTTATTTTTTTTAACTTTTTTAATATATGTATGGTATGTAGGGTTCGCTGTAAATTTTTTTCTTTATAATACCATACATTTTCCGTCATTTGCAAATAAATAAAGTTATGTTTCTTTAAATTCATTCCTATTTATTTAACATTTACTTCACAACTTTTACAAATTTATTAATATTAATTTAAGTAACTTTAGAAATTCAACGGAACATTTTAACTCTTCAAATTTAACTGAACTCTTCAATTCTTCAAATTTAACTGAACTCTTCAACTCTGCAAATTTAACTGAACTCTACTCTTCAACTCTTCAAATTGAACTGAACTCTTCAACTCCTCAAATTTAACTGAACTCTTCTCTTCTGGATGTTCGTATCAATGTTTTTTTACATCCGTTATTTTATGTCCGTCACCCAAGCTTCGTCCAGTCAATGTTGCCGTCAAGATCGCTCAGGGATGCATTTATTAGGATCCCACATGTGTGTGTGTAGGTTTAAACTTTTAATACTTTCTGCTAAATCTTGGATTTTATGAAATTTTATATTAAACTTTTTTTCAAAAATTATTGCTATTTTATGCTTAGTTGTATAATTCTCGTTTTTGATAAACCCTTTTTTACACTATTTGTATTTTTGTTTTTAAGAGCGTATATTTTTGTTCCATTTGTTGGAAAAACATCAAGACGCAAAGCCTCAAATTGGAGGAGGAGCTCGGCCGAAAATCGCTTCAGCGGTTAAAAAGCGCCAATTATTTCATTTCATATTTTTATTTTTATATCTTTTTAGTATTAATTTTGTAATATTTTTTTGGGGTTGCCGATGTTCGTGTTTCGTTTTTTCTACACAATATGCACTTTTTTTACACTATAATTTCTTTTTTTCATCGATACTTTTTTTGAAGCGTTTTAAGATTTTTTGTTTTGTTTAATTTAATTTTACTTTCTATAAACTTTTTCATACATTTTATATTACGTTTAAATGGTTTTTATTTGTTTTCGATTTTTTTTTTTATTTTTTCCGTAGATTTCTCCTTTGTTTATTAAATTTGTTTAACTTGCATTAAAAGATTCACCGTTATTGCCAGCGAGAGAAGATAACAGTTATCCCATAATTTTTAAATAAAATCATCTTGCAACTATTAACTATGAGTACAAAAATTTTACAATTTAATTCTTACTTTGTGATCTGACAGTAATACTTATCATATGTATAACTGTCATTCCTTTATGGAAAAATATAAGTTATCGTGAGAGTATTATTTGCCAAGGCGAAACAAAATACTTTTGTTTAACTCTTAAAAAGTAAAACTCTTCGCGTAACTATTATTCTGTGAGGAATAAATAACTGTTATCAAATAACTCTTATTTGTTAGCGATGGATTAAAATCAAAATATAACGATTATTTTGTGAAATAGAAAAATAATTATTAAACTTAACTTTTTGATCATTTCCTCTGAACTGTTGCGGTCCCAGGTTATTGCCTATTCGTAATATTCCTTTTTGTAATTTTTGTTTCGTGTTTTTTGAGAACAAGTTTTGAGCTCAGGCAAATGTTAGCCAAAGCTGTGTTTATTTGTATTTAGATGTTCTTTATTTTTAAGAATTTTATTTCAATTTTTTTCAGTTTGTTTTAATATTTCATTTTTTTCTTTGTGTTTATGTTATAATTTTTAGATTACCGACATGCCAATTCTTTTAAATGGCTGCGCAGGACCATGTATATTTTTGTACGAAATAATGTAGTTTATTAAATTTCTGAGAGGGTACATTCTTGAGGAAACTAATTTTGCATGAAATAACAATTTTATGAAGTGAAATATTTTAAAATATTTAATATTATTTAATATTAATTGTAAGAGTTTGTATGTTGTGGTTGTATAATTTTATAATTTGCAATATTAATATATAAATATATATAACGGAATCACAATTTTTGATTTTTTAGATTAGATTAGAGTATATAAATAAATGTGTTTGATGGCTGGTAATTACGCCTTGATGGTAGATTTGAAATTGAAATAAAAATTGAAGTCTTACAATCAAACAGCCAACCGGTCACGGAAACACCTTGCCAACCTACCAGTTTTTGAGGGTCTGCCTTAATCCTTAAAAGACTCATGTCATATTAGTATAGCGTTACCCCTAAGCGTACAAATAAACTACAAAACCATGCGTCTGTATTTCAGGAAGCTGTTTTCAGCTACAATAGAGGTGAATGACTGGAATAAAGGTCTGGAATATGCAAAGAAAGCTCTTCACGTTTCTACAGATAGTTCTAAAATGAACGAAGTAGTGGGGGCTTCAGTTTATTGCGCCCAACCTGATATAAGAAAGTTTTATAAGCGGCCAAGCCATTGCAATATCTTTCAAACCAAAATGTTTGCCTTAAAAATGTGTATAGTCAAGCGGCCATAAAAGCCTTAATTCCATACAGCACGAAGTCAATTAAGGTCGCATTATGTAAAGAAACTATTCGAGCACCAGCTGAAAACAGAAGAGTATGCATTTACTGGGTGCGAAACCACGCGGGCATTGAAAGTAATGAAATAGCTGACGAACTTGCTAAAGAGGGTGTTCATTTAGAACAGGACGCAGCATCGAACCTTCCAGTTCCATTCAAAAACGTGAAGAAGAAGCAAGAAGTAATACAACTTCGTCAGGCGAATAGACTCTGGGAACGAGCTAAGGGCTGCGGAATCGCGAAGACTATGTATAAAACATACAATACTTAACTCAAAAAGTTTGTACTATCTGTTAAGAGACCGGACTCCAGGCTTCTGATAGGACTATTAACATGGCATTGCCTTCTGGCCAGACTGCGGACAACAAGTGCAGGAAATGCAAGGAATGCACGGAGACAGTGTAGAACTTAATCTGTGAATGTCCGGCTTACGGGAGACAAAGGCTATACTTTTCGCAGTTAGAATAAATTATAATTAGCAATGGCCAAGGGGCCAGAACGACTATTTAAATTCGCGAAAAAAACAGCAATGTTTTTCACTCTAGAGACACAATTGTAGTGTAGCAGCACAGCTTGGTCGCTAGTAGTGTGCCTGGCAACACAATGGATGTATTTCGTCTATATGAGACCCACTCGGGGTGTAATGTAATGTATTTGAGCTTCTGGGTGGGGTGTATTGGGGTGAAGTTAAGCTTCTGGGTATGTTGTTACAGTTGCAAGGCTATACTCAATTCCTACTCTAGCGTCCCAGCGGAAAGGCGACCGCAATTAGGAAATTTAGCTTAGTTTTTTATTTAAATTAATTTTCTATAACTATTTGGATGTTAGTACGATACCAGGATTTGAACCCAGGCCTTCCGAACGGCAGTACGCAATGCTAACCACTCGGCTACCGCGGCCGCCATTAAACATATTTGCAATTTGCTAACTAATTTTATATTAGAAATAAACCGACTGATAATATTTTGAATCGAGTTAAATTCGCTTGCGTACTATTTTTGGAACGACGGCTTAACAGTCTGTATATGCTGCTTATGTATTTTGATACTTAAGCCAGTTAGATCTTAATGTAGCATGTCGAAAAACATTCTAATGTTTGTAACGAACCCGGTTTTCCGGTCTATAGCTGGGCTATCACTCAGCCGGATTATGGGTCTCTCCTATAATTTTGGTTCCAAAAGAGGAAAGTAAAGGACAACACGAGTGGTTCTAATATTACACACTTTATTTATTTCTAAATTTCCTACTGGTAGCGTTTTCACGACACACCGTATATCTTAATCGTATCGTATTGGTAGCGTTTTCACGTCACACCATATACCTTAATTGTATCGTACTGGCAGCGTTTTCACGACACACCGTATACTTCTATTGGCAGCGTTTTCACGTCACACCATATACTCTACTGGCAGCGTTTTCACGTCACACCATATAACCTACTGGCAGCGTTTTCACGTCACACCATATATTTCTATCTACTCCTATTGGTAGCGTTTTCACGGCACACCATATACACTAGCTACGACAGTAAATACAAACAGAAGTGTCTGATCACTACTGATGCTGCCCGTTTTATACAAAACTCTGCCTGCAGGTGGACAGTTACGCATTGCGTTGTTGGTAGGCCTATCGCCTATTCTTCTTTGCCCTACTTAACAGCGACGGCTTGCTGTGCTAGTGCTTGATGCTTGCTTAGCTTAAATGGTTAAATATTTAAAATTCATATTTTAGCTTCATACGTATGTATTTATCTATATCTATATATACATGTACATTTATATTAATATATGTATATATCTATATATTTTCAATTAATTATAAGTATGTGTACTTCAATGTATGTGTGTATGTATGTATTAACTAAGTATATATATATATATATGTGTATATGACTTCTCTTGTTGTTGTTGCCGTTGTTGTTGTTGCTGTGAAGGCTTCAAGGCCTTAGACCTGGGGTCTTCACATACATTAGAACTAAAATCGTATAAATTCTCGATACGTTTAAATTGGATAATTTCACCCATCCATTTGGAATAAAAACTTTTGTTCGCAAATATGACGGAAAAACATCCAGTGAAATCAGCTTCAAGCAAAATTAATAAATATCTGCAGACATTTATTTTTTAAAGTAACCAACTCAAGATTTTCTGCCCAAAATGGTCAACGGACTTAGCGAGTGACCAGACAGAAGCATTGCTCAATGTCCAAATACAACAACTGGGACAGCCTGCTAAAAGCTAATGAAGCAATATTCATGGCAGATGACTACCCGGAAATGAGCTAGTCGGTCGAACAAAATTATGGAAAATGCTCCAAAAACTACCAAAACTGCAAAACTCTTTTCTACGACTTCTGTTTATTTCTTCGGTTCTTCTTCTTTTTTTTTTGATTCTTCGGCTTCTTCTTCTCCTCTGACTCTACGGCTTCTTCTTTTGTTCTCTGCTTAGTCTTCTTCGATGCCTTATTCTTTTTCTTCTTTGTTTCTTCGGCTTCTTATTCTTCTGTGTTTATTCGGCTTGTTCTTCGTCTCTTGGTCGCCTTGTCTACTACCGGAGTTGTGCTTGTCTCCCCTGTACCTACAGTTGCTCGCTCGACTTAGTAATTTGACATCTGGGGCACTGTCGGATATACTCTTGATATCCCTGAACATTCTCGGCCAGTAATATCGTGCTGCTGCCTTTGCAATAGTTTCCCTAGTGCTCATGTGTCCGGAGTTGGGGCTGTTGTGAACTTCGTGGATTACTCTTTGACGTAATGGGGTTGCTACGCAAAGCTTCCATGGGGTGGCGTCTTCTCCATCTATTTTTACTGATATGTGGCGATATAATTCTCCGCTTTTTAGCGTGTAGTCCGGGAACTTTTCCGAAGCCATCTTAACTTCTCTTATTTTAGTCTTTAGCCATCTGCAGTTGATTGTTTCATTTTCTCCGACCACTATGTTCGGCTGCTCTTCCTTCTTACAATCGAATGTGTATTGTTTGGTTTTCAATGTAGTACATAGCTTGTTCGGGTTTTTCGGTGAGTGGCACTGCTTTGTTGTTCTATAACCTTTAGTAACATGTTGTTTGCTATTACTTTTCTTTCCTTCGTAGACCGTCATAGTCGAACGAGAAGTTTTCGTTCGTTTCTCGCCTTCTGCCTTCAACTTAATTATCTGCCCTCCGCAGCTTATATCGACCACGTCGTCGATTAAGCCTGGCAGGACAAGTAGCTCGCTCGTATGCTCTTTGTTGCCTATTTGTATGACTGCTTCTATTGCTTCGGTGACCGCTCTCGGTCTACCGTCTCCCATCATCACCCTTTTCAATAACCTTCGTGTTGGTCCCATTTTTAATAATTCTGCTGCTTTCTTGCTGATGAAGCTTCGTGTTGCCCCAGTATCGATTGTTGCTGTTATGGGCTTTCCGCCTATCGCTACAGAGGCCATTATGCGACCTTCTGTCTGACGTAGAACGGATGGTGCCTTGTATGAAATTGGGTCACTGGGGGACGATGTCACCCCTCGTATTAGGTGGAGTCGCTGGCCGTTTCCCGGACTCAAACGGCAAAACTCTTGCGTGCGAACGTCTCTTCGTCCGCATGTCCAGCAAAATAGTCGGATGGCGTTCTGACACTCATAGGCGTAGTGTCCATCTTCGCCACATCGTCTACATACCGTTGGTGGATTCACTCGGCTTGGCTCCTCGTCTCTTGGCTGCCGGTTCATTTGGTGTGGTCGTGGAATCAACGCCTCACTTATCGGTGCATACTGATGCTCTTCGTAGTGCCTTCTTGGTATCGTATATCTCTCTCTATGCTGTTCCTCTCTTACCGCATAGTTTCGATCTTCATTTCTCCTGGGTATCATTGTTCTGGGTGCAGCCCTCGTTGGTTCTCTCTCTCGCATGATGTTCTCGAAATCTTCGGCAGACTTAATAGTTCAGACAGGGTGCCGAACTCGCTCTCTTTTATGTACAGCTGGTATTCGCTTCTGCAATTCCGGTATATCCGTCTGAGCTTTTGTTTAGGTGTGTACTCCGAATGTCTCATTAGCCCTTGGAGTGCTAGTACATAATCTTTGAATTCTTCTTTTGGACGTTGCACACGTTGCCTGATTTCGTCATCCAGCCGTTCAAAATAGCGAGAATTCAGGAGAAACTTTAGGAAGTCCCGTTTAAAGGTCTCCCAGTCTTGCCATTGGCAGTGGTTACTACGAAGCCATACTAAGGCTCTATCCTTGAGTAGCTCTGGTAAAGCTCTCGGGAGCGCGTTTAACTCGGCTTCGTAGCCGTGTGCTAATTCCTCGACGCGTTCGATGAAACCCAGTGGGTCCTTGACGCCGTCGTATTTCACACCCCACTTACGTACACGATCCATCACTGATGGGTTGGACAACTGTGGGTAGACGTGGGTATACGCCTCTATCATATGAGGTGACATTCCCGTACCGTTTTCGTTACTTGGTTGCTGTAATTGCGGCAACCGCAGGGATTCTTTCTGCTTCGGTGTCGGTGTGTTTGCGGCTACTAGCACCTTCGCGTGTCTTAACGATAAATCTGTGACCCGATCACGCAGACTCTCGTTTTTACCCTCCTCCTGTAGGAATGTAGCAAGGCGTTTTCTTAATTCGTCGACGGTGCCTGTATTCGACAAGCCAAACTCGGTTGCGTATTGTATGAGTTCCTCCTTGTTGAGGTAATAAACCCAATTTACTTTTACTATTATTTCTATTTTTTTTTTCTTCTCTACGTTTCTTTTTTTTTTTCAATGTTATTGTGCCTCCCACTTGTGTCTCTATCACTTTTATATATATTTTGTGTCACTGTCACTTGTACTCGTGTGCACTCGTGTTTCCTACTTCACCTCACTACACTGCACTTTTGGTCCTTGATACTTGGCCCTTATTTTCCTCGATTTATAAGGGCCCCACTTTGGGCGCCAGTTGTAACGAACCCAGTTCTCCGGTCTATAGCTGGGCTATCACTCAGCCGGATTATGAGTCTCTCCTATAATTTTGGTTCCAAAAGAGGAAAGTAAAGGACAACACGAGTGGTTCTAATATTACACACTTTATTTTTTTCTAAATTTCCTACTGGTAGTGTTTTCACGACACACCGTATATCTTAATCGTATCGTATTGGTAGCGTTTTCACGTCACACCATATACCTTAATTGTATCGTACTGGCAGCGTTTTCACGACACACCGTATACTTCTATTGGCAGCGTTTTCACGTCACACCATATACTCTACTGGCAGCGTTTTCACGTCACACCATATAACCTACTGGCAGCGTTTTCACGTCACACCATATATTTCTATCTACTCCTATTGGTAGCGTTTTTACGGCACGCCATATATACTAACTACGACAGCACAAACAGAAGTGTCTGATCACTGCTGATGCTGCCCGTTTTATATAAAACTCTGCCTGCAGGTGGACAGTTACGCATTGCGTTGTTGGTAGGCCTATCGCCTATTCTTCTTTGCCCTACTTAACAGCGACGGCTTGCTGTGCTAGTGCTTGATACTTGCTTAGCTTAAATGGTTAAATATTTAAAGTTCATATTTTAGCTTCATACGTATGTACATATCTATATCTATATATATATGTACACTTATATTAATATATGTATATATCTATATATATTCAATTAATTATAAGTACGTGTACTTCAATGTATGTGTGTATGTATGTATTAACTAAGTATATATATATGTGTATATGACTTCTCTTGGTGTTGTTGTTGTTTCCGTTGTTGTTGTTGCTGTGAAGGCTTCAAGGCCTTAGACTTGGGGTCTTCACACGTTCAATTGCTTGTGAGTTTAACTTAATGATTATTGGGGAATGATCAGAAGATAAGTCAGCACAAGTTTCGGCAAATACTAAACTCCTATCAACGTTTTTAGTGACTGCAAAGTCAATCAAGTCAGGTAATTTCCTTGCGTCTGAAGGCCAGAAAGTTGGTTTTCTTGGAGAGATAAAATCGTATCGATTTTTAATACTTATGATCGGATGATCCCAATATGTACGAGTATGCTGCATTGTAGTCACCTCCAGCTAAAAATCTATCTCCCAGTCATGAAAAAGTCGCTAAATTGTAAATTATACTTATGAGTGAGATGTGTTTCAGATAAAAGCTTAACATAAATTTCGTGAATCTTTTAAGATTATTTCAGAGCTAATGATGATTTGCACCATTAGCATTCCGTAAACAAATATTGAGTTCACTAATTTTTTAGTCGTCAGGGTTTGAAGCATTTGATTTGGTGCCTTTATTAGATCTTGGACAATACTTTGCATGGTTAGATTAAGAATTATGGCCTCAACTCCAGTACTGGAAAGAAAGACTGGTGGTACCGGCTCGCAGGCTTTTATTACGTTGGCATAGGTCATTTGACCAGTATTTAAACTGGGAAGGGGCCGGGACGGAGGTATATGAGAGTTGGTCTTGTATACCTTAAGTAGATTTAGATTTTAGGCCTTTACAAACCGGTCAGCCTCTGTAATTAGCGGTATGATTGCACCGCAGTTGATACAATTTTTTCGTTTTACATCCATTTTATTCAAGGCCATTTGCTAGAATGGTGAAGATGACTACATGCTACGCAGACGGTACGTAAAATACAGTAGGATTTTATGTGACCAAATTCCTGACAGCTCGTGCATTATACGGGACCATTTCGCTTCAGTGGTTCTTCCACCGTGGTTCTTCGGTTTAAAAGATATTTTAAACCCTAAATTGGATGCGTTTCGTTCTCCTTGAGCTGAGCTGAGCTTGACGATAAGAACACTTTAGACATAGGCTGCGGCACTTCATTCTTATTAATTATGTGAACGACTGCCCTAATTTCAAACCCTTACTCTTTTAGAGCTTCTTTTATATCACCTGAGTCAGCTGTGGCTTCAATTTCTTTAATTAAAAAACAAGGCCTTTCGCACTCTTCAACTGGTAAGAGTAGTAATTATTGTTGTTTGCCGAATGAAACAGAACGATTTCACGATTTTCGCTGTGTACTGGTATATTTGAAAATTGTTGGTACCTATTAGCTTGGCTATGTTCGAGTAAAATAGAGCTGCGCGCCCGCAAGTATATTGGTGGAGCTTTAGTATTAGCGACTGTGGAAACACCCTTTGAGTCTATTATAGGCTCTTCCTCACTTTGATTGCATTGCCATCAGCATCAATAGTGGAGCCCACGGTATTATGCTTCTTATGATTAATCAATTTTTTGGAAGGACTAGATTTTCTATTTTTATTTACCCCGTTAATGTAGCGATCAATGCCTGTCTGTACTGCCGACCATGTTTTCTTTTTTGCTGTCTCACATTGCTCAGTATTCGTCGTTCACACTGCCGTCACGACTGAATACCGTCGCTCTTTCTGATTTGATGGTTGATCAGTCATTACATCGCCGGTTCACTTTTTACTCTTTACGATCTTTATTTCCGTTTCTCTGTTTATTTTAGAAAAGATTTTGTTTGATTGTTTTTCAGTTGTTTATTGCCAGCTTAAAGCTATATACCCATTTCAACATATGTATAAATTTTAACGATTCAACTTTAACTGAAGTTACGGAGCCGATCAAAAAACACGTCCGTACACTATGAACACCAATATATATCATCCAGATTCAAGAGAAATACGGCAATTGATCGAGGTAAGCATAACCTATTCTTTCCTCCTTCTCAACAGGATAAGCATGAGCATAACAACCGACACTGTCTTATGAGGTTTCATGGGAGAAAGATGGGCTGCTTCTCAAACGACTTTTACCGTATCTGCAGGGACATAAATGAATAGGAATCGGTGAAACAAAACTTCTGCCATTGGATCTGCCAAACACCTAATGCGGCCCGTTATCATTTTCTCAGTAATTTCTTCTCGTATGACTTGTATCGGTAGGCATCATTTATCTCCTGAACATTATCACAAAACACACCAAACGGTTCGAGCATTTAGAAAGAGAAGCAAAATCCTTAACTGGACCAGCAAAGGTATTACAACGGGCCAGTAGGCCTAAATGCGCTTGATCTGGATTCCGTGATCGATAAACCTTTTTAACCAACTAACAACTAAATATGCGGTTGTGCGTAGGGTTTGGGACCCACCACATGAAAAACTAAATTCCAATGAAAAATCAAACTAAGCCTCGGATAAGAGACCCCACTTTTGATGACGACCCCCGCAAATGTTTTAAGGATTACGATTTGACGGCATGCACTTGGAATGTCCGGTCTCTTACCGAGAACTGAAGAGGGAAGCAAGACGCATTTGCAGACAAAAAAGAAAGAGGCCGAGATGCGTGAGTATGAAGAGCTTGAGAAGCTGGCCGATAAAGGTAACGCTCGAAAATTCTATTCTTCTAAAGATACGACGACCTACAGAAGGCTTCAAGACCGGAGCAAACTCTTGTAGGACCCAGAGAAAGTGACAGCTAGAGCTAGTGACAGATACCCAGAGTGTACTAGATTTATGGAGGGAGCACTTCTCCAGCCTACTGAATGGCAGTGAAGAGGAAACACCCAGAGATAGTGAACCCGGAGATGGTGAACCTTAAACTCCAATTGATGACGATGGAAAAGTTGTTCCGTCATCCGACTATGAAGAAGTCCGAATAGCAATCGCCCGTCTAAACAGCAACAGAACGGCAGGGACCGATGGATTATAAGCCGAGCTATTCAAATATGGCGGTGAAGAACTGATCAGGTCTATACGTCAGCTTTTTTACAAAATATGGTCGGATGAAAACATTCCTGACGAGTGGAACGTAAGTGTGCTCTGCCTAATCCACAAAAAAAGGCGATCCCACAGTCTGCGCCAATTACCGTGGAATAAGCCTTCTTAACATCGCATAAAAGGTCCCATCAAGCGTATTGTGTGAAAGACTAAAGCCCACCGTCAACAAACTGATTGGACCTTATCAGTATGGCTTTAGACCTGATAAGTCAACCATTGCCAAATCTTGAAAAAGACCCGTGAAAAGCGAATCGACACACACCACTTTTTCGTCAATTTTAAAGCAGCCTTCGACAGCACGAAAAGGAGCTGCCTTTATGCCGCTATGTCTGAATTTGGTATCCCCGTAAAACTTATATGGCTGTGTAAACTGACCTTAAGCAGCACTAAAAGCTCCGTCAGGATCGGGAAGGACCTCTCCGAGCCGTTCGATATCAAACGAGGTTCCAGACAGGGTAATTCCTTATCGTGTGACTTTTTTAATTTAATGTTGGAGAAAATAATACGAGCTGCAGAGCTAAATAGAGAAGATAAAATCTTCTATAAGAGTGTACAGCTGCTGGCGTACGCCGATGATATCGACATTATTGGCCTCAACAACCACGCCGTGAGTTCTGCTTTCTCCAGACTCGATAAAGAAGCGAAGCGAATGGGTCTGGTAGTGAATGAGGGCAAGACGAAATATCTCCTGTCATCGCTCGCGACTCGGCTCCAATGTCACTGTTGACAGTCATAACTTCGAGGTCGTAGATAATTTCGTCTATCTAGGGACCAGCATTAACACCAAAAACAATGTCAGCCTGGAAATCCAACACCGAATCACTCTTGCCAACAGGTGCTACTTTGGACTGAGGAGGCAATTGAAAAGCAAAGTCCTTTCCCGGCGAATAAAAACCAAACTGTACAAGTCGCTCATCATACCGGTCCTACTATATGACGCAGAAGCGTGAACGATGTCAACATCTGATGAGTCAGCTCTAGGAGTTTTTGAGAGAAAAGTTTTGCGAAAGATTTATGGTCCTTTGCGCATCGACAACGGCGAATATCACAGACGATGGAACGATGAGCTATACGAGCTAGATGAGCAAGGTGAATGTTCTGATATGAAATTGCGACCCAGAATCGAACAGCGCACGGCATGGTACCCACGTACCGGTGGAGTTATTTATTTGCGACGATGAACGATTATTCTATTCTAGAGACGCGACTCAATTTTTACTGAAGCCTTCCAAATGCAATAAACTGTGATGCTCGGCACCACATGAGCGACACAAGCCAGCATTGCACGATTTAAACTGATGAACTCTTCTGAGTCAATTGAGGCATAACGCAGTTGCAGAGTTAAAATGTTAAACCAGCTGCAGTTATATATAAAGGTCTGTGCTGTCACAGATAACGCAACCACTGAATACGTCAGTAGATACAAACTATTTTCATTTTGTGTAAGTATTTCCACTGATCTTTCACACCTGAGAAACTGCTTGTGTTAGCTGCTATTGAATGCTCAACGGAAGGTATCGCGTCAAATGTTACGGTTTCTTTCAACTTAGACTGCGTTGCGCAGTCTATCTTTTGTACAATATAAGAGTGTGTACAATTATGCATACCGCTTCACATCACCGATTGACTGCAATGCGAGTACATTAGCATTAACCTTGTCGGAAAGTTGTTTCAATTTTACTGCTGACGATGAGTCCACCGTTTTCAGCCCAAGAATCTCAGAGATGTGTGCCTGGAAAACCAGACGCCTTCTATTAAGACGTTTTTCGAGGAACTCTAAAACCACAATATAGTTAGAACTATTCTCAAGGATGAACGCAAATGTTGCACCTCGACATCAGTGAAATCAAAATCGTTTTCGAATATAGTTGAAAACATCGAAAAAAAAGTCCAAAGTTTGATCATGGCACAAGGTCAAACAAGGCAGTAATTTCATGCCAGATTCGAAATCGAAGTCCAATAACTAGGTTATCGAAACTGATGCGCATCTGCCCGCCAATTTCATCTAAATTAAGCTCTTGGAGACTGTCATGAGCAGAGTTAAACGCTGTACAGATTTGATCAAGACTTCCGAATGTTAGTACGTAATGCTAACCACTCGGCTACGGCGGCCGCCAATAATTGACGCCTACATAAAAATAGAATGCGCTTGACGTTTGTAAAAAAAAATATGATATTGTGTGGTGGCGATGATGAAGGCTCCTCTGCTGGCCTATTAATGCCCTTGAAGATCGAGATAATTTCTGTTTCCAACGGATTTAAAATCGTCCGATAAAGCTGTATGTATTGTATTTACAAAGATACTCGAATGGGCAGCGGAATAAAATGTTGTAATACCGATGCTAATTATTGACTTCGTGAAATATTTTACAATAGTTGATTTATTTGTGAATAAGTCACTGGATACATTTACGTAAGTATGTATGACTAAAATAAAAAATGTAATAGTTATGTTCGGCGACTAGATGTGCAGTAACAACTTTTACTAAAATTTACTGAATTGTGTTCGTTGAGCCAAAAACTCAGTAAAAACTAGTAAGTTTGAAAAACAAGAGAAAAAAGGTAACAGCAAGCAAACACCCAGCAGGAAATCGCCCACCAATACAAATGTAAAGGAACAGGCAAGCGATAAGCCCAATGAAATAAAAAAGAGCCCAAAAATACTGACAGGACTAGATCGATATACAAATGTCAAGAGGAAATCAAGTCCTATTAATAACACCAACAACAAAAGAGTGCAAATGAGTGGAACCAACGTAAAAATCCAAGAACCCTCCAGTAGCACCGATTTACTTTATTAAGTGAGGACAGCGTAAAGGGTACTACAACAGTTGCACATGCCAAACCACCGCCAATTTACTTGCGCGAACATGTCTCAAGCACGTTAGTTAATAATATTACCAAAATAGTCGGAACTAATAACTTTCACGTTGTGCCTTTAAAAAAAGATACCATCGATGACACAAAAATCCAAACTTACAGTGAAAAAAGCTTCATGCAAATAGTAAGCTTTCTATCGTCGAAGAATCAAAATTATTACTCATATCAACTGAAGAGCTCGAAAGGCCTAACAGTTGTAATTAAAGGTATTGAATCCTCAGTCAAGTCAGACGAAATAAAAGAGGCTCTTGAAGAAAATGGTTTCAGTACAAAATCGGTCATAAATATACTTAATAGAAACAAAGTGCCCCAGCCAAGGTAGAACTAGAGCTCAATGCAAGTCAGTTAAAGAAAAATTAAACCCATCCCATACAGAATTTAAAATATTTGCTACATCGTAGTCATACACGGCCATACTAAACCCTACTGCACATTGCGCGGTGTTTGCGTAGCATGTGGGGACCTACATCCCACGTCTGAATGCATGTCAAAGAAAGATGATGCCACCATGAAAAAATGTAGTAATCGTGGAGGTAATCACACTGCCAATTATACGGGCTGCCTAATATAAAGATCTAAAAGTTAAGTTGGCAAACAATATACAGACTCACCGAAGTCAAATGGTAAATACACCTCAAATCCAATTTGTAGAAAAAGCTACGGATAAAACTGTTCCAAACGTGCATAATATGAATCCAAATAAATTATCTTATGCGAATGTACTGAAGAATGATTCAGATAATATTCCACAGAACCAATCTAATGGAGGTATAGAATCGATGATTTTAAACCTTAGGCAGTGCATGACACAGTTGATGTCAACTACGCAAAGAATGATCCAAGACTTGATTAAAGCCCAGAATAACATGCTACAAATCTTCATGGAAAAAAATGAGCGTGCTAAACATTTGTTTTTGGAATGCAAACGGTGTGAATCAACATAAATTACAATTGGCACGATTTTTAACAGAGTATGCTATAAACGTAATGCTATTGTCTGAAACCCACTTGACGGATAAATATAACTTTTATATACCTGGGTTCATATTCTACCCCACTAACCATCCTGGAATACTTCTAAGAAACCGCCTTAAACACTGCGTCTTACAGCCTTACGCCACCAATTATCTACAACCTACCTCTGTAACTTTGAATAATTATGGCAAAGAGCTAAATCTCTCAGCCATTTATTGCCCTCCAAAATTTAATATCACTGAAAATCAATTTAAGGAACTTTTTTGATAATCTTGGTGATAGATTTATAGCAGGAGGAGACGGAGACTACAATGCAAAGCATGTATATTGGGGATCCCGTCTAATAAACCCCAAAGGCCGTCAGAACAATTTAGATGGTATTTCCCGAGGTCAACCAACATACTGGCCTACCGATCGGAAGAAAATACCTGACTTAACAGACTTTGCTGTCTCAAGAAAAATCAACAAGCAACTTGTATCAGCATTGACAGTTGCTGAGTTGTCTTCAGACCACTCACCAGTTCTAATAAAAATTTACGAGCGCCCGAAGATAGTTGCACAAGAATCAAGACTAACAAACAGAGAAACAAACAGGCTAAAATACAAAAAATATACTAGTACCAATGTTGAATTGTGAAAACGATATTGATGACTACATTAATGAGCTCAATAATGTCCTTGTTTCTGCGGCAACCATAGCAACTCCAACAAGTAAAAAGCCTATTACGTGCCCAAAAATCCTAACAAATACAGAAATAGAAAAATTAGTAAAAAATAAACGCCGCTTGCGCAAAGTTACGGTTGAAAACAGCAGAGAGGAAGCTGAAAAGTGCACTGATACAAGCAGAAGATCACAATGCCAAGACATACATAGAAAAACTAGTGCCAAATTCTGCCAAACAATACTCACTCTGGAAAGCACAAAAGAAATTTAAGCCTACCATAGAAGTGAATATGTCAATCAGGGACCCGAATGGTAACTGGACACGTAGTAACGAAGAAAAGGCAAATTGCTTTGCAAAGCATTTAAGTAATGTATTATAACCAAATGACGCAACTAATAATTTTATTTTGCCGGAAGTTGTTGTTAACGGCCAGGAAAATCTGGTGGCAATTAAAATATCAAGCCTAGAAGTGGTAAACGCGATACAGAAACTGAATCCAAAGAAATCTCCAGGCCACGACCTTATTACACCAAAAATGCTAATAGAGCTACCAAGAGTTGCACAAGCATTGCTCTCTGAACTCTTTAATGCCATTCTAAATCTAAATTACTTTCCAAACGCGTGGAAAAAGTCGCAGATATTAATGATAGCCAACCAGGCAAAGACCATACACAGGCGTCTTCTTGCAGACTTTCCAAGTTATTTGAAAAAATTCTGCTATCAAAAATACCTCCTTTTCTCCACCGTAACAATGTGATACCAGATCACCAATTCGGCTTTCGTGAAAAGCATAGTACTATTGAACAAGTTAACCGAATAACTAATGAAATCAGGAAGGCATTCGAGCTCCAGGAGTATTGCTGTACAATCTTTCTTGACGTAGCACAAGCGTTCCACAAAGTCTGACATAAAGGTTTACTGTACAAAATACATAAAGCTCTGTCTGTTCAATTTTATATGATACTTAAGTCATATCTGACTAACAGACAATTTACAATTAAATAATCTGAATTTATCAGTGAGGAGTATCCGGTAAAAGCTGGTGTTCCGCAGGGTAGCGTCCTTGGGCCTATATTATATATTATATAAAAGAACAGCAAACACGATTAGTGATCATATACTCCTCATCGAAGAATGGCTAGAAAACTGGAGAATTAAAGTTAATGGACAAAAGTGTAAACACGTTACATTGACTTTAAGACCGCAATCATGACCTGCAATTCGCTTAAATGGTATAAACATTCCCCAAGTAAATGATGTTACATATCTCGTTATTCACTTAGATAGACGTCTCACTTGAAAGAGACACATAGAGGCAAAAATACTACACAAGAAATTAACAGCAGCTAGTTTAAATTGGCTTTTAAATAAAAACTCCAATCTAAAACTAGACTACAAAGTCCTTATTTACAACGCAGTATTAAAACCAATTTGGATGTATGGTATTCAACCTGTGCAACTAACATTGATAAAATACAGACGTTCCAGTCCAAAATTTTAAGAGCACTAACGGGCGCACTATGGTACGTTCGTAACGTAAATATTCATAAAGACATTGGTATTTTACTGGTTAAGCCTGAAATTGAAAGAAGCAGGACGAAGTACTTCACAAAGCTGAGAAACCATCCAAATCCGCTAGCTAATGTTTTATGCAACCCAACCAGAACTTCCCGCCTGCAGCGAAGAGATGTTCCCGCCTTCTAAGGAGAGCGCCGTAGTTTGAAAATGGTTCAGAGTTACATAACTCAAGCTACCATGTTTGTAATTTAGTTTTTAAGATTTGTACACTTACTGTTAGGCTTATATTAAAGCAGATCCAGTAAATAAAACAATTGTGTATAAAAAAAATGTTTGAAAAACACCTGATTTGCGATCATATGATTGAATTTTCGTCAACAAACCAAAACTAATTTAAAATTAAAATAATATTAATATTTTAATATGAATGATATACTACCAAAATAAGAGCCCAAATATAATTTTGGTGAAGTAAATTTAATGGTATCAATGATTCAATCAAATAGCTAAGGTACTCACCAGAGAGCTGCAATGCGTATACCATTTTCGCTCACATTTGAATCACACTCCGATTTTCTTTGAACAAATTCTTTGGTACAAGTTCGAGTGTGGATTGAAATAGCCAATTGAATGCAAACATATATGTTGGAAACATTCGAATGCCGTTGGCTTAAAACTTATTCATAAACGAGAAACAACGAGTATATCTTACTTGTTATACTTATTTGTTTTGAACACAGATTTAAACTCCAATGTTTGGATGTTGATCTTAGCTCAGTGTGTGATTGTATGTCGAGATAGTGATTTGTGCATCAATTATTATGGCAGAAGAAGAAAACATTTTTATTATAAAGAGTATAAATGACTGTTGTTTTAATTTTCAAAGTCGCTATCAAAACAAAAAATATCGTATGCATAGTGCATCAAATTTCTGTAATTTATTATTTATTCTCCTAATTTGCAATAAATATTACTAAACTTAGATTAAAATGATTTCGCTATTATTATTTCTTGTAGTGTATGCAATACATATGTACAAATTTAAATTTTTTCATTAGTTATTTGTGCTGAGACAAAGGACGCCACGGCGCCCAGAGGTCTGCGTTTATGTTTGTGTATATTCAATTGAATACGCGAATGTGCACTCGAGACAGGTTCAGCCAAAGCGAGAAATAAGATATGCGTATAATATACTAAATTTCATGTTATCTGCTTGAGCTCGAATGTAGCATATTGAGTCTCGTACTTGATTGTGTCCAACATTTTCGTTGCTTGTGTGCCACTCGATCCAACAACCCGACAAGTTTGAGTGTAGTGATTGAGTTGTACCAAATTTTTGCTAGTGTGATCGAACATGCTTGAACACACCCGTTGCAGCTCTCTGGTACTCACTAAATGAGAATTCGGTGGCAGTGGAGTCATCGTTCGCATACCACCGAGCCCACGTTGATGAATTAGATATAAGGAATGATGAAGGCATAGTACTAGAATATATTATTATTTTTAGTACAACGCAAGTTGATTTCCTAAAATTTACTAGAAAGCAGTCGACCAAATGAGTATAGCTCTTTCTTGGTTTTTATTTGAATTTCATCGAATAAACTCTAAAAATGTTGATAAAATGGCCGGCTTGCACGGGGGATGGGGTCATGGGTAGAAGTTCATGCAAGTGAGGAAAGTTTATGACTGCCATTCACCTGGGAGTGGCCAGAAACTATTCTTTTGCATATAGTTCAAGTAACTCACGACTTCCGGTTTTAGACCACGTATCCCCTGGGTAGCCAACAAACATCCGTTTGGAGGCGAGCTAAAGTAAAGTCCTTTCTCGACGAATGAAAACCAAACTGTACAAGTCGCTCATCATACCGGTCCTACTATATGGCGCAGAAGCGTGGACGATGTCAACATCTGATGAGTCAGCTCTAGGAGTTTTGGAGAGAAAAGTTTTGAGGAGCGCATTGACAACGGCGAATACCGCAGACGATGGAAAGATGAGCTGTACGAGCTATACAATGATGTTGACATAGTTCTGCGAATGAAAAGACAGCGGCTACGCTGGCTAGGTCATATCGTCCGATTGGATGATAGCACTCCAGCTTTGAAAGTATTCGATGCAGTACGCTGGTGGAAGCAGAGGAAGAGGAAGACCTCCACTCCGTTGGAAGGATCAGGTGGAGAATGACTTGGGTTCACTTTGTATATCCAACTGGCGCCAGACATCGAAAAGAAGAGAAGAATGGCGCGTTTATATTGATTCGGCTATAATCGCGTAAGCGGTGCCAACGCCAATAAAGAAAAAGAATATAATTTATATAATTGCCAAGTTTATTAAAATACTAAAAAGTAAAAAAAAATAAACTATAAAGGAACGGATTCAAATTTAACCGCCAAAATATACAGCTCTGAGCTAATTGTTACTGAATCCTGTTCGGTGAAAACTTAGTAAATTTCTCTCTTTGGGAGAGTAAGGCATTTTACTCTCTCAATTTATTTACTGGCTAATTTTTACTGACACAACGAACACAACTAATACGTTTATCTTTGCTTCTCAGATGACGTTACAATACGAGGAAATGTAGGTGTATCAGAGGGTATGGAATAGTTGACGCGTTGGTTAAGCTGACAGTGGCGGGGTAACCAAACATTTAAATTTTCGTTTTGTTGTGTATGCACATTTTCTTTTTTTATTTTGCTTTTGGTTATATTCTTTGTAAACAGTTGTTTCGTATTGTTTTTAAGTGTATTTAAAACTGGTCGCCAGATAGCGTTATAACTATTGTTAAAAACTTTCTTGAGTTTTAAAACTGTTTGTTTTTATTTTTTGTTTACACTTTTCAGTTTTTTTTTTACTTAATCCTTAAATTAATTATTATTATTTTTATTTATTCTTTTTATATTATTGTTTTAACAATGACTTGTTCATTACCTAACTGTGGCATTAAAAGTAAGTCTGAGCGCTATGTCGCTTGCTGGCGTGTTATGAAAGTATGTTCCAGTCCTTAAAATGTTTGGATATTTTGATTTAATCAACCGCTCGTCACCTTGTCCCCATATAGAGAAGCCTTCAACATCTTAAGGGCAGACTAATGCCCAATTAAACGTTCCTGAGCCTTAATATATTACTGATTTTGTTGTTCCCCCGAAAACATTTGTTTTTATTTCTAGATTTGCTACAAATACCGCCAACAAAAATTAAAACTGATGGCATAACAGTGAGAAAGTTCAATTTCAAATATGAAACAAAAAATATTTCTTCGTTCAAATTCGATATTTCATTTGAATGCTTTGATTAACTTCTTGATAGTACATAATAAGCTTAATGAAGAAAATATTAATCATATCATTTACCGAGACATGGCTTAAACTTCACGTTTTTGATAATAAAATTTTAAATAGTAAGTATCAAATTTATAGAACTGATCGATTGAAACGAATCGGAGGTGGGGTTCCACTTACCGTTCATTCTTCAATTCCTTCTAAAGAAGTTCTTCTAATTGGCGCTTTGTAGCCGCTGAAGCGATTTTTGACCGAGCTTCTCCTCCAATTTGTGGCATGCGTCTTGATGTTTTCCCAACATATGGATGAGCCTCCAGTTTATCCTAAGCCGCCTCCGAACGGCCATATTTGATGTCATAAATCCACTCGGGGGTTTGACATTCGCTGCCGAGGGGCGACCGCAGATAGAAAATTTAACTTAAGTTTTTATTTAAAGTAATTTTCTATAACTTTTGGATGTTGGTCGCACCAGGATTGGAACCCGGGTCTTCCGAATGGTAGTAGTGAGCTTACCACTCGGCTACCGCGGCCGCCATTTATAGCGCTATCTTATATACATATCTCCCCGGTCGGACATATCTGTATACTTACAGCATGGTTGTTTATTTAAAAATTTAATATCTTTGGTAATACAATCCGATTCCCTGATTATTATGGTTGACTTCAATTTGCCATGTATCTCATAAAAACCCGTTAATTATAATGTTACTCCATTTTGTAATCGGGTAAATGAGTTCTTGGAAGAGCAGTTTCGACGAAAGACGTCTCTGCAAGAACGGGCTGATGGGTTCACCAATACACTCACACGATTTCGTAACACATAAGCAAATTTTTTTTTGTCTTTCTCTTCTGAGTACATACAGATTGAAAGCGAATGCAGTGGAATGGATTATCCGTTTTATTTTATGTTCTTATTTTCGAGTAGAACGCCATTTTTATCGTTTTCTCCGTAGCAGAAAGAAATAAAAAATATGGCTAAGGAACCTTAACAAGCTATGGTAATAATACGAGTATATTGTCATTTAATTAACTACTTCAATTTTTATTGCTCTGTAAATTTTTTTATTGGCATGCACCCCGCATTATATGGCAAATTCAGCTAATGGAGCAGGTTGACTGGAATGGATGCAGCAGTTGCAGATCTAAAAATATTCAACAGAACTTTGCAAGGTACAACTGCATTTAGATATTAATAATATTTTGAATCGAACATTAATTTTTTATTTTACTTAGCCTGCGCTTACACGGCAATACCTTTTGTCTTTTTTTATTGTAATTTCCCTTTTGGTGTTTATTTATCTATTTCTTATATATAATTTTACATTCGATTAAACATCTATATTTTCGAAAGTGTAATCTACAAACCTTTACATATCTCATCCTTTTCACTATCATCAGAGTGAATCCCAACGATATCTTCAGGACATTCTAATATTTCTTGAATTAATTCAACTTTATCTGCCAAATCTATTATCTGAAATATTAATAATTAGATATATGTATATATACGCATAGGTATATATGTTTGCATTACGGCATTTATTCGTTTGAAATTTAAGCAGCTACAATCGGTTCAAAGAGAAAAACAAAATAAAAGGGAATGTCAAAATCTACGGAGCCGAATAGTGTTTACATCAAAATATAAACTTCCACGTACGCCGATTTACCTCGGTGTTTTCGACAGGAATAAATTAAAAAAGAAATGAATTAATATTTTGTAATAATAATAAAGATTTATTGAAATAAATCGTTTAAGGCTATTAATAAAAAGAGCTGATTATCAACTCATACATACCATATATGGATATGTATGTATTATATATTGATAATCTTTTAAATATAAAATAATTAACTATGGATATACCCATATATACATGTAAGTATCTATGTACATACATACATATATATTTAACTTGTGCAGTAAATAAAAATGAAAATTACCTTTCGTGG
This sequence comes from Ceratitis rosa, assembly GCA_037013455.1. NCBI lineage: Eukaryota > Metazoa > Arthropoda > Insecta > Diptera > Tephritidae > Ceratitis > Ceratitis rosa. The sequence continues at coordinate 266,430 of JAWMAG010000048.1, forward strand.
AAAAGTGTACCCAATTTTAACGGAGCATTAACTTAAATGGCATCAAAGTATAAAAATAAAAATCACCGGTAGATTTCCTTCTTCAGTGTTAGTAAATAACAAGGTGACAGAAAACTTTCAGTGGCTCTCAAATATTAAAACTTTTGGCTTTAACATTGCCGTCAGCCTTGCAATATTAGAGGATTGCAACAAATGGAATTCATGTGTGCTTGCAAATAAATAACTGTTGAGGGTATTTTTCTTTAATTCAATTCAATTAAAAAGTTACTATAAATATTTTAAAACTTAATCAATATATTTGTATAATTTTTTTTTTTGTTTTTCTAAAGTTATCCATTAGGGGGTTGCCGTATCCACGTTTGAAGTTCCCCATTAGAGTGATATTGTACAATACCTTAAAGGGCACATGGGCCTGAAAGGACCCAGCCAAATATTGAAATTTGGGCTGTAGGAAACCCAGGAATCATCATCGTTTCTGTTTTCATTATTCGATGATAAACACGCGTGCATTACTGGATGATCCAATTACGATCTCACGCATCTCTAAATTTGCCACTGGCACAGTCCACATACGTAATTTTTTAATCAAAGATTTGCAAATTTTGCTGATCTGAGAACAAGGATCGAGAAGCGCTAGTGTAAGAAATCTCTAATAATTGTGGTAAATATAGACTGCACACGTTGGGAGTAGAGTTACGGTGCCAGATAGCTGAGCTAAAAAAGGTTGAAGTTGACGACGAGGGTTGAGACGATGACCGGCATGAAGCAAGATGTGATGGTCCTCATTGCAATACGTGCACCAGCCTTGGATTTGCCATCTCTTGGCAGTATGAGAATATGCAAAACAACGTGAACAATACTTATGCAACAAAATGAGGCGGAGTCGACGTTCATAACTGGCGTCCAGAAAGCATTTTGATGATTTTTGTGTTTGGTTCTTGGTTGGTGGAGGACGTTTTGGGGAAGATATTGGAGAAACCAATGGTGTTGGAGAAGCTGATGAATTGATTTCTACTAATTTCATTATGTAAAGCTGTGAAAAGAAATAGATCACACTTTCAGAACTAATTTGGTAGGACAATTAATTTGACAATAGGCTGTGTTATCATCCCATTCTGCGTACGAATATCCACTACTCTAACTCTCTGATCATTGCCATGATATACTTTTGTTACTCTGCCCAAGCGCCACTCATTTGGGGGAAGATTTTCGTGACGAACTACTACCAAGTCGCAGTTATTGATATCGCGTTGAGGAAATTTCCATTTATAATGCTTGTGAAATTCCTTCAAATATTCTTCTTTCCATCGAAGTGAGTGTTGTTGGCTAAGAGCCTTTACTTTCTGCCACCGATTTATTAAAGGAAGTGGAGTCGTTTCGATTTGGGGTTCCGCAGATGCAAGAATGGGACCACCGACTGGAAAATGACCAGGTGTTAAAGCAGCACAGTCTGTAGAATCCACCGAACTAGGAAAAATAGGCCTGGAATTAAAGCAGGCTTCTATTCGACAAATCTATGTTTGGAATTCCTGAACTGTAAGTCTATATGAATTGGCTACTCGTCAAAAGTGAAATTTGAAGCTTTGGACTCCAGCTTCCCACAATCCGCCCAGATGTGAAGCACCTGCTGGAATAAAGTTCCATGTAAGCTCTTGCCGGCTGTACATGTTGCTAACAGCTTCTTGAGAAGTCAGTAGAAGTTTTTTGAAGTCCTTTTCAAAACCTGCTGAAGCTCCTACAAAGTTTGTACCATTATCCGAATAAATTTGTTTTGGACAACTCCTCCTAAACACGAACGTAGGACTAATTGATTAGCTCCATGATGAGTAAATTAAACCAACAGCTTTGAAAATCTACTAATGTATGGTAAAAGAATCGGGTGTTTCTCTTTGTACGATAACACAAGAGAATTCATTAGACGACCATTGACTCGCATAACACCCTGACTATCCAGAAAATAGTTCAAAGTTAAGAGTTTGTTTTTTGCTTGAATCGGTCCACCGACTAAATCGTTGTGTTCTTCAGAGAAATAGGGCGGGCTCCAAAACCTCAAAATACTTTAATTTTGTTAATAGACCGATAATTTCCCACGCAGGCTTTCCAATTAGATAGTATTTGAGAAATCAAAGGTTTGTTCAAGGCTGTGCCGTCCGACCAAATTGATGGCATCACTATTTTGGCTACCACCACAATGGGCGCAAGCCAACCGGCTTGATCAAATAGTTTTGCTATCATTGACAAAACTTCCTAATTGTAAGAGTGTCGTAATCACCAAACAAGGCCCACAATTAATCCCAAAGGTAACCGTATTTAATTGATAATCAGAAATATCATTGTCTGCAGACTGTCTAAAAAGAACTCTTTGGTAGGGCCTGTGGGTAGGATTACCAAACATCTGGCGATACATTTTTTCTAGGTCTGATCTAAAATCAAACTTATACATCCGCCATCGTGGCAATTAGAAATGTTTTGCAGAATGTTCATATTGTGGCGGTACCACCTTTTCCATATGAACAAATTGCCGTAAGGCTGTATGACAGAATCATCTTAGTTTCAAATCCGCTGGATAAAAGCTTTTGAAAGGTAATACTACTATATATCTTCCTTCAGAATTTCGAGTGATAGTGTGAAGTTGCACATTTAAAGAAATATCATTGTAGAAGGAAGCTTTAAAAGATTTCGAAGACGTTCAGAAATGACGTGGCTTCGGATGCTGAATCAATCAATGCAGGCGCAGAATAAGTGACAAATATGAACCATAGCGTTTTCCAGTAAAGCTGAAGAAAAAGCGTTTGGAACTTTGCTTATAGAATTTAACTATTATTTGAAGAATTGAACTGTAAATTAGCATGAAAGGCTTGTGTTTTGATTTGAAACATCCTAGTTCGCTTGTGTATTAAGCGGTGGTCTATGTAATAGACTATGATGTCGATTACGGCACGTAGTGCAAGAAAACGAACTTTTGCAATCTTTGACAGAATGTCCTTTTGTGAGGCAATTTAAACAGTAGATATATGTTCTTACTGAAAGCGACAAAAAAAGTTTTACATAATCTTTACGTATGATGTTCCCGGCATAAAACACAAGTGGGTTGTGAAACACTTGTCACTAGAGCAAGTTTCCTTTGGCCTGGTTGAAGACTCGTTTGCGATGATGTTGTTGTTTGTTTAGGAGCTCCATTCCATGAAGATTTTACATCCAATACAGATTTCAATGAGTTAAACCGATGGTAAAGGAGGTCGTTCATTTGACTCCATTTAGGCACAGCTGTTTTGTCCGTTAAAGTGCTGAACGTCGGTTCAAACGAATGAAAACAACGAAACGGCATTGAAAATAATACCTTCAATTGGCTGTTCACTAGAGCGCCTTTGTTCTCATAAGCAGACTTCAAGTTTGACCAGGCCATTTCAAATCTTAGATTTGTTAGCGGAGCTTTGCTAAAAATGTCCCATGGGTCTCCATTTGTTTTCTGAATCAAGTGATAAAATTTTTCGACTTGACTCAAACGAGAGACATCTACGGTAGCATCCCAATAGGAACTGCTTGCACAGCAAAGCATTATGTTCCGTAACTCGTAGCTCGTAGATGCTTCGCAGTGCAAGTGATGCTTCGGAGACATCAGGAGATTTCCTGTCGCGGTCCTGAGGACGTTGTTTTGACAAGCCTGTAACCTCTTCAACTGCGTCTCGTTCGTCCCCGGCGCTCAGATCGGTGCAGCATAATTTACGACCGGCCGGGCAATTGCTTTGTGAGTTGCCAACAAAGTTTCTTTGTCTTTACCCCAGGTGCTGCCGGCTAGAGCTTTGAGTATTTTGTTGCGGTCCTGGAGTTTTGCGGCAATTGCGGTCGTATGCGGAGTGAAGGAGTACAGGCTAGCGAATGTGACTCCCAATATCTTTGGGTTGTTTATAGTCGGAATTTTTACGTCATCAACCTTCACATCTAATTCAAGCCTGTACTCCTTCGTCTATCTGATGTAGAGGGTAGCCGAGGATTTAGTCGGTTGTATTTTTAACTATCTTGCAGTAAAGAAGTGAGAAAGATCGGCAAGGTAGCAGTTCACTTTCGAACAGAGGTCATCAATATCCTGGCAAGATGCCAATATCGTGCAATCATCGGCATACGAGGTTAGGGAAACTCCTTCTGGTGGTGGAGAGAGCTTCGATATGTAAAAATTAAACAGTAGTGGGGAGTGGACACCACCCTGCGGAACCCCCTGTTTAATTTTTCTTAATTTCAATGTTTCGCCTCGGAATATAACCGATGATTGTCGACCACTCAGGTAGCCCATGACCCACCTCTGCAACCCCGGCGGTAATGAGGATTCCTCAATGTCACTGAGTAGCACTGAATGGTTGACAGTGTCAAAAGCTTTTGACAAATCCAGTGCTACCAGGACAGTTCTCGCGCAGGGTCGGTTTTGGTTCAGGCCATTGACCACCTGGGTGTTTATGGCGTTAAGTGCTGTTGTGGTGCTGTGCACTTTTCGGAAGCCATGCTGATGTGCTGCTGGACGCAGATGGTGAGTGAAGGTCGGGAGCAGTAAGGCCTCAAGCGTCTTCGCTACTGGGGATAGGAGAGTTATCGGCCGATAAGACTCTCCTTTGTTGGTTGGTTTCCCCGGTTTAAGTAGCGGGACCACCCTGCCCGTTTTCCACACGTCAGGTATCATTAGGGTGATCAAAGACAAGTTGAGCACCTTGGTGAGAAAGTCTGCTCCCGCTGGGCCAAGATATTTTAGCATCAGAATGTTTATTCCGTCGGGGCCGATGGATTTGGAGGCTTTCGCCGTCCCGATGACCCCCTGAACCTCTTCACTGGAGAAATCAAGCGCCGCGCTAGTGTTTGGCAATTTGCGCATACGGCGGGTTACACGTCGCTTCGTTTCCTCTACCGGAGGATGCAATGTAAAGAGTTGGCAGAAGTAGCTCGCGTATCTCTTCGGGTCCGACGAGGTGTGGCCACCGAAGAAAATTTCCACTCGGTCATCGCATCTCGTCTGGCTAGACAACGACTTGACTGCAGCGTAGAGTTTGGTTGCCCCTGAGGAGAGATTACACAACAGTGCTCTTCCCACTTTTTCCGCTTATGGTTGCTCACTACAGTACGAACCTCTGCGTTTAAATCCCTGAATAGGGATTCCAGCGATCGGACTTACGAAGGGTGTCGTGCCTAGACACTAAAACCGCCACTTCCATCGGGAAATTGGGGCGGATTTCCGCAATTCGGCATGCCGAGTTGAAGCGGGCGGCAGCGGTCACGACGATTCTGCGAAAGGAACGTTCAGCAGAAGTGACGTCTGATGGAGTGGAGAGAGCACTGAAGGCGTTCTCGGTGAATTCCGTGAAGCCGGACCAGCTAGCTTTTTTGAAGTTAACAAATGTCCGGTGATCCGCGGAAACAAAGTCAGGAGGTCTGTCAATCGAGATTTGTATGGGTAAGTGGTCCGATGCTTCTGTCAGTACATGTCGCCAGACTATACTGTTTATAAGACCAGCACTCGCAATTATGATATCAGGCGAGCACAACTCTGGTGGGGGTGTTATCGTTCATTGTGCAAAATGTCGAATCGTCTATCTGTTCCGCCAGCTCCATTCCTCTACGGTCATTTGACAGGCTAGAATGCCAAAGATCTTGATGCGTGTTAAATTTGCCCAAAACCAAACGGGTTTCGCCTCTGAGTAGCGCACCTATATCAGGGCAGATTATGTTGTATCCGGCCCGGCTCAGAAGATCCGAGCATGCGGTCAACTTCGCTACCTGGATCGTAGCTATTGACAGGTGCTCCCGGCTCATAAAGTCGACTATCTCGTCGATCTTCCCTGGAGTCCGTTGCAGTTTAATTGTAGTGAGGGAGTGATGCGTGTGTTGCTGCTGTATTACCCGCACGTTGGTGTTGATTGGCGGTGTTGCTGTGGAGACTGGCGGTGGCAGACTCCTACAACACGGGGCAACGTACGCATCATTCCACTCACTGGTGGTGCGCAGGCCAGAGTACGTCCGAAAATGACACCAGCCGAAGCAGGAGTTGGATCTTACTGATGTCATGTTCCGATGTACTATGGTCTGACACACGGAACAGACTGTACGGGGGATTAGGAGCTGCTGGGTGGTTCTCGCATGGAAAGAAGAAGAGGAGCTGGTTGTGGGTAAGGATGGGGGTGAGGGTTGGTGGGAGTCATGCTGCGGGGAGCTCCGGGAGATCGTAGAGGTCTGTGGGTTACCCAAAGTGGGTTGCGGTCCACTAATTGTAGGTCCTAAAGCCTGAGCATACCTTAAGTTGACTCCAACCATTGCACTGGTTGCACCTAACCGAGGTGGAGTCTTTTATGGCACATGCAGCAGAAATAATCCGTCGGACCAGGGCTGGTTTTGACGCCAGCCCTGATGAGAAGGATTTGGAGCAGCCCAGCTGCGAGGTGTTGCTACGTTGGCGTACTTAAATTAATTTTACCTGTTGACCTAAACAGGGTTAGATCGCCGAAAGGGTGTCTTGAGAGTTGAAATCCCTACAGGCGGTGGCCTGCTTCGCTTTCACAGCTGCCTATGAATCCTCATCCCCAATGGCATTTACGCATTTTTTATAAGCTGCCTTTGTTTTTATCCATATTTCAGAAAGCTCATCTCTAATCATTTGTAAAAATAATTTCGAATGCACTATCAGAGTGATGTCGTCAAATCCCGCATTGGATTCGACGATCCGATCTGAACACCAAGTATACGCATTTAACGTCGCCATTATTAATTAGAATTTGTGTCCAAAGTAATTTAAGAAAATGATTGAATAATATACTATATATAATTGGCACTTTGTAACCGTTGAAGCGATTTTCGGCCAATTTCCTCCAATTTTTGGTTTTGCATCTTGATGTTTTTCCAACAAATGGAGGGACCTACAGTTTATACTAAGCCGCCTCCGAACGGCTGATGGTTTTTTACGTTATTTATTTCATGTCCGAAATCCACTCGGAGGGTGGGACATTCCCTGCCGAGGGACGACCGCAATTAGAAAATTTAAAGAAATTTTTTATTTAAATTAATTTTCCATAACTTTTGGATATTGGTGGCACCGGGATTTGAACCCGAGCCTTCCGAATGTCACTACGCAATGCTAACCACTCGGCTACTGCGGCGAATAAAAAAATAATGAATTATAATTAAATTGAAATTGAATTCATTTTTTTACTAAAGTAAACAAAAGTGAGAATGCATATTTTATGTGTAAAAATTATGGAAAATGTTAATATTTTGATGAAATTAATTAAATAAAATCTTTGTAAAAGTTATTAGGCATTGTTATAAGCGATATTTAAGTGTTCCGGGTTATTATATTAGCTTTTATTCGGAGATTTCGGTGGGTCAAAAAATCAACTTTAACAACAAATTTCTCGAAAACTATAAGTTACCTCGGGGAACGGCATATATTTTTATGATGTGTATGACCTAATCATCATCACTAATATTCCAGCGTGAGGTAGTCAAATAAATTCGCCAACGCGAAGCACATGTTGGAAATGAAAAATATATTTCTAAAAGTTCGGACGATTGGGGACAATTATTAAGTGTGGAAAGAAGACCAAATACTGTTTCTTATCGAAGATTCAACGAGCAAACATGTACGTGTACATACATAAATATCTGTCGTGTCGCATGCTCAACCAAGGACTGGTGTCCTAATGGATATAAAATACGATAAATGAAAACGGACAGTGTTATGAAACACAATTACTATTGTTCGCTCAATCAGTAACTTGGACCACAAATTTTAGCTACATTAGAGCGGACGGTGGCAGCGTTGATGATGAACTTTAAATTAGTTTCAGTAAAAAAAAATTTAAAATATTTTTGATACTTATTTCAATAAAAAATAATTACTTGTTATTTTATGTAGTTACTTCAATATTTTAGTATTTCTCATTCAACTCTTCAATGAATAAATGTTAAAACAGGATGTACTATTTTTTATTATATCGTACTGCTGTATAGACTTCATTTTCCATATCACCATGGGGCATGCAGCATGGCACGTTTTTATCGAAATGATTTATGTATGTGTTTACTTATAAAAACAAACCTTTAACAGCAAAAATCAAAGTAAATAACACAAATACAAAAAAAGTTCGCAGCAAATATTAAAAAATGTTAGGACGTGTTTTTCAATCTCTGCAACCAATCACGCTTTAAAACGTAATTACCGGCTTTAAAATAAAAAACATTTTTTCGCATCAACATTCCTCGTTATTGCGTTAGTGGCGAATCTTCAAACAAGCTAATTTTCAGCAATTTTATTTTTGATTTTGCGAATAATCGTACATATACATAATATAATATGTCAACACAAAGGAAAAGTGCACGTAATGCCATCTCCCCTCAACAAATTCCTGCTTAGAAGTTGCAAGGTAAGGGAGACAGCAAAGCGGTAAACAGCCCAACTACACTAACATAACAAAAATGTCAGAGAGTGAAGAGCGTATGATGCAGAAATTAAATGAAGTTTCTGCTGAACTCAGCAATTTAAAATTAGCTGTGAAAGGTATTAATGAGAGAGTGAGTGCGCTAGAATCTTTGCGCTGCGAAAGTATTGACCAAAACAAAGAGGTCGAAACTTTGTTTCAACAAATTGATGAGTTGGAGAATGCGTTAGTGGCATCAGACGCAATAATTTATGGCGTTCCGCCTGCAAGCGAAGAGAATTTACCGTCGTTGTTTGCTAATCTGGGCTCTTCACTTAATCTATCTTCATTGCATGTACGTGCAATGTTTCGCATACGCCAGAACAAGAACAAAACTAACAGGCCCGCTCCTATTATAGTCAAATTGAACTCGTCGTATGACCGCTCAGTTCTGTTTAAGAGGATTGCTTGCTCTCTTAAGGCAAGCCATAAATCATTAGCACTTAAAGATATTGGACTTGATGCTAATGGAGACATTTTTGTGCATGAATGTCTAACAAAGAGAAATCGTAAGCTAATGCAATACGCAACGCAGCTAAAACGGCAAAAACAATTGGCGAGTGCGTTCTCAATTCGTGGACAAGTGTATGTTAGAAAGCATCAACACAGCGAAGCGACGAAAATATTTAATCAAGCGAGCGTCGATCAGATTGCATTGTCAAAAGTATTTGAAAAATTTATTACCGCTCGAATAGTGTCACACCTGCGTCTACATGATTTTTTGAGCGAATCTCAGTCTGGGTATAGATCCAATCATAGTTGTTCTTCAGCTGTGATGGAAATCATGGACGACATCCGCCCTGCTTTCGACGATAACTTACTTACCATCTTAGTGCTCTTAGATTTCTCTAAAGCTTTCGACACTGTAAACCATGATAATCTACTGTTAAAACTGAAAACTTATTTTGGTTTCAACACAACAGCAATTAAGCTTATGAGAAGCTACTTATCGGACAGATATTAGCAATTTCAGTGTGGGGACATGATTTCAAATCGCAGAGAAATCATCTCTGGAGTTCCTCAGGGCTCTATTTTAGGGCCAATACTTTTCAGTTTATTTATTGATGACATTGTTCACTGTTGCGAAAATTCTTCTATACATCTACATATATGCCATCATCGGCAGATTTACCTCTCACGTCCCATTGGTCTTAGTGAAGATTTAATAGCTAGACTGAATGAGGATCTAATAAGAATTGAGGAATGGTCTAACATAAATGGTCTCTGTCTAATTGCTAAGAAAACGAAGGTACTTCCTATTAAAAGTAATTATCGTGATCTCAGCAATCTGTTACCAATTGTTTTGAACGGGGTTGAACTAAAACTTGAACATGTTGTAAAAAATCTTGGCTTCAAAATTAATGTCCGTCTAAATTGTGAAGATCACATAAACAATTGCGTAATAAAAATATATTTGACATTACGAAACTTATGGCATAGATGTGATTGTTTGCCGATTAGAATAAAACTTAAACTAGTTCAGTCCCTTATTATTCCCCAAATTTGTTATTTTGAAGTCGTATATGGTACGTTATTTTGAAGTCGTATATGGCGGCCGCGATAGCCGAGTGGTTAGCATTGCGTACTGACATTCGGAAGGCTCGGGTTCATATCCCAGTGCCAGCAACATCCAAAAGTTATGGAAAATTAATTTAAATAAATAATTAAGTTAAATTTTCTAATTGTGGTCGGGAATGTATGAGTGTATTTCGGACATGAAATAAAAGGCTCCTCGTAAAAAAACCATCAGCCTTTCGGAGGCGGCTTAGTATAAATTGTAGGTCCCTCCATTTGTTGGAAAAACATCAAGACGCAAAAACCACAAATTGGAGGAGGAGCTCTGCCGAAAATCGCTTTAGCGGTTACAAAGCTCCAATTATATACAGGGTCCGCCATCTAACATTTTTTTTTTTGAACTAGTGGTTATTTTGAGTGTGGTAACACTGATGTTACATCTGATTTGACAGAAAGTTAGTTTTATCCTTCCGCTGAACGAAAATGGTTGTGTATTCGATTAAGGAATGGGCAGATGAGCGCTTGGCCGAAGACCCGGAATTTTACCAAAAAATCATCTTTTCCGACGAAGCTCATTTCTATCTTGGCGGCTACGTCAATAAATAAAATTGTCGTATTTGGGGGACGGAAAACCCGCACGTGATCGAAGAGAAGCCAATGCATCCTCAGAGATCCTGGTGCGGATTTTGGGCCGGGGGCATCATTGGCCCATTTTTCTTCGAAAATGCGGCAGAAGCCGCCGTCATGGTCAATGGCGAACGCTACCGCGCCATGTTAACGGATTGGTTCTTCCAGGAAATCGAAGAGGAGGACTTGGACAACATTTGGTTCGAGCAAGACGGCGCTCCGTGCCACACAGCCAACGTTACGATCGATCTTGTGCGCACTGTTTTAAAAAAAAAAAGTTACGTGGCGGACCCTGTATATATATATATATATATATATATATATATGGTATATATATATATATATATATATGGTACTCTAAGCTGCGATTCCAGAAACAAATTAAATTTAGCTTTAAATAACCTAGCTAGGTTCATTTACTGCAAAAAAAAAGTTTGAACTCATCTCTTTGTACACCAAAAACATTCTCGGCTTCACCCTTGAGAATTATCTCAAGGTTCGTAATTTAATATATTTATTTAAAATCATCAAAAACCGTCAACCAGGATATCTTTTCCGCAAAATAAAGTTTGTGCAATCTTCTCGTACTCACAATATTGTTGTCCCCAAATACAAAACTTTGACGACATCTAGATTGTTTTTTGTTAGTGCTGTCAGAATTTGGAACTCATTACCAATTTCAATAAAATGTATCAAAACGATTGGATGCTTCAAAACGGCAGTTACAAACCTATTTGCATAATACCCATCACTATTCTCCTTATTATTATTATTTATTCGCGCTAAAAGTTTGTCTTTGACAGTTTTTCGATTGATTGACTCAGTACGTTGTGAGCGCTATGTTTTACAACTTTTCTTCGATCAAGGCGAAAAAGCAGCCAAAGTGGCTGAAGAAATTTATTTAGTTTAGGGGCCCGATACTGTAAATGAACGTGTAGCACAAAAGTGGTTTGCTAGGTGCCGTTCCGGTAATTTCGATGTCAAGAATGGATCGCGCATCGGGAGGCCTGTCGTCGAAAATTGCGATAAAATCATGGAAATACTGGAAACAGATCATCACGTGAGCACTTATTTAATTGCTGAGGAACTAAAGATAAGCCAGAAAACCGTTTGAAGAAGCTCGATTTTTGGGGTGCCACACGAACTAACGCAAAAAAACATGATGGACCGAATTTCCATCAGCGAATCGCTGCTGAATCGCAAAAAAAACCAACTCATTTCTGAAGCGTTTGGTGACTGGCGATGAAGCGAGAAAGCGAAATCAATCGAGGTCGAAACGCGGTGAGCCGGCGGAAACGGTGGCCAAGCCAGGATCGACGGCCAGGAAGGTTTTGCTGTGTGTTTGGTGGGATTGGCAAGGAATCATCTACTACGAGCTGCTGCCCTATGCCCAAACGCTCAATTCGGCCCTCTACTGCCAACAACTGGACCGCTTGAAGGCAGCATTCATCCAGAAGAGGCCATCTTTGATCAACAGAGGCCGAATTGTGTTCCATCAAGACAACGCCAGGCCACACACGTCTTTGATGACGCGCCAGAAGCTCCAGGAGCTCGGATGGGAGATCCTAATGCACGCACTTCATAGTCCGGACCTGGCTCCAAGTGATTACCATCTTTTCCTGTCCATGGCGAACGTGCTTACTGGTGAGAAGTTGGCTCAAGAGAGGCTTGTGAAAATTGGCTCTCCGAGTTTTTTGCCAATAGGGACGCAGCCTTTACGAACAAAATGGCGCACATTTGACTTAAATCGGACAAATGTACACAAAATTATCATATTTTGAAAAATCAATAAAAAAAAACCGAACGAACTTTTTACTTGATTTAATATTGAAAAAAATTATGTATACATATATATATATATATATATATATATATGACAAACGAATTCAGAGTGAAAAATAAAAAAAAACATTTTTGTAGGGAAAATAAATCAAAGAACGAACATGTCAAAATATGGCTATTTTCAATAATGGTAGATTGAATGTCGTTTTGCATTTCGCTTTTCATTTGCTTTCATTTTAAACACAATATGTTTTTGTCTAAGAACTTTCTCGATTGCACTGCAAACTTACCTTAAATATTTCGACACCGTCTGCTGTGCAAATCCCAATTGAAAATATTGACCTATTTGATGTTGGTAATAACCTTGAGGTAAAAATTTCAAAGCAGCTGCCAGCCTTAGGTGCTTTTAATTTCGGCTCAATACTATTCAAAACATATAAAAATGCTTCTTTTTTGAGTCAAAAGTTTTGAATAAAACTGTAAAAAACACATGCGGTCAATGGTTATTTCTATTCAATTTTAACACAACTTATCTCACATTTTATCGTTCAGGTCCAAAATGTATGACTGATTCCCTAAATGTCATTGCTAAATTTTAACTTTATTTTCGTCGGCAAACTACAACGCCACCGAATCCATTTTTAAATAATTTTCGTATAGATTTTGAAATTTCAATTGACTTTTGTATAAAACATTAAATTGTTTATATATTTTGACACTTCTCGCGACCATTTATGTAAGTTTCGAATATAGTGCTACCACATTTTAAAATTACGTTGCGAAAGCGAATGTACAAGTGTTATGTAATTCCACTATCAGTCGGGATCGCATCTTGCGTTTATTTCAATATTGTAGTAGTAATTGCTGGTGCTCAGCTGTGAGCTGGTTTGTTAAGGTGTGATAACAATGGGGCGTTCAGCGAACTGAGCACTCAGTAAACATGTTCGGTGAGCGGGCGCTGAACGCAATGATTAGTAGCGCTCAGTAAACATGCTCAGTGAGCGCTCACCATATTAGCGAGCGTAAAATTTTTATGCTACTTGCTGCTGATCGGTCATCTATTGTGTATCGAAGAAAATTAATCACGAGAATTTAAAAGTATTTCTACTTCAAAGTGCTTGTGGTGACAATTTACCAGATTTTTTGGGTTGTCAAATAGATTTATTTCAGCCATCTGCATTAGAAAAAGTTTTTCAAAGAACAGAATTCAAAGGAAGGAAGCAAAAACTTTATGAAGAAACTCCTGCTTTAATATAAGCCTAACAGTAAGTGTGCAAATCTTAAAAACTAAATTACAAACATGATAGCTCGAGTTATGTAACTCTGAGCCCTTTTCAATTTACGGCGCTCTCCTTAGAAGGCGGGAACATCTCTTCGCTGCAGGTGAGAAGTTCTTGTTGGGTTGCATAAAGCATTAGCTAGCGGATTTGGATGATTTCTCAGCTTTGTGAAGTACTTCGTCCTGCTTCTTTCAATTTCAGGCTTAACCAGTAAAATACCAATGTCTTTATAAATATTTACGTTACGAACGTACCATGGTGCGCCCGTTAGTGCTCTTAAAATTTTGGACTGGAACGTCTGTATTTTATCAATGTTAGTTGCACAGGTCGTACCCCACAGTTGAATACCATACATCCAAATTGGTTTTAATACTGCGTTGTAAATAAGGACTTTGTAGTCTAGTTTTAGATTGGAGTTTTTATTTAAGAGTCAATTTAAACTAGCTGCTTTTAATTTCATGTGTAGTATTTTTGCCTCTATGTGTCTCTTCCAAGTGAGACGTCTATCTAAGTGTATACCGAGATATGTAACATCATTTACTTGGGGAATGTTTATACCATTTAAGCGAATTGCAGGACATGATTGCGGTCTTAAAGTAAATGTAACGTGTTTACACTTTTGTTCATTAACATTAATTCTCCAGTTTTCCAGCCATTCTTCGATGAGGAGTAAATGATTACTAATCATTTTTGCTGCTCTTTTAGGGCATTTATCCCGGCATAAAACAGCTGTGTCATCCGCAAAGGTAGATGTCTGCACTTTTCGGTTTAATGGGATGTCTGCAGTGTATATAATATATAAAATAGGAGCAAGGATGCTACCCTGCGGAACACCAGCTTTTACCGGATACTCCTCACTGATAAATTCAGATTGTTTAATTGTAATTTGTCTGTTAGTCAGATATGACTTAAGTATCATATAAAATTGAACAGGCAGAGCTTTATGTATTATGTACAGTAAACCTTTATGCCAGACTTTGTCGAACGCTTGTGCTACGTCAAGAAAGATTGCACAGCAATACTCCTGGAGCTCGAATGCCTTCCTGATTTCATTAGTTATTCGGTTAACTTGTTCAATAGTACTATGCTTTTCACGAAAGCCGAATTGGTGATCTGGTATCACATTGTTACGGGGAGAAAAGAAGGTATTTTTGAATTTTGCAGAATTTTTTCAAATAACTTGGAAAGTCTGCAGGAAGACGCCTGTGTATAGTCTTTGCCTGTTTGGCTATCATTAATATCTGCGACTTTTTCCACGCGTTTGGAAAGTAATTTAGATTTAAAATGGCATTAAAGAGTTCAGAGAGCAATGCTTGTGCAACTCTTGGTAGCTCTATTAGCATTTTTGGTGTAATAAGGTCGTGGCCTGGTGATTTCTTTGGATTCAGTTTCTGTATCGCGTTTACCACTTCTAGGCTTGATATTTTAATTGCCACCATCCTGGCCGTTAACAACAACTTCCGGCAAAATAAAATTATTAGTTGCGTCATTTGGTTGGAACACATTACGTAAATGCTTTGCAAAGCAATTTGTCTTTTCTTCGTTACTACGTGTCCAGTTACCATTTGGGTCCCTGATTGACATATTCACTTCTATGGGAGGCTTAAATTTCTTTTGTGCTTTCCAGAGTGAGTATTGTTTGGCATAATTTGGCACTAGGTTTTCTATGTATGTCTTGGCATTGTGATCTTCTGCTTGTTTCAGTGCACTTTTCAGCTTCCTCTCTGCTGTTTTCAACCGTAACTTTGCGCCTGGAGAGCGATATTTTTGACTTTCTCTTCGCAAGCGGCGTTTATTCTTTACTAATTTTTCTATTTCTGTATTAGTTAGGAGTTTTGGGCACGTAATAGGCTTTTTACTTTTTTTGCATTTTAGTCTCCTCCTGCTATAAATCTATCACCAAGATTATCAAAAAAATTCCTTAAATTGATTTTCTGTGATATTAAATTTTGGAGGGCAATAAATGGCTGAGAGATTTAGCTCTTTGCCATAATTATTCAAAGTTACAGAGGTAGGTTGTAGATAATTGGTGGCGTAAGGCTGTAAGACGCAGTGTTTAAGGCGGTTTCTTAGAAGTATTCCAGGATGGTTAGTGGGGTAGAATATGAACCCAGGTATATAAAAGTTATATTTATCCGTCAAGTGGGTTTCAGACAATAGCATTACGTTTATAGCATACTCTGTTAAAAATCGTGCCAATTGTAATTTATGTTGATTCACACCGTTTGCATTCCAAAAACAAATGTTTAGCACGCTCATTTTTTTCCATGAAGATTTGTAGCATGTTATTCTGGGCTTTAATCAAGTCTTGGATCATTCTTTGCGTAGTTGACATCAACTGTGTCATGCACTGCCTAAGGTTTAAAATCATCGATTCTATACCTCCATTAGATTGGTTCTGTGGAATATTATCTGAATCATTCTTCAGTACATTCGCATAAGATAATTTATTTGGATTCATATTTTGCACGTTTGGAAAAGTTTTATCTGTAGCTTTTTCTACAAATGGGATTTGAGGTGCAACTAGTATTCATAAAATACAGCGATTCCAATCAAAAACGTTACGATACCTCACAGGTGCACAATGGTATATGCACAACGAAAACATACATAGAGACCTGGTAAAAATACCTGTCGAAACTGCAAAATCATCCGAATACTCTATCGAACGTTTTATCCAAGCCGAACTCGCCTTCGAAGAAGGGATATGCCAGCATTTTAAAGAGCAACGTTGCTATTAATGTCAGATTCAATAAACAAGACTAATTGATGTGTAAAAAAAAAACTTCACAATCAGTTGTTAATGTTGTCGTTTCGAAGTAACAGTACGTTCATCAAAATGAATCGCTGAACGTACCCAATAACATGGCTTCGAACCTTCAGAAGTGTAGTGCTGCAACTACCCATCTTACATACCTTCCATCTATGGCAACCTATCTTATGAGAGAGCCATGTTAATGAAAAGTTGTCGCCAACTGCCCATGCCGTTACTACCTGTTGTCAGTGGCCATTTGAATTTTTCCGTAAAACCGACTTATGCTGCAACTACCCATCTTACATACCTTCCGTCCTTAGCAACCTACACGTATCTTATGAGAGCGCTATGTAAATAAAAAGTTGTCACCGCTTGTTAAAGTCGTTACTGATGGTTGTCCCGCAGAAAATACCCGTGTTCTATTATGGTGTTATGTGATGGCCGTGCGGTATCTTATAGCCTATTTCCACCGGACGTTAAATGCATTTTAGCTTAAATGCATTTAAACATCGCATTTAAATGTGAAATTCCCATGCGTTTGTTGTTGTATAAAAGTGTGTTAACTCACTTTTCAAAGTGAGTTAACTCACTTTCGGTAATTTAACAGAAAATGTTATGTTAACAGTCGATGCTGTCACTACTATGTAAACATTTCTGACGTGTCGGTATATTTCTTGCCAGAGTCGTGTATTTTCGGATTTAATGAGGGGCCAGACTTTTATTTTGCATGGTGAAATTTTTTCTGCAAGCTACTTTTTTGCATTAATATTGACATAAAAGCGTATATTAAGTAATTGGCGAAGATAATGCTTCTCCTCTTTAAAAAATAAAATAAAATAAAAATAAAAAACAAACAAAAAGCAATTGTGGAATAGAAAACGATCCCCTCAACATAAAAAGATACGCGACACTGACAACTATCAGCTGATTGCGCAACACAAATAATTATGTATATATAATTGGCGCAAAACAAATATTTATGTATCTGTACTGTGCGCTTTGTAACCGGTTAAGCGAGTTTTCGGCCGAGCTACTCCTCGAATTGTGGTTTTCTAGAAAACCAAAGTAAATAATTACTTAAAAAAATAAACTAAGCTGAAAATGGAAACAAAACGATGCAAGTGGAACCTTACGGAGGAGCAAAGTTTCCTGGATTGTTGGTAAGGAAGAGCTCAGGAATTGAGAGGTTGCCGAAAAAACTCTCATGTATACAAAGAAATGGCGGTGGAGTTAACGCAATCGGGAATCGAAGTCACTGGCAGTTGTAAGCATGCAAAAAAGCAGTTTCCTTTCAGCAGCGTCTGTCCGTGCAACAATAATCTGCACTTGAGGATACTTTTGTCGCTTATTCTCGAAATTTTCTCTTTTGTGTCGCCCTTCATGTTCACACAGAGACACTTTCTTCAAGCAATTTTTTTCACATTTGTTTGGTGTTCATTTTTTCCCTACTCCGATTTATTTTACACTCACAATTTTTCGTTCGTATCGCGCTTTCTAATATTTCTAAAATAAAAACACAGGAAGACACAGCTTTTATTAATTTATTTCTTTTATAGATTTTTACATTGGATTAAATATCAACTCTACCCTTTCAAAAGTGTAACCTAATTACATAGCTCATCCTTTTCACTATCATCCGAGTGAATATCAGCGGCTCCTTCAATACTCTCTAATATTTCTTGCATTAATTCAACTTAATCTGCAAACTTCATTATCTGAAATATTTATTAATAAATGGATACATATACACAAAGGCTTATGTGTTTGCATGCATATATTACATACATATGTATGGTATATGTAGCTGAGCAGTTTTATATCTCGACACCTAATAAACGCTTATCAATAAGGACCCCTTATCGGTTGGGCGAGAGGAGGGTGTTCGTTGGGCTTATTATTACATACAGTTTGCCAAGAATGAGTTTTCACTCTGCAAAAAAAAACACACTTATGCAACTTAAATTGCATGTATAATTCATTTTATTCGCTTTTTGTTAATTTGGTTATCAAATACAGTTATTTACAATATTTACAACCGATTCATAAAGAAAAAAATCAGTTCAGTGCAAAAGATGCGAAAAACATAACAAAAACAAAAACTGTTCCAATTTGTGAGTGTCAAACAACTCTTTTCACAAATAATGAAATGTATTTGTGTAGTAATTTTATTAATCTAAAACCTGACCATGTGGAATATTTAGTACTTAGTATGGCTGCCTCTAGCATTTACCATGCATTTCAGCCGTTTCTTCATGGAATATATCAACTTTTTCATGTCGTACACGTTGGGTATTGTAGGAATCTACTTTAACATTTTTAACTTACAATTTTAAATTTTTCAATTTTTATGTTACTGAATTTTTAACTTCACATATTTTAATTTTCTGAATTATTATAACTTTCATTTTCAAACAAACAGGAATTGTAAAATAAATTTTATATAAAAAATAAAAATGGATCTAATATAGAAACATTTGGAATAAAACTTTTAAAACTTGATTTAGGTTTAAGAAGAGATTTCGAGTTTCCATTTATTATTATCGATATTTCAACTCCAATTATTGGTGCTAATTTTTTAGAAATATTTGGAATTTTAGTAGATAACAAAAATCAAGGAATAACAGATTTAACAGAATTGAAACAAAAGGGATTCTTCCTTTTTCTAACCCTCTTCGTCTTGATCCTATTAAATTAAAGATAGCAAAAACTGAATTCGAATTTTTAGTTAAGACTGGTATTTGTCGACTATCAAATTCACATACTACATCTCCTCTTTATTTAGTTCACAAAAAAGAACCAAATGATTGTAGACCATGTGGGGATTATAGAAGATTAAATTTTATAACTATTCCAGATCGATATCCGTTACCTCGCATTCATGATTAAATATTGATTTAAAAGATAAAACAATATTTTCAAAAATTGATTTAGTTCGTGCATATTATCAAATACCAATGGCCTTTTGGAATGTTTGAATTTGTACGTATGCCTTTCGGACTTAGAAACAGTGCTAAAACATTTAAACGATTTATTAATGAAGTATTTTCTGGATTAGATTTCGTATTTGTTTACACCGATGATATTCTAGTAGTTAGTGATAATGAAGATCAACATATTGAACATTTAAAATCAGTATTTAAAAGACTTGAAAATTACAATTTAAATATTAAACCTGAAAAATGTGTTTTTGGAACAAACAAATTAAATTTTCTTAGCTATGAAATTTCAAGTGAAGGGATCAGACCTTCTTTAGAACGTATTGAAACAATTTTAGAATGTAAAAAACCTCAGTCGATTAACAAATTACAAAAATTTTTAGGTATGGTAAATTATTATCATAGGTATATTAAAATGTTAGCAGCAGAATTAAGTCCTCTGCACGAAATGTATACATTTACAATTAAAAATAATTTTAAAGAATTAAAATGGACAGATGAAACCACACAAGCTTTTGTAAATGTTAAAAAACTTTTCGCACAAAAAACTTTATTAACACATTTTGACAAAAACGGTCAATTATCAATTGCAGTAGATGCTTCAAATGTTGCTTTTGGAGCTGTTTTACAACAAAAGAGTAATAACACATTAGAACCGTTAGCATATTTTTCGCGAAAATTAACTCAAACTGCAATTAATTATTCAACATTCGATAGAAAACTTTTGGCAATATGTAATTCAATTAAACACTTTAAACATTTTCTCGAGGGTAGAGTATTCACTGTTTACACAGATCATAAACCACTTACACATGTTCTAAATTCTAAAGCAGATAGATCTCCTCGTCACATTAGACATTTAGAATATATTGCCCAATTTACTAATGATATTAGATGTATATGTGGTAAAGATAATAATATTGCTGATACTCTTTCTCGTATCCCAGAAATTAATTCAATTACAACAAAAGACATTAATTTCCAATACCTTTATGAAGAACAACAAAAAGACGAAATACTTAAAAATATTATTTCAGATCCATATGCTAATAGTAATTTAAAAGAAATTAATGTACCTATCATATTATAAATCCCAATATTTGGTGTGATGTTACACAAACACCTTTTAGACCATATGTTCCTAATTCAATGAGAATATTTTTTTTGAAAAAATTCATTCTTTATCACATTCAAGTGTTCGAACAACTCGATGTCTCATTCAATCTAAATATTTTTGGCCTAATATGCGTAAAGAAATTAATAGTTGGACACCATCTTGCGTTAATTGTCAGAAATCTAAAGTTACTAAGAACATAAAAACTCCAATTCAAAAGATTAATATTCCTTCTGGACGATTTGAACACATTTCATATGGATCTAGTAGGGCCTCTTCCAGTTTCAAGAGAATCGATACATATTAACAATCATTGACAGACATACTCGATGGCCGGAAGCATATCCACTTAAAGACATTTCAGCTGTTTCTGTTGCAACTACATTTATTCAAAATTATGTTCCTCGTTTCGGTATTCCACTCAATATAACGGTAGATCAAGGAACACAATTTACTTCAAAATTATTTAATGAATTAACAAAGTTATTCGGTTTTCACAAAATACACGTACACGGTTCTGCATATCTTCCATAGTCAAATGGAATGATTGAAAGATTTCATAGAACTTTGAAAGCTGCAATTACAGCATCAAATGATTCAGTTCATTGGTCTGAAATTTTACCGTGCAATCTTTTAGGTTTACGAACAGCGATTAAGAAAGGTTTAACATGTTCTTCAGCTGAATTAGTTTATGGCCAAACACTGAGGCTTCCGGGTGAACTTATTGTTTCCAATAATAATTATAATAGTGAAATCGAAAATACAAATGAAATTCTTTTTAAATTAAGAAAATATTTCTCACTTGTTCGATCGAAAGTAATACATCATAGTAAAGAAAATAGTTTCATTCCCAATAATTTAAGTACTTGTGAATGCGTATTTGTTAAAGTTATTCATAAGTCTAATCTTCAACCCCCTTATGAAGGACCATTAAAAGTTATATCCCAAGATAACAAAACTTTTGAAATACAATATGGAAATAAAATTAAAACAATATCAATAGATTTACTTAAACCTGCAAACATTGTCAACTACCAGGTGTGTTAGTTGAAATTTGCCGGTTTTTTCGATAAAGAAAACACTTAATTTTGAGAGGAATCTCAAAATTTTTTTATTCAAAGTATTGGCCATTGGTTTCTACACATTTCGCCCATCTCTCAGGCAAATTATGGATACCATTCCAAAAAAACTTTTTCTCTTTCGAGGCAAACCATTCGACGAGCCATTTTTCGACTTCTTCAAAATTAGCGAAGCACTGCTCTGCAAGGGAGTGTCCCATCGATGCGAAAAGGTGATAGTCGGACGGGGCGAGGTCTGGAGAGTACGGCGGGGGCGATAATATTTCCCAACTAAGTGTTTTTAATGTGTCTTTTACCAGTTTAGCGGTATGAGACTGCGCGTTGTCATGTTGCAATATAACTTTGCTATGTCTTCGGGCACAGTCCGACCGTTTTTCGATCAACGCATGATTCAAATTGATCATTTGTTGTAGGTAGCGATCCGTGTTCACCGTTTCACCAGGTTTTAACAACTCGTAGTACACCACACCACTCTGGTCCCACCAAACACAGAGCATTGTCTTACGGCCAAAGCTATTTGGCCTTGCAGTCGATGGGCCAGCATCACCAAGGGAAAGCCATGATTTTTTTCGCTTCGGGTTCTCAAAATAAATCCATTTTTCGTCCCCCGTGACAATTCGATGCAGAAAAGATTTCCTTTCGAATCGTTGAAGCAGCATTTCACAAACGGTTTTTCGATTCTCCATATGTCTATCGTTCAGCTGGTGTGGCACCCATTTTCCATACTTTTGGATCTTTCCCATGGCTTTTAAACGTTGGCAAATTGCTCCTCGAGTCACATGTAGTGTTTCTGCTAATTTTAGTTGGCCACTTTTAAATTGACGAAACCATCTCTCACATGTTCTAATGACTGGAGCATGTTCACCATAATTTTCTACCAGCTTTAGCTGCTTTTTTCTTTTGATGAAATAAGAAAAGCAAACGAATGCCGCAAATGCGATTTACTTGGAACGAAACTCGGCTTATTCACTGAGGTAAACAAATATGACGCTATTATTTTGGCGAAATGTGGCTTGTGTATTTTTGTAGGTTAATGTCAATAGAAAAAGTTACACACATGCCAAATCATAGAAATTAATACATATTGCTAGCGACATCTACTAGTAAAACCGGCAAACTTTAACTAACACACCTGGTACTTCTTCACGAAACACAACTATACTGACAAACATCACACAAAAAAAGTTACATTTAGGCTTAATTAATATTAATAAATATGCGTTTCATTGGAAGGGTAGTAAATGTAGGAATCTACTTTAGTATTTTTAACTTACAATTTTCAATTTTAATGTTACTGAATTTTTAACTTCACATTTTTTCATTTTCTGAATTATTATAATTTTCATTTTCAAACAAACAAGAATTGTGAAATAAATTTTATATAAAAAAAACAAAATATTAAATTTTTTATTCAAATATATAGAAACAAATTCTATAGGTATATTTGCCATTCTTCGTCTCATCACAGAATACAACGTCATCCCAATAGTAAATAGGTTCAGCAACCAGCTTAGTCGCCAAGGATAAACGCTTTTCTATATTTTTCTGAGAAAACAGCGGTTTTTTACGCGCAGATCTTGATGCGTATTTGTCTTTCAGTATGGCCTTACGTACTGTTTCGTGGGAAACAACAACATTCTCTTCCCTAAGCTCCTCTGCAAGCTGTCTCGTCGAAATTCGCGGATTTTGGTTAAATTTTCTCACTATAAAACGCCCTAAACGCTGTGTTACTTTAGGTTTGGGGCCGCCACCATACCTTGGTTCTAATTTGCCTTCACACTGCACTCGTTTTAGAATATTATAAATGGTTCTCTTCGTGATTGAAAACATATCCGCGAGTTATTTAAGGGGTTATATACAGTTATGATTTTCAAAATACCGATTTTTTTATTTTATTTTCTGTATATATTTACACATATTATTTACATATAATACATATATTTAGGAATACACAAAAGAAATTTCAAATCGATCCGGCAAATATTTTCGAAGTTAGACGCACATTGGTAAAGACGTTTCGGAACGCTTGGAAGTATAAGTATAACATTAAACGCGTTTTTCTCAGAATGGTGTTATCAAAGTCGGTGACTACCACAACTCGAAAACGGCTGAACCGATTTGTCTAAATTTTAACACAAGCTTCTTGAATATATTTTTCAGTGATTAATCTAAGGTTTTATTTTTCTGATAAATACTTTTTTTTTATAAACAATTTCAAATCGAAATTTCGCCGAAAAATCGACTTTTTTCTTTGAGAAGGCGCCATATTTTGACAAAAATTTTTTTTTGCTTATTCCTTCGGGATTAATCACTAGATTTAACATTACATTAATGAAATCTGTTTGGTTTTTTAATTTCAGATGATGCAGTTCAGATAGAGTGGTCACCGCAAGACGTCTTTTTTCAGAGGACCTCCTGGAGATCAGCTGTAGCTCTTCTCCAGATAAATATTTTTACTAGTTATAAGGATTAAAATATTGTTGAATAATACCATAATAAGTATGTAAGCTTTTTGAATCAATAAATTCTAAAGACTTCTCAAAAAAATTCTTAAAAATTCGATTTATTTGGCCCATTAACTGTATATAACCCTTTAATGCTTTTGCCTAATTCGTGATTGTAATAAATTAATTGAACCACATCAAACGATAACCTTGTTCCAGACATTTTTTTCAAACAAAATATTTTTATTTTTGATGTGTACATACGAAAAATTATTCATAAATTGACAGATACATTCATAAACAACAAAATTGTAGCCGTCCACGATGCATTGATAACGGTAGAAGTACCGTTAACCATTACAATCGTATTAAATGCAAATGTGAAGAGTTGTTTGACACTCACAAATTGGAGTAGTTTTTGTTTGAGGAATATTTTTGCGGTTACAACAACATAAAGTAATTATTGAACAACCGTGAAAGAACAAATGAGCTGTTCTCCGTGTAACCTGCCCAACGTATGTCTTATGTGGACCTCAATTTCTCGCTCGACACTATTCACCTTTTTGACGAATTTATCCTAGTCCTCTAACACCAATTTACCTACGGTTTATCTATGGAAATAGACCATTATTTCCCTTTTTAGCTAAATGACCTCGAGGTTTGTAAGCTTTACCTGCATCATAATGAAGTGTAACGAAATATGCCAACAGCAAACAAAAAGACATACTTAAAAATGTATTTCAATTCTCGTCATTTGAATTCCATGGATTGGAGTGAAATCTTTTCTTGTTATTTTTCCTCTTGAAATTCTGAAAATTTTGCATCTTACTGATTATGATAGCACTCTTTTTGATTATTTAATTTTATCTAACTAAAACCCACTTCGGCCGCGGTAGACGAGTGGTTAGCATTGCGTACTGACATTCG
The DNA here is from genome assembly GCA_037013455.1 of Ceratitis rosa. Lineage (NCBI taxonomy): Eukaryota > Metazoa > Arthropoda > Insecta > Diptera > Tephritidae > Ceratitis > Ceratitis rosa. The sequence goes on from JAWMAG010000048.1 coordinate 291,342, forward strand.
GAAGGCTCGGGCTCAAATCCCGGTGCCACCAACATCCAAAAGTCTACCCTCCGAGTGTATTTCGGACATGAAATAAAGGCTCCTCGTAAAAAACCATCAGCCGCTCGGAGGCGGCTTAGTATAAATTGTAGGTCCCTCCATTTGCTGAAAAAACTTCAAGACTCAAAAACCACATATATATATATATATATATATATATATAATTGGCACTTTGTAACAGCTAAAGCGATGATATATGAATATTGAATTACATTCGTAGTTTGCTACACCCAAATTTTTAGTATCGTCAACTGTCATCAGTTGTTTGATAGTTCATTTCGAAAAGTGAAATGTTACATCGACCATTATTATTGCAGAACGATCAAAAAGTTTACTTTTCAAATTTCTTTTCATTTTCATTCCACCATTTTATTTAATTTTTAATTTTTTTTTTATTGATAAACTATCGTCGTCGTCTCAATAAATTTTGCGTCTACGTGTCGAGTTAAAAACGTCGACGCCCCCAGCCGCAGTAGAGTGGATTATTATCTAGTAGGAATTTTCGAGGCATACTTTAAACAAATTAGGGTATGTCTTACTCGATTATTGTAACCATATTGCGAGTATACCGCTGTGAGCTGTAGTTAAGTGGAATAGAATAAACAAATTTAATAATTCTATAACAGTTCTTTGTTTTTCATGGTTTTTTTATTATTATTTTGCATTTGTTTTGACTTTACTGATTCAATAACAAATATGCTGTCTTCACTTAATCTCTTCGGCAAAATAAGTGTCAAATTAATTTTACACTTCACATTTAGACATATAATTCGTATAGTTTTTAAAATTAATTGTTTTGTAGCATAAGTGCGATATTTAACCATAATTAATGTTATATTTAAAGTAATTTTCGTTTAATCTGATTGAAAATACAATCTTATGAACAACAAGAAAAAATTACATATAAAATTCTAAGTCCAGTCATCTATCAGTCAATCTATGTATGTACCAATAATTTTGTTGCAATTTGATTTTTTGTCGAGTAGTTAAAATTTACAACTTTATTTATTGATTAGTGTTAAATATAGATTTTGAACGTATTCCTCACAAATCGAATTTAATCATCCACAATAGAACAAACAAATTGGGAAATATAATCATATTCATCCCTGCCAGGTGGTCTTTGTTGATTCTGTTGATTTTGTGTTTGGCGCCATCCGGGGGCAACGGGGTTGGCACTACTAACACTATTTGATGAAGCATTTGGACCTCCATTTCCACCAGCCATGTTACTATTTCCACTTTTGCTACCGTTGGAACTACAAGCACCAGAACCAGGTTGACTTTGACTATTGCCGTTACCTCCAGTGTTTCCACCACTTATTGTATTGCTTCCGCAGCCATTATTAGTACCAGAAACACTTACCACTGAGTGATTAGCTATGCTGCCGTTGCTATTGGCCCCAGTAACACCACCACCAACATTACTACAAGGGCCACTACTATTACCAGTCCCCGAGTTATTCGCTGCAGATACACCTCCACCATTATTTGCAACGTTTCCCCCATTGCCTCCATTTCCTGATAAACCTGATCCAGATATAGTGTTAGATGTCTGAGGCAAATGTTGTAAAATATTTTGAACTTCATTTTCACTTGGTGACTCTGCACAAATAGTAGTGCTACCGAGGTCACAGTTATTTAGTGACATTTGGGCCTTGTTTGCTTCCTCTCGTGTGGCATATTTACATAAGGCAATTCCTTGATTAAGATATAAATGGAAATTAGCAAGTGGGCCATGCTGCATACATAAGGTACGTAAAGTTGAGCCATCGATCTAATAATAATGAAAATAAAATTAATATAGCTGGACCTGTAGAAGAATGAACTAAGCATCCACCTGCGCCGTTAAATTTTTGAGTAGTAACCATGTTGAATTCCATCCCGAGTTCGATGAATTCCAAGCTGTGTTACTATTGGATACCCCTCGACTACCAGTACTAACAATCCATCCGTTAGGGCTGCCAGCAACCACGGAAGACGAGTTCGTTACAGAAGATACACACGTTACGGATACTCCTTGAACTTTGTTTGAGCCCAAGCCTGGAGGAGGACCTCGCGATGTTTTGTTCAGTGATGTTGCCCACAGTTCTGACGGGGCGCATTGTTGCGGACTATCGGACCAACTATATTTAATTAGTATATATGTGCATATAACACGAAAAATTTCTGGGTACTATATTAGCACAATAGCTACAAAGTATACACCACATTCCAGAAAAATATTAAGTTAGTGAAAGTAATATTTATTTGGTACATAACAAAATTAATTAGTTAAATACTTTTCGGAAAGAAGTGTATACGTGATGGGTAAAAAAAGTAAGTTGAATATATTTTAATGTGTTGGGTTTCTTTTATTATTCCTTACAATCTATATTTGGATGCTCTACCTTTGAAAATTTTGATTGCTTGATGATGGGTTGAAGCTCCATGTTGATGAGGATAAACTTAGTGGAGTTAAATCAGTCGGTGAACTTTTGCTGGGATTCGCAAAAATATCAGCTTCTTTTGGCGTTGAATTTATAGACAATGGAGATCTAGCCACGCTGCCAGGAGTTATACTAGGATCATCTTCTATACTTTTAATCTGTGAGCCCTTCAAGACGCAAATATATTAAAAAAAATAAAAACATGTTTGTTAAAAAAATTATTTTACCTTCCATGGTTTGCCTGGTTCAAATTCTTGAACCAAATCAGTGTATGTCGCTGCAGGTGCAGGTTGTGCAACGGACCAGTCTTTATTCTCAGTTTCAGCGGATGAATCTGGCCAACCATCGCCAATATTTCGCCCAGTCGACCAAGTACTAGAATTAGTATTTCAGAGTCAAGTAATTTTGCGTCACATAATTTATAATTCGGAAGCTTTAGTAAATAAGTTATCACTTACCCTTCATTTTGTAGACCTAAAGGTCCCATGGTACTACCAGCTGCACTTGACAAATTTTGTTTCGAAGCTCCAGGAGCTCTTGAAAAATCTGTGCTATCAGACGTAATATCTTTTTCTGGGAGCTTCCACTGATTAATAAGTTTTGACTGTGAATTTGGACCTCCTGGATAGCCACCAGACTGTAATTATCCATGCAAAATAAAATTAAAGGAAATATGTCCTTGATTGATCCTAAAGGTACTTACCTTAGCCAAGTTAATTTCAGAAAAATTCCCCTGTAAAGCACTCATGGCATCATGCTGTCTGATATACTCCAAACTGGAATTATTGACATGTGCTGCAGAATGCTGTTGTGTATTTTGTGGCATGGACTGCTGCTGCTTTTGTTTTACAATGAACGCTTGATGTGCGTTTATTTGATTTTGTAAATTTTGAATTTGTTGTTTATATTTGGCAATAGCATAACTTATCTGAGAGTTATTAGCATTATTACCACCACGAGTTAAAGACTGTTGAGCCGCTTGCAGGTGCTGCAAAATCTTTTATTTAATACTATTATAAGGTAGATCTAATATTTCTTACTTTAATATTCGTTAATAGCTGATACAAAAGTACAAGCATTGAAGATGGTAAAGGCTCTGACAAAATTTGGCTGGATAGGTATCCGCTATGAACAGCTAGCTGAATTTGCTGTACAAGAACTCGAAGCTGTTGTGCAGATGGTTGACTATTACTATTAGTTGGTGCATTTACAGCTGCAGAGACATTAGCAACTCCCGGACCAAATGTCACGGCGGTATTCATAGCCTGTGGCCCACTTGCAACGCTATGTGGCGCTGGATTAAGATACTTTTGCACAGGAAGTGGTTGTATTGAGTTAATTGCTGCTAGATTTGAGTTGGTACCGCCAGCACCAACGTTATTACCGCTAATATTGTTTAAAATATTCTAAATAATAACCAATAATCAGATTTAATAATCAATATAAGTTAAATTAATAAATATATTACTACCGGAGGGAATGGCATATTAGGCTGAGAGGCTGTTGAGGGGTACCTTCCTGTAAAGCTTCCGCCAGGATTTGTATGATCCCCATAGGAACCTAGCGTTTCTTCATGTCGTCTCCAATCCATGGATATTGGAGCACGAAGTAAGTCTGCTGCCTCTTCAATGTTCATATTAGCATTCATAAGAGCTCGCTCCACATCATCCTTTTTAAAGCCATTTTCAACGAGTACACGATACTGTTTACTTTGTTTAATCACATCAGTGTTCAAGTTACCAATATTAACATTAACACCACACAATTTAGGCTGAGTTTTGGAGACAATGCCACCATGATTACTCCAATCTGAAGATAAATCACTATTGTCATTGCCGCTGGCACCCCAACCGGTTCCTCCACCAGACATTTTATTTTGAGTTTTATTCCATGAGGAAGGTGGATCATTCCAAGAAGTAGTTCCACCGACATTGACACCTAATTGCCCAATACCAGCATTAGATTTATCATCCATCCAATTAACGTTTGAATTAGGGACTACATTATGATTTGCTTCATCACCCCAAGAGGCAGTATTGCGAACATTAACACTTGGATTGCTTCCATGTACCCACATAGTATTATCAGGTTTATGCTGATTAACAGCCACGCCGCCTGGTCCAACCCCTGACCCAAGTCGCCCTTGAGAACCAACGCCACTTATAGAATTATTCGCATTGCTACCGACTACTGGCACATTTAGCACGCCCTGATTTATGCCTAAACCGTTTCCAGAGCCACTGCCAAGGCCACTAACTACGTTTGAGGAATTCTGATTAGCCACAGTGCTTCGCGTTAAATGTCTATTCATTGGATCTGGAATATCTTTCCAGTGGGAGCCACTGCTGGAGGGGGCACGGGTCTGTTGACCCCACAAAGATGTCCCATCATCATAATTGGGAATATTACGGCGCTGTGGTGGAGGCGAGGGTTCTTCCCACCCAGTAACTTTACCTGTCATTGAATTAATATCTTTGGGACCTACAACTGCAGTTGATGAGGAAGTCACCCAATGAGCATTTACATTGGTACTCACACCGCCAGGGCCGATGCCAGCTACACTTCCTCCAGCAACTACAGCACTAGCGGATATTCCAGCGCCTACGCCGACTCCAGGTCCAACTATTTTATTCAAGGCTGGTATCTGATTATGTGCAATGGAATGATGTTGTCCCCACATTTCTGACGTTCCATTTAAACGCCCCGATATCCCACGAGGATCACCTCGTATTGGGTCTCTTGGATCTATCATACGAATATCTCGCGGTTCAGCAACTGATGTACTACGCATTGCATCACGGGGATCAACACCGCGCATTGCTACTGCGCCACTCACAACACCACTATTCATCTCACGCGAATCTCCCCAATTGTTACCAGCGGAACCGCTAGCTGGAGCTGTATTCACACCTCCTGAAACGTTTGCTCCAGGTCCACCAGCAGCACCACCTTAAATAAGTAAAAAGAATTCAACATATAGCCACTCAAAATCCTAACCATTTAATACTTAATATATTTGCTTAGCAACGCATCCTTACCTACAGTAGATACATTACCGATGTTTGCGGATGACGCTCCTGAAGCGTTAGCATTTGACCCAACCCCAACCCCAACACCCACAGCAGTTTGACCCCATTGTGCTCCATTTCCGGGGCCATTCGCGCCCAAACCTGACGAACTAGTTCCTGCTACTCCAACTGCGCTTGCAGCTGAAGGATTATTCGATGAACCAGTCCAAACACTGCTACTATCAGCCCCGTCATCGTCTTCACCCCATGTCCCACCTAAATTAGATGATGGTGTATGACCCCATGGAGTTTTCTGGACTACTTGAGTTGGCGGTTGACCGCCATTGCGTAAATTTAACTCCCACAAATCAGTACCGTTATTTATAGTGGGCTTCCACATAGTAGGCCCGCCCGTTGGATCTTTATTGGTAGGCTCTGGTGAGCTAGGTACTTCCCAATTTGTATCCTGATTAACGTGCTGGCAGCCCCAGCCATCTTGAGAAAAAAGTGCTTCACGCATTGTATTCAATTGTTCTAATTGGTTTTTGGCAGCTGCTACAGATGTTCCTCCACCAACTAATCCAATACCGCTAGAGCTATTTCCAGCATTGTTATTCGAGTTCTGGCCTATAGTCCCAGAGGTGCAATTTCCACTGTTATTTGCTTTAGTGCTATTAGTACTATTGTTATTGTTATTATTGGCTCCCCCGTTATTATTACTGCTTTGTCCAGGCTGAAACATGAAAAGACAGATATCGACAAATGAAAAGAATATGCATATATATAGTAATAATAATACACATACATATAAATAATATACGTATGGATATGGATGTATGCATGTGTGTATATGTGTACGTACATATTAGGTAAAAAGTTCGTTCGATTTTTTTTTTTTAATGCAAATGGTTCCAAACGGTTTTCTGGCTTAGCTCTACTTCCTCAACAATTAAATAAGTGCTCACCTAACGGTCTGTTTCCACTATTTTCATGATTTTATCGCAATTTTCGACGACAGGCCTCCCGACGCGTGGTGCATCTTTGACATCGAAATTACCGGAACTGCGGTCCTTAGCAAACCACTTTTGTGCTACACGTTTGTTTACAGTATCGGGCCCATAAACTAAATTAATTAAGTAACACTAGTACTATGGACAATAACGGCATCTATTAGATAAAAACCGAACGAAATTTTTACTTTACCTAATATAATAAATACTTTAGTTTATAGTGGTCGAGCTATTCCCTGCTCTTTTACAAATGGAAAGTGTATTTTTACAGAAGGGAGAATCCTACACAAAATGAGAACTTAATGATTTAGAAAAATGAGAGACCAACACGGATCAGGTGTTACAACTTGCACTAAGGATTGTCCATATGACCCGGTGGATATTTTGGGACATTCGGGACCCTGTATGTATGTATTTGTGTAATAATACAACTGTGTGCGTAATAATAGCAGTGCGTAATGGAAATTTAAGTAACGATTTTCTTATATTGAAATAATACTTGTAATTTTAAATTGCCAATACTGTATATTAAATTAATTTCTGATGTTGTTACCACATTCATGAAATCCCGTTACTTTTTGCGTTACGCTGTACTCTTTTACTGTGTTTTATAATATCAGTGCCAGTAAAATAACCGTGCTGTGTGAACGAATTCAGATCAACTATAAAATTTAAACGAATTTTGAATAGTGGAAGACTTATTTACGTAAAACATCGTTTTTAAAACATTAGTATATAGTTTTATGAAAAACGAGGAGAAATTAAAAAATTATTTTCGGAAGTGAAAACTTCCAAGTTTAATGATAATTTGTTTGGATGTTCAGTCAAAATTATTACTAATGCAAAAAAGTGGATACCAAATCGTGAAACAAGGGTACGCAAAGAAACTCCTTTTCGGCCAGAATTGAGAAAAGTTGTGGCTTTGTTTCGAGAAAAGCCATTTTTTGCCTCAAAAATATTTAGAGATGAGCATAATCTTGCAGTGAACTCGTCCGCAATTATACAAAAGTTGATAACAGTTAAAATTTTCTGGCGAAAGTCCAAGACGAGTGTCATTACTTCAACCCAGACATGTGCAGACCAGAAATAAATTTGCCGAAGAACACAAGTATTGCCCAGTCCAGAAATAGCATAATATTTTATGGCCCGACGAAACAAAAATTGATTTTATTAATGTTTTTTTTTTTTTGTTTTATTAATTTTTTTGATTTTGTTTGGCTCCAGGAGACGCCGCTAATATATGTGAGGAGCAGAAAATGCTCCATTTGACCCCAGATACGTTTCTCAGACTGTTGTTGTTGTTGTAGCGGTTCCTTAACCCCGCTTAGGACAGGCTTAATCAATCTAAGTCGCCGAGGTTATCTAAAGGGAGGTCCAGGAAACGTGCTGTTTCGACGGGATTGGACCAAAGGGAGAGGGGGGTTAGATGAGTCGGTTTAAGGAGGCATGTGAAAGGTGGTTAGTGACGTGTGGAGACTCTCAATATGCAGGGCATACGTTGGGTATGCTGGGATCGAATCTGGATAAGTAGGAGTTTAACCTGCTACAATATCCACACCTAAGTTGTGCCAGAGTCACGAGGCAGCTCGAGTTCGTTGTCTGCAATAGGTGGTTATTTAACACCGAGCACGCCATTCACGGGAAAGGAGTCTTTGAAAGTGTTGACTGACTCTTGGTGAATGGCGTTCAGTACTTGTCGGTACGCCGTCCTGTCTACAGGTTGTTGCACGTGTTTCTGGATGTTGCTCTTCATATCAAGTACTCCCTTTTTGATGTGCAAAGGTGGAGGTTAGGCTTCAATATGGTGCCTATTGGGGTGCTCCCTACGGTAGCTGGCACAGCAAGGCATTATGCTCCTTAACTCGTAGCATAGATGCTTCAATTGATGCCCCGGCGACATTAGGAGGTTTTCTGTCGCGGTCCTGAGGGCGGTGTTTTGACAGGCCTGTAATTTCTTCAACTGTGTCTCATTCGTCCCCGGCGCCCAGATCGGTGCAGCATAGTTTACGACCGCCCGGTCAATTGCTTTGCAAGTTTCCAGCAAGGTTTCTTTGTCTTTACCCCAGGTACTGCCGGCTAGAGCTTTGAGTATTTTGTTGTGGTCCTGGAGTTTTGCGGCAATTGCGGTCGTATGCGGAGTGAAGGAGTACAGGCTAGCGAATGTGACTCCCAATATCTTTGGGTTGTTTATAGTCGGAATTTTTACGTCATCAACCTTCACATCTAATTCAAGCCTGTACTCCTTCGTCTAGCTGATGAAGAGGGTAGCCGAGGATTTAGTCGGTTGTATTTTTAACTATCTTGCAGTAAAGAAGTGAGAAAGATCGGCAAGGTAGCAGTTCACTTTCGAACAGAGGTCATCAATATCCTGGCCAGACGCCAATATCGTGCAATCATCGGCATACGAGGTTAGTGAAACTCCTTCTGGTGGTGGAGAGAGCTTCGATATGTGAAAATTAAACAGTAGTGGGGAGTGGACACCACCCTGCGGAACCCCCTGTTTAATTTTTCTTAATTTCGATGTTTCGCCTCGGAATGTAACCGATGATTGTCGACCACTCAGGTTGCTCATGACCCACCTCTGCAACCCCGGCGGTAAAGAGGATTCCTCAATATCCGTGAGCAACACTGAATGGTTGACGGTGTCAAAATGTTTTGGCAAAATCAGGACAGTTCTCGCGCAGGGTCGGTTTTGGTTCAGGCCATTGACCACCTGGGTGTTTATGGCGTTAAGCGCTGTTGTGGTGCTGTGCACTTTTCGGAAGCCATGCTGATGTGCTGCTGGACGCAGATGGTGAGTAAAAGTCGGGAGCAGTAAGGTCTCAAGCGTCTTCGCTACTGGGGAGAGAGTTATCGGCCGATAAGATTCTCCTTTGTTGGCTGGTTTCCCCGGTTTAAGTAGCGGGACCACCCTACCGGTTTTCCACACATCTGGTATGATTAGGGTGGTCGAAGACAAATTGAGGACCTTGGTGAGGTATTCTGCTCCCGCTGGTCCGAGATGTTTTAGCATCAGCATGCTTATTCCGTCAGGGCCGATGGATTTGGAGGCTTTCGCCTTCCCGATAACCCCCTGAACCTCTTCTTTGGAGAAATCAAGCACCGCGCTTGTGTTTGGCAGTTTGCGCATACGGCGGGTTACACGTCTTTTCGCTTTGTCTACCGAAGGATGCAGTGTAAAAAGCCGACTAAAATAGCTCGCGCATCTCTTCGGGTCCGACGAGGCGCGATCACCGAATGAAATTTCCACCCGGTCATCGCGTCTCGTCGGGTTAGACAGCGACTTGACTGTAGCCCAGAGCTTGGTTGCCTCAGAGGAGAAATTGCAGGACCTTAAGTGCTCCTCCCACTTTTTCCGCTTGTGTTTGTTTACAACGGTCCGAATCTCCGCATTTAAATCCCTGATTAAGGGATTCCCGGGATCGGAGTTACGGAGGATGTCGCGCCTTGCTGCTAAGGCCGCCGCTTCGGACGGGAAGTTAGGGCGGATTTCCGCAATTCGGCCTGCCGGGATGAAGCGGGCGGCAGCGGTCACAACTATCCTGCGGAATGATCGTTCACCAGAGGTGACGTCAGTTGGAGTGGAGAGAGCACTGAAGGCGTTCTCGGTGAATTCCGTGAAGCCGGTCCAGTTAGCTTTTTTGAAGTTAACGAAGGTCCGGTGGTCCGCGGAAACAAAGTCGGGAGGTCTGTCAATCGAGATGTGTATGGGTAAGTGGTCCGATGTTAGTGTCATAGTAGGTCGCCAGACTATGCTGTTTATCAGACGAGCACTCGCAATTGTTATGTCGGGCGAGCTTTGGCAATTACCCACAACTCTGGTGGGGGTGTTGTCGTTCATTGTGCAGAATGTCGAATCGTCTATCTGTTCCGCCAGTTCCATTCCTCTACGGTCATTTGACAGTCTAGAATGCCAAAGATCGTGGTGCGCGGTAAAGTCGCCCAAAACCAAACGGTTTTCGCCTCTGAGTAGCGCACCTATATCAGGGCTATATCCAACTGGGCAACTTGTAACGGGAGGAATGTATATATTAAATATTTCGAGCTCGGCATCGCCTGACCGGATAGCTATGCCCTGAAATTCTAGGGTAGTATCCCTGCGGTCGATGCCGCCATCGATGAGACGATACTGCACGGTGTTGTGCAGGATGAACGCCAGACCCCCTCCATGGTCTCGCTCGCGGTCCTTGCGGATTATGTTGTATCCGGCCCGATTCAGAAGATCCGAGCGGGCGGTCAGCTTAGTTTCCTGGATCGCAGCAATTGACAGATGCTCCCGGCTCATATAGTCGACTATCTCGTCGATCTTCCCCTGGAGTCCGTTGCAGTTAAATTGAAGGAGTCGGGTCCGTCTCGGAAGAATCTTCGTGATGCGGGGGGTGAGGCGTGCGTGGATGAGGCGTGTTGCTGCTGTAATACCCGCTGAGGTTGGTTCCGCACGTTGGTGTTGATGGGCGGTGTTGTGGTGTTAACAGGCGGGGGCAGACTCCTACAGCAAGGGGCAACGTACGCATCACTCCACTCACGGGTGGTGCGCAGGCCCGAGCACGTCCGAAAATGACACCAGCCGGAGCAAGAATTGCATCTGACTGAGGTTACATTCCGACGTACTAAGGTATGACACACGGGACAGACTGTGCAGGGGACTAGGAGCTGCTGGGTAGCCCTCGCACGGGAGTCATGCTGCCGGGAGCTCCGGGAGACCGTGGAGGTCTGCTGGTTACCCAAAATAGGTAAGGGTGCTGAAGGCACTGCCGTGGTGGCTGGGGGCGCACTTGGGCGCTGGCAACATGGGGCCACATAACGTGTGGTCCACTCCTGAACAGACCTTAAGATGACTCCAACCATTGCACTGGTTGCACCTAACCGAGGTGGAGGAGTGGTGGAGTCTTTTGGTGCACACGCAGCAGAAGTAATCCGTCGGACCAGGGTTGGTTTCGACGCCAGCCCTGATGAGAAGGGAGAGGTTGAGAGGGTCATCGGGTAGGAGAAAGTCTCTAAATCCATCGGCCACGACAGAAAAGGCATGCTGATGCTTAAACACCTACGACCAGCGGGAGCAGATTTCATCACCAAGGTCCTCAATTTGTCTTTGACCACCCTTAAGATACACGATGTGTGGAAAATGCGCGGGGTAGTTCCGCTACTCATGCCGGGGAAACAAAGGAGAGTCTGTCTTATCGGCCGATATCCCTCCTTATAATTGCTTTTCCCTAAATTTAATTTCGACAATTTGAGTCTAAACACAATGATTGTTGGCGAGTTGTGATTATAACACTTATTATGAGCGTTTTGTAATTTCAATTTTTATTTAATATTCCAAATAATATGTTTATCATTAAAAAACAACAGACAGTCTCGTATGGGGAATAACGGAACACACATCCACATTTTAATGTAAATTTAAACATTAACTTCTAAACGTCCAATTCCGGTGAGGTTCACCGATCTAAGGTCGAGGCGCACCAATTTCACCGCCGGGCGGGTCATCAGTCCGTTGGCTGTTATTACTACGGCACTTCTTACTTGGCCATCGAAACTTCGTATAACATATAGCACCTTTCGCTTAACCCAAGTGCTCCGTTTCGCGTTTTGATCAACAGTTATCACAACGTCGTTCGGGGCAATAGTTTCTGGTGGGCTCTCAAGCCATTTTGTGCATCTGCAATATTCACGAATCGATCGGCAAACTCCCCAGAGGACCGAAATTTTTCATTTAACAGTGACGGAAGGCCAACGTCGAAGCCATCCTTTTCTCGTATGCCGCTAGAACCAAGAAAGAGATTTGACGTTAAAGCCTTGCTATCGTAAGAGTCCAGCGGTATGTAGGTCAAAGGACGCATGTTAGTGATATTCTTGACGTCGGCTATGGCAGCTCTCAATACTTATTCACGCAGGGCACCTCTAGGAAAAGTATATCCATTAAAACGGATTCAATGGAGCGGACCATCCGCTTCTAGGAGCCGCCCATATGTGTTGATGCTGGTGGTATAACTTTCCAACTTTCTACTTTGTATAATTGTTTCCGATGACATCTTCTCGATTTCTTCAGCTAGTATTCGATTAGCACCTCTAAAATTGGTGCAGTTGTATGAGAGGATTCGCTTGGGGAGAGTACCCAAGTTTATTTCTTTTGAAATAAACAACTTAAGCACCAACAAAAAATAGTCGGTGGATAGTGATGGCAAAATCTCGATGTGAACCGCGCGTCCCCGACGCCTCTCGGGCTTTCTACAAACAATCACATCAAAGGGTTCAAAATAATCGACGCATGTGTAGGCAAAAGGATGGCAGAATGTTGCCCAGGCGCTCCATGGTTAACTTTCCCATTTCAGATAGATTCGGCACGACTCGCCGATTGCGATAATTTTCATACAGATTGGTCACGTTTCTCACCAATTCTCGTAATCCATGAACGCAAAATCGGCGCCTCATCTCATTCACCACTATTTTTTTGTGGTGGAGATGGGGCCAACGATGGTAGAACTCTAGCATTTATAGATGGAGAAAATTTGCAAATTTGCTTTTACGACTTACCGTGCCGCTTCTTAATTGAGTATATTCTGTGGTATAATTCTCTTGCTGACGTTTACGAAAGAGAAGAATTTCAGCACTTGTAGGATTTCTGGCTGGAGATTTCATAGTCGAACGAAGAAACCGAGGAATGCTCATCTCAGCAGACCGTAGATTTTCCCACTTACTGAACCTTTGTGGACTCGGTGAGGCACCATGTATTGGTGTGTTGTCCGTATTCATGTGTTGAATTATATCCACTACAGTTTGAACTTGTTCCAAGTTGATGGTTGGCCAGGAAGATTCTGATAATTTTAGAAAGCCGGGACCGATGAACCATCTGGCGGCACTGTTACTTTCCATATTTGGCGTCCACTAAGTTCCGTCATCTGCTACGTTATCCTTTGATGTCATCCACCGCCATTCGTTGACATGTGAATCTTCTAGAATTTCACCAGCACGTACAACCACAAACTGGTTGAAATTTCGAGTGTCTGACCTAATTCAGCATAGAACGTCTTTCGTATCGGACTAGAAAATCCGGCGGTTTACTTTTATAGAGACCTCTTGTTCTATATACTTAGCAAGACAAAGACCTATGATGGCAGCCATCAGCTCAAGCATTGGCGCTGAGAGTGGCTTCAAAGGAGCAACTCTACTTTTAGAACCAACGAGACTGCAGAGAGTTTTGTTCATCATGCACGAACGTATAAAGGCCACAGCTGCATATGCTCATATGTTAGCGTCAACGAAGATATGAAGTTGATTATCACTGGTATGTCTCGCCAATTGATATTACTGAGGTATTCGTATTTCACAGGCGAAATGAAGCCTTCGCAGCCACTGCCACCATGTTGAACGTTCACGATATTGCGCAGGCTCGTCCCTCAAAGGATCGAAGATGAACGAGTTTCATCGAAGACCTCTGGTTTAAATTTGTGGTAAACTCATCACTAATTGGAAGCCTTTCCTAGACCTGTTGAAGTTCTGACCCTGGTTCTAGGAAACACTTGTTTGTGAGCTTACGCCTTCAGAATGGGTGTTGCAAGTAGCAAGTTTAATTATTTTGTCTTCATTGTCTGTGCTGTGCAGCCAGTCGTCCACAAATGTGTTTCTAACGAACGCTGCTATGGCCTTGGGAAGTGTCTTTGCAAATCTTATAGCATTTTTAGCCTTTATATAGTTAGGCAGGGACGGGGAGCGTGATGCCTAAACGTCATTACAGTCAAATTGTCGTCGATGAATATTACCGTTTCGCCAAAGGAATTGTTGTACCGCCTGGTCCTCCTCTTTCACCCGAATTTCGTGGAACATTTCCCGACTGTCCCATATATGGCCACGGGACAATCACGAAATCGCATCAGGATACCGACCAGAGATCCCAAAAGGTCAGGACCCTTGAGAAGTACGTCGTTTAGACTCGTATCACTAACCTTTGCAGCTGCTTCCCATACAACTCTCCTCTTATTTTTGTTGACATTCAAGACCGTAAATATCGGGATGAACCAGGATTAGCTTCCTGTACGAGTCAGGTAGATCCAAGTTGTCTACTTACTTACCCACATTACTGGTGTAGTTACCGCTTAAGCGATTTTACCAAGCCAGGTACTTCTCTACCTGGTCTTTCCCACGGAGTGGAGCCCTTCCTCTGCTTCCACCGGCGGCTACTGCATTCGAAAACTTACAAAGCGCAGTCGCTGTTTCTTGATTCGCTGAACGATGTCAATGTCGCCGTATATCTCTTACAAGCTCATCACTCCATCGGCTGCGGTATTCGCCATTACTACCTCGCAGAGGATCGTAAATCTTACGCAAAACCTTTCTCTCGAAAACTCCTAACGCCGACTCATCAGATGTTGTCATCGTCCACACCACATAGCAGGACGGGAACGATGATGGTTCCAAGATAGACGAAGTTATCTGCGACTTCAAAGTTATGCCTTTTCCAGCCATAATTTAAAAAAGTCAAACGATAAGAAATTACCTTGTCTGAAACCTCGTTTGGTATCGAACGGCTCGGAGTTTGTTGACGGTGGGCTTTAGTCTTTCACAGAATACGCTCGGCAGTACCTTTTAGACGATATTAAGGAGGCTTATCCCACTATAATTGGCGCAAACAGTGGGGTCCCGTTTTTTTATGGATTGGACAGAGCACACTTAAATTCCAATCTTCGGCCATGCTTTCGTCCGACCATATTCTGCATGCACCTGGCCAGTTCTTCACCGCCATGTTTGAATAGTTCTGCCGGTAGGCCGTCAGCTCCAGCCGCTTTGTTGTTTTTTAAGAGTCTTTTCCATCGTCGATTGAAGTTTTGAGTTCACCATCTCCGGATGTTCCATTTTCACTGCCAATCAACAGGCTGGATAAATTCAATATGCTCTGGGCATCGGTGGCTAGATCACCTCTTTGTGTCCTACAGGAGTATGCTCCGGTTTTGAAGCCTTCTGTAAGTCGACGTATCTTATAGAATTTTCGAGCATTACACTTGTCGGCCAGATTTTTAAGCTCTTCATATTCACGCAACTCGGCCTCTTTCTTTTTTGTCTGCAGATGCGTCTTTCTTCCTCCTTCAAGTTTCGGTATCTATCTAATCTCGCACGTGCATTGGTCGATCGCAACGTTGCGAGTCTATTTTGTCTCCACTGCGGCACGCTGCTGTTTTTGCGACCTTTCCGAAATCCAATAGTTTCGTTTGCAGCTGTACGTAGGAAACTTGAAATGCCGTCCCACAGTTCCCTTATACCGAGCTGCTGATGAGTGATCTCAGAAAGCAGAAGTGCAAGTAGAGTAGAAAACCGCTCGGCAGTGTTGTGACTGCAGCTTCTCGACGTCGAACTTTCTTTGTGTTTGTTGACGGGCGTTCTTCGATACCCAGAGGCGCATGTGTATCTTCGCTGCAACAAGATAGTGGTCCCAGTCGATGTTGAGTCCTCGGAGTGTACGTACGCCAAGAACACTGGAGACATGTCTTCCATCTATTATAATATGATCGATCTGGTTTTGTTTTTTTCGATCAGGGGACAGCCAAAAGGCTTGATGTATTTTTATGTGCTAAAATCTAGTTCTACAGACAACTATATTGCGGGCCCTTGCGAAGTCGATTAGCCTCAACCCATAAGAGGATGTTTTGTTGCGAAGGCTGTATTTTCCGACAGTCGTACCAAAGATACCTTCTTTGCCCACCCTGGCATTAAAATCGCCGCACGATTTTCACATCGGGGACAGCGCGCGAGGACATCAACCAGCTGGGCGGCGGCACCTTCCCAATTAAGGGACCGGACATTCCAGGTGCATGCCCTAAAACCATGATCCTTTACACGATTGCGGGGATCATCATCGTAAGGGAGTCTCTCATCTGAGGCATGTCAATATTTTTCACTGTTTAAAGTTTGTACACATTTATATAGCAGGCTGCTTGTTTCAAGACCGACACCATCTCTGGTGAACAGAAGCTGCAATGACTTCAGCGGACCCATAAACCCCCCTGCGGGTTAGGGGTTCAAGAATTTACCCGCGGTAAGGCATACCTGTCGTAAGAGGCGACTAAAGTCCAATAGTTCCCGCGACGGTCGGGTCTTTATACCGGAACGACCCGGATTTTTTATCCGGCTAAGGACTGTCACTCCCGCAACGTTCCCCAAAAATTACATTGAGGAATATTTTTGCGGTTACAACAACAACAACAACAACCGAGTAAGTCACAGCGGCTTCCTGTTGTTGTTGTTGTTGTAGCGGCTAGCTACCCCCGCTTAAGGCAGGGGCTTACCGACAGGCACTGAACGCCATTCACCAGGAGTCAGTTAACACCTTCCTAGACTCCCTCCCAGTGAATGGCGTACTCGGATCCAAACCACCACAAATCGCAGACAGTGAGCTCGAGCTGCCTCGAGAGACCCGCGTGACTCTGGCACAACTCAGATCTGGATACTGTAGCAGGTTAAACTCCTACATATCCAGACTCGACCCCAGCATACCCAACGTATGCCCTGCATGTGGAGAGTCTCCACACGTCACTAACCACCTTTCACATGCCTCCTTAAACCGACTCATCTAACCCCCCTCTCCCTTTGGTCCAACCCTGTCGAAACAGCACGTTTCCTGGACCTCCCGTTAGATGACCTCGGCGACTTAGACTGATTATACCTGCCCTAAGCGGGGCTAGCGAACCGCTACAACAACAACAACAACAGGGCAGGTATCATTAGTCTGAGTCGCCGAGGTCATCTAACGGGAGGTCCAGGAAACGTGATGTTTCGACAGGGTTGGACCAAAAGGAGAGGGGGTTAGATGGGTAGGTTTAAGGGGGCATGTGAAGAGGTGGTTAGTGTCGTGCGGGGACTCTCCACATGCAGAGCATACGTTGGGTATGCTGGGGTCGAGTCTGGATATGTAGGAGTTTAACCTGCTACAGTATCCAGATCTGAGTTGTGCTAATATCACTCGGGTCTCTCGAGGCAGCTCGAGCTCACTATCTGCTATTGGTGGAGGTTTGTTTCCGAGTACGCCATTCACTGGAAGGGAGTCTAGGAAGGTGTTGACTGACTCCTGGTGAATGGCGTTCAGCGCCTGTCGGTAAGCCGTCCTGTCCAGCGATTGTTTGAAATGGTGCAGTTATAGTCAAGTACTCCCTTCATGATGTGCCTAGGCGGAATCTCGGCTTCTAAGAGGTGCCTGCTGGGGTGCTCCGCGCGGTGGCATCCCAACAGGAACTGCTTGCACAGCAAAGCATTATGCTCCTTAACTCGTAGCATACATGCTTCGCTGTACAAGTGGTGCTCCGGTGACATCAGGAGGTTTCCTGTCGTAGTCCTAAGGGCGGTGTTCTGACAGGCCTGTAGTTTTCTCCACTGCGTCTCGTTCGTCCCCGGCGCCCAAATAGGTGCAGCGTAGTTTACGACCGGCCGGTCAATTGCTTTGTAGGTTGCCAGCAAGGTTTCTTTATCTTTACCCCATGTACTGCCGGCTAGCGCTTTGAGTATTTTGCTGCGGCCCTGGAGTTTTGCGGCAATTGCGGTCGTGTGCGGAGTGAAGGAGTACAGGCTAGCGAATGTGACTCCCAATATCTTTGGGTTGTTTATAGTCGGAATTTTTACGTCATCAACCTTCACATCTAATTCAAGCCTGTACTCCTTACTCCTTCGTCCAGCTGGTGAAAAGGGTAGCCGAGGATTTCGTCGGCTGTATTTTCAAATGTCGTGCAGTGAAAGTGTCGGCTTCCTCTCTCATAGCCGTGACTCTAGGCTCCACACGGGTTGGTTACCGTATCTTGCACAAGGGTTGCTCACGTTTACAGGGTGCCCGATGTGGACGCAAGAGTATTAATTGAGTATAGCCTCGCAACTGCAGCAGCATACCCAGAAGCTTGACTACACCCCACTACGATGTTGTCATACTTCACTGTTTTCTCCATCAGGTGGTATACACGTTCGTCTTCCTTTAATGTAAGGGGTTTGACTGTACGACTGATACCAACAGAATCAACGGCAAAATGGTTTTATCATGCGTGCAGCAATTAAGTCCTCGGTTTCGTATTGGTGCACTTTCGCTGGGACACAGAGTTTGGTTGTGTTGTCCAAACTAATTAACAATACATTGAAAATATCGATGGCTTGCTCCGATGTATCGGAAATCTTTCACTCCGTGTACGCATGTTGATAGTATCGATATATCGATGTTGTCCAAAAAGCACAAAATTATTTTGAGTGCCTGCCATTTCGTTTTGTATATTACTGATGTAGAAGCCCGTAAGTATATTTTTCCTTTTAAAACATAATTACCTATTTTGGAAACAGATTATGCCTTCGAAAAGCAACATTCGTCGCTTCTTTGAAAAAAGTGCACTTTCGGTACCAAAAACAGAACCGAAGGAAAAAAGAGAAGTGGTGCCGCCGGCATGTACAATTACATTTTTTTTATGATCAGCTCATCATCAGTCATCAAAGATCACATTCTCACTGCCGATAATTCAATCCAGTTTTTAATATGAATGCATTTTCTAGTGGCGAGAAAGCCATTAATAAAAACGAGGCACTTACGTTTATGATTTGTAAAGACAACCAACCGTTCTCCATTGTTGAAAACGAACGATTCTTCCACTTGCTTAAGACTTTAGCACCGTGCTATGAAATTCCATGTTGGTTTGATCTATATGTAAACTTGTTATACCTTCTGCTCAAATATAAACGAGACTGTTCAATAAAACAAAAACGGTTAATTATTCCTCAATATTTATTTTATCCCCTTCAAAATAGTCACCATTAGAGACGATACACATATGCCACCTTTTTTTCCAATCTTAATAACACTTCTGGTAGGCCGCTTTAGGTATGGCTTTCAGTTCCTTCTTCGAATTCTCTTTTATGACTTCAATCGACTGAAAATGCTTTCCACGAAGCGGCAATTTGAGTTTAGGGAAAAGAAAAAAGTCACACGGTGCCTTGTCGGGTGAATACGGTGCTTGCGGAACAATATTTACGTTGTTTTTTGTCAAATAATCGCGTACAAGACGAGACGTATGAGCAACAATTTTGGAGCAAGTCGAGCAGACACACGTCTCATGCCCAAAACATCGTGAATAATGCTATGAGCGGATCCATTTGATATGTTGAGCTCACTAGCTATCTCTCTTTCAGTCACACGACGATTTTCCAACACAATTTTCTTTACTTTTTCGACGTTTTCTTCGTTTATTGACGTTGCTGGACGGCGATCATGGGGCAAGTTCTCCAGCGATGTACGGCCGTCCTTGAACGACTTATACCAATCAAAAATACGTGCACGTGATAGGCAAGACTCCCCATATGCCTTCTGCAACATTTTCATTGCATCCGTCGCACTTATTCCATTGGAATAACAAAATTTCAAACAAACATCTTTGCTCAACGTTAATTTCCATAGTAAAATTCGAAAAACACACTCGAGGTTGACTTGTTTATAGTGCCGTAAAAAAAAAACTATGTGACAGATCGCGCTCAAATTTTACATGTAAACATATAACAGTCCTGGCAACCTAAGCAATGGCCATATGTGTTATCCTTGTCGAGTTATGGATAAAGGCTCGTTTATATTTGAGTAGAAGGTATATACATTACAATTATACTGTTCTTTTGCAGGTAAAGCAAAAATAACGAAGTGATTCGATGCCAAATATGACGAGCTATTCGTAATATTTTTGCAATAAATTTATAGCCTATTTCCACCGGACGTTAACTGAATTTTAGCTTGAATGCATTTAATCATCGCATTCAAAGGTGAAATTCCCATGTGTTTGTTGTTGTATAAAAGTGTGTTAACTTACTTTTCAAAGTGAGTTAACTCACTTTCGGTAATTTAACAGAAAATGTTATGTTAACAGTCGATGCTGTCACTACTAATGTAAACATTTCGGACGTTTCGGCATATTTCTTGCCAGAGTCGTGTATTTTCGGATTTAATGAGAGGCCAGACTTTTATTTTACATGCTGAAATTTTTTCTGCAAAAGTTACTTTTTTGCATTAATATTGACATAAAAACATATATTAAGTAATCGGCGAAGATAATGCTTCTCCTCTTTAAAAAAATAAAATAAAATAAAAATAAAAAAACAAACAAAAAGCAATTGTGGAATTTCAAACGATCCCCTCAACATAAAAATATACTCGACTCTGGCAACTATCAGCTGATTGCGCAAAACAAATAATTATGTATACATAATTGGTGCAAAACAAATATTTATGTATATATAATGTGCGCTTTGTAACCGGTTAAGGGATTTTTCGGCCGAGCTACTCCTCGAATTGTGGTTTTCTAGAAAAAAAAAAAAAACTAAACTGAAAATGGAAACAAAACGACGCAAGTGGAACCTTACAGAGGAGCAAAGTTTCCTGGATTGTTGGGAAGGAAGAGCTCAGGAATTGAGAGGTAGCCGAAAAAACTCTCATATATACAAAGAAATGGCATTGATGGCAAAGTTGTAAGCATGCAAAAAAGCATTTTCCTTTCAGCAGCGTCTTTCCGTGCAGCAATAATCTGCACTTGCAAATCATAATATTATATAAATAGCAAAACAAAATGGATGCGGTCTCTTGAATTCATGATTTTAATACTTGTGACAAATTTTGCAAACTGAAAATGTAAACTAAAATCAGCTGTTTGAATTAACTCACTTTCGGTGGTAACGTTTGACATTTCATTCACTTAACAGAGACCTTAAATGCAGTTAAGTGCTTGGTGGAAATAGGCTATTAGTTTTATTTAAAATGTGACTCTAACTACAGATATATGGCTCGAAACAATCACTTAGTGACATTAGCAATGTATGAGCTGGAAGAGCGACACACGTCGGAATATAATGCAGAAAAGCTCCTACAAACGTGTTTCGAATGGATTGTATCAACAGGCATAGTGTCAGCTGTAATAACTGACAATGCAGCAAATATGATCAAAGCTACAGATCTTGCATTTGGGAAAAAAACATATACCATGTTTTGCCCATATTTTAAACCTCGTCTCACAATCTGCAATTCAATACACACAGTTTTTCACTTTGAAGCGATCATCAACGACACAAAATATTGGAAATCTAACTAGACTGCATAAGATGGAAATGATTAATCATTGATTCATTTTGTTTTCCAGCACATCACATGTAAGTCATAGCTAGTACACAATTTGAATTCATTTATTTGTTCATTTTCACATATTGATTTTAAAATAAATAAATATTTGGGTTTTCTTTTAAAACTCCTATTAAAAACCACATGCGATGCATAGCCAATCCAAGTAAGTATAATAAATATTTTACATCTTTAATTTATTAAAGCTTTAAAAATATCACTCCTGTGTTGATAATTTTCAATTCAAAAGGGAATTGATTTCAATTTAATTAAGTAAACCATTAATGAACAACTTTAAAGATTGATATATCATTTTGTATACGCATAGGTAGTCATTTTATTTCCCGCATTGTCGATGTATCGACCCATATCGATGTCGCTCTTCGATGTATCGTTTTAACAAAACATCCATGTTGAGCTTCAAAATGACACCCCTATTTATAGGCGGTGTATGACAAAATAGGTGACTTCAGATTTTCGGGCGAATTCAGGGTATCGGCGTTTAAAGATTGCTGTGGTAGCTCGAGGTCAGTAATGGTGCGCATATTTTGTAAACGATAATGCGTTGAATTCAATTCAATTTTGGTTCTTGGGTCGGACAAGATTACTGGGATGTACCGAAAAGTCGTTATCTTAAATTTGCATTTAGAATTATAGTATTTTCTATGTTCGACTGGACTTTGATGGACGTGGTTTGATCATGTAACAGTTGATCAGTTGGATCATTCGGCATTCGTTAAGACCCAATGCCTACATCGTCGCTCTATAATGCTGAACGCTTAAGGCGAGGTCGATTAGGGTATTCAGCCGATCTGTTCTCACTGTTGACATCTGTCTCAATTTACGCTGCAATGTGTTGTGAATAACATCAGGACAGCCGAACAGCATGCAAGGTATCAATGGCCAGATGGATTGTAGACGGCATCATTAGTTGACGTCCAGTTGAACTCCTCCTCCTCTGGTTTCCCAGAGAGTTTCTAAACTTGAAACCGAGTATAGAATGGGATGTATGCGGCAGTACTGCACCCACGTGCATACAAAGGATGTAATGCTATGAGGTTGTGAGGCGTTTATGACGTTGCCACCAAAGAACGTACCATCGGTGCTCATCGGTGCATCACGGCACTGACCGATCATGCAGGCAGATGGATGAACGAACGTTGAATTTATTTGAGGCCCTCCAAAATAAGATGGTTGTCTGTCACAAGGCAATAATTGATTTGACGCCATAGCTCAGCTTCTGGGCTCAAGTAGCATTGACGGATGAGGCAATGAAAATTGAACAGCTGTGTTGGCCACGGTCTCAGCAACGGCAGTGGAGCAAAACAGTGGTGAATGATTTATTCGCGTTGTATACATTTTGCACCAGCTTGCACACTTGCTCAGCAAGACCACTGCAGGATATCTGTACACCTTTTTCAATAACGGCGCTTTCGGTATTCTGCATAGCGATATAGTTTAGGGATACAATTTCCTAACAATAAAATTTATCAGGAACAATTATTTTAGAATGTTGGCGGGTTGTGACTTTAAGGGGTTATATACAGTTATGATTTTCAAAGTACCGATTTTTTTTTATTTTATTTTCATGTATCTACATATATTTAGGAATACACACAAGAAATTTCAAATCGATCCGGCAAATATTTTCGAAGTTACACGCACATTTGTAAAGACGTTTCGGAGCGCTTGGAAGTATAAGTACAACTTCAAACGCGTTTTTCTCAGAATGGTGTTTTCAAAGTCGGTGACCACCATAACTCGAAAACGGCTGAACCGATTTGTCTAAAACTTTAACACAAGCTTCTTGAATATATTTTTCAGTGATTAATCTAAGGTTTTATTTTTCTGATAAATACTTTTTTTTATAAACAATTTCAAATCGAAATTTCGCTGAAAAATCGACTTTTTTCTTTGAGAAGGCGCCATTTTGACAAAAATTTTGTTTACTTATTCCTTCGGGATTAATCACTAGATTTAACATTACTTTAATGAAATCTGTTTGATTTTTTAATTTCAGATCATCCAGTTCAGATAGAGTGGTCACCGTAAGACGTCTTTTTTCAGAGGACCTCCTGGGGATCAGCTGTTGCTCTTCTCCAGAGAAATATTTTTACTATTTATAAGGATTAAAATATTGTTGAATAATACCATAATAAGTATGTAAACTTTTTGAATCAATAAATTCTAAAGACTTCTCAAAAAAATTCTTAAAAATTCGCTTTTTTTTGGCCCATTAACTGTTTATAACCCCTTAACACGTCTTATCAGCGTTTTATAATTTCAATTTTCATTTAAAATTCCAAATATTATGTATATGAGTAAATATATGATTAGGCAAAGTAAAAAGTTCGTTCGGTTTTCTTTTATGCAAAATGGCATATGGGCAAACGGCTTTCTGGCGTATCCTTAGTTCCTCAGCAATTAAATAAGTGCTCATGCGACGGTCTGTTTCCATTATTTCCATGATTTCATCACAATTTTCGACAACTTCTATGTCAACGCTAAAATAATTGTGTTTCTGGTGGATATATGTATGTTTAGCTCAATCCACCAATCAATTGAAAGAGAAACCTCATTAAAAAAACTTAACAACAGACTTTAACTTCTAAAGGCTCAATTCAATGCTGCGCGCCAACAATGATAATATTTCTAAATATAAAAAAATTACCAATTAGTTAATTAGTGTTTTATTTCTCTTATATATCCCATAGATCTTTTCGATTACGCGCTACCGATGCCGTTGCAAATGACTCCGCCACCGCTTGAAGGTTACACAAGGGATTCCGCAGAGTGGTGTCCTCTCCCCATTACTGTTTAACTTCTACATCTCGATGCTCCCTCTTCCACCAGAAAGGGTTTCCTTAACCTGATATGCCGATGATTGCTCGTTACTAGTGTCTGGACAGGTTATTGTGATCTTTGTTCGAAAGTAAACGGCCATCTTGACGACCTATCCCACTTCTTCACTGCACAATTACAAATACAGCCGATCAATTCCTCGGCTACCCTTATCACAAGCTGGACGAGGGAATATAGGCTCGAATTCGATGTCGTCGAAATTCCTGACGATGTTCGAAATGCTATAGCCGAATTAGAATTTCACTTTGCTTAGAAGCCAATGAAATAAAATTCAATAGTTCCCAAGCATACGGGAAAATAAAGCAGACCCGCCACGCAGTCAACAACATCAAGCCGTATGCAACAATCAAAGAGTTATCGACGTGGTTAAGCGATCCTGTCAAGGTAGTGTGCCTTATTCCGCCGCCAACTGTAAACACTAGAAGCCATCAGCCAATATCTCAACAGCCGACGCCTCGACGTTTGATGCATGTTGGAAAAGAACAGCATCCAGAACGCATACATGGTATGCGGTGCTTTGTCTGTAAAGGTGCTCACTTTATTTCCAATTGAAAAGCATTGAAAGACATGACCACACAAGATCGTTGGATAACCCCCTCGCGGGTTAGGGGTTCAAGAATTTACCCGCGGTAAGGCATGCCTGTCGTAAGAAGCGACTAAATCCAATAGCTCCCGCGACAGTCGGGTCTTTATACCGGAACGACCTGGATTTTTTATCCGGCCAAGGACTGCCACTCCTGCAACATTCCCCAAAAATTACTTGAAGGAATATTTTTGCGGTTACAAAAACAATATCGTTGGGAAAAGGTAAAGGACATTCAACTTTGTTTCTCGTGCTTACTAAAGGGCACAATACATCGAATTGCCGTTCACGAAAAGTTTGTGACATTGATGGTTGCTGCCGATACCATCATCGTAGCCTGCACGAAAATTTGTGTTCGACGCAATATACGGTCCGCAGTCGAAATGAATCGCAACCGGCATTCAACTGTAGAGAAGCAGTGTGTAGCAGAAGTCATTTTTTAAGTATGTTCCGGTTTCACTTTTCGGACCGAATGGACGCGAAGATGTTTTCGCTATTATAGACGAAGAATCTACCATATCGTTGATCGAAGAAAACGTATCGAGCTGCTTTGGTCTCAAAGGTAGGAAACAGCCACTTACGCTACAATGGTATGGTCAGAGGTGCGCAACCGAAGAGTAATGGAGAGTCCAGCTTGAAATCAGAGGTAGAGAGTCGTCGTCAACATATTGCCCGCGCATCGTATGTGCACTACGTAGTTTGGATCTGTCAGCGCAATCATTTACAAGAGCGACAAACACCACCGACACCGACAACTGGCGTAGGTGAGTCGCTACATCAGAATATCATTTGGTATTTACATTTTGCAGTTCACAAGCCTGAGAGAATGAGGACCGTATTCGACGCCACCGCCAAAGTTAATGGGAAAGCATTAAGGGGTTAGGGGTAGCCAGAATTTTCAAAAAATCAAATTTTTTTTTTGCATTTTCGTTAAGTATAATATCTTAATTTGAAGTTAATCCGATAATTCGTTTTTAAGTTATTCGACAAATAACAAAGAGAGCTCGGGCCTTTCAAAGCGCTAGTGTGAAACTTTAAACGCGTTTTTCTCAAAACTATGTTTTTTGAACTGGTGACAACTGTAACTCGAAAACCGCTCAGTTGATTTTAATGAAATTTATACAGCTTTTAGAATACATAATAAACTCGGGAAAAAAATCGAAGGATTTTTTTTTTTGAAAAATTTCGTTTTTTTAAGACCAATTAACTGTTGATTTTTTCCCAAAAATCTAGACAAAAATTTCCTGAGGCCGCCATTTTGTTAATTTTTGAAAAAAAAAAATCCTTCGATCAGGCCCAGGATTATTTATTTATAAAACTAATTTTTTTTTATCCGATTGATTTCAGATGAATCTCCAAGGACTTATGATTGTCACCGTAAGGACCTTTTTTTTGGAACTGGGTTAACACAGACATCTGTAACTTCGGAAATAATTTTTTTTTTTGAAATTTTCGTGACTTCAAGTCAAAACATTGTTTAATAATACCATATCGCTACTTTTGTAAAATAAAATTATTTAATAGCAAAAAAAAATTACTGAAAATTCTCATTTTTTCGTGCCTCTGACTACCCCTAACCCCTTAAACTCCGCATTGCCAAGTCACTACTCAACAATTTAAGTTCTGTGAAGGGGCAATTGCGGTTGCAACAGATATCCGCGAGATGTTCTCTCCGGGGGTTATGAAAGAGCGAGATTAACATGCCCACAGAATTCCGAATCGCGAACTTAATCTACAGAGGGCAGAACATTCAGTCTGATCAAATATTCTGGTCAGACTCTCAGACGGTGTAGCAGTGGGTCATCTTTAAGGAGCGAAGATTTAAGCCGTATGTTGGGCATTGTTTCGCTGAGATACCTGCCATCGACAAGGCATCAAAAATGGCCCTAGATACCAACCAATATAAATACAACGGATGATGCTTTACGTGCCAATTGACCGCCTAAAATCGAAATACTTAGTTTATGGTTGCGGGGTCCAGATTTTTTGCAATCGCCGATTGAGAGTTGGTCAGCCACAATTTCTACACATATGCCGCACTTACTGGAGGAAGAGATGCATAGATTCACATACAAGCCAAGGTAAATAATGATACAATTTAATCGTTTTACTTCATACTTAAAGATGAAACGAGTTATGGCCTGAATTCTGCGAGCTGCCAACAAGTTTTTATGTTTGTGTAGTGTTCACAACAACCACGATGAAACCAGCCTAGGCTCAGTATTAACCGTCTATGAACTTGATAAAGCAGAAAAGTACATTGTCAAAACCGTCCAGCGTGAAGTTCCAGCTCTTAGCAGAAACGAGAAACTTGCAGTATACGTTTATTAACGCCGTATTTATACAACGGCAGTGAAATGAGAATTCAGGGTCGGTTGAATGCTGCCATAATCCTGCCACTGAAGTCCAGGAGACCGTCTAAACACACCGTCTCCGAAACAATTTTTACGTGCCTTACTTCTAGAGCGGCTCACCTCAAGCTGGCTCAGGACTTATCGACAAGATAACCTGCGAAGTGTACTGATCGAAATCGAAAACATCTTGAACTTAAGTCCGCTGACCGATGTTTCCTTGTCATCAGAGAAGCATGATCCCATAACTCCAAACCATTTTCTGTTACTCTTGCGTCAAAAATGGGATGATAAAGTTTATCCCATCGAGATCGACGATTAGGTCCTCGTCTGCGACGATCTTCAACCACGCAGGCAGTGGAAGAAGAGAAGATTCGGTGACCGGTGTTTCCAGCAAGAGAAGGAAAAGTCCGCCTCGTCGATGTCAAAACCGCTACAGGATACTACGCTGTCCGGCTTGCCGAATATAAAGAACAACAATAGCGGGAAGAGGGAGAGTTTCGACACAACAGCCAATCTCAGAACAACACAATTTGGAAGCACACCACACACAAACAACAAATTATAATGGAAAATAACTAATGTATTTATTTCATTAGTTTGTTAAAATAAACTTTTATATACAAATAAATAACATTACTACATATAAATTAAATAACAATATCTTTGGTAAGAAATATTTTCTATTCTGAAACTAATACCTTGTTCGTACCGAAAATTGGTTTACGCGTGAAAACTTGTGTTTTCGCCATATAAAACCTGTCAAACGAAAACACATCGAAATCATTTTTAACTGAAAACCACTCACGTTCCACTCCTTTCAATTAGTGTCTGTACTAGTACTAAATAATTGTATAATCCTTTAGGATTTCGGCGTTCCCCTAAACCATACAATTCTCCTAAAGAGACGTTTAAAATATTAAATGCATGCATTCAAGGTTTTCTACATATCTAGTGTCCTAAATTACCAAGTTCACGATTTGAAAAATATAGCAAAGTGAAGCCAAATTAATTTACAGCCCTGAGCGGCACAATCCTATTTTACTTTTATGGTAATTCTGTTGAATTTTACAAAACTCCTGTAGAGGTTGCTGACCTTCCGGAAAATTTTCTCATCCAATATCATAACGTACTTTTTTATTCAGACACATATACTAGCTCAATGTTCAAATTATGTACATACATTCCCAAATAGTTCAACTCTTGTAACGGGTTTGAAATATCGTGGCAAATATGAAGGCCATGGAAAAAAATAACGTTCTTGGCCACAGTTAGTCTTATTTACTTGATTTTTTCAAATGTTCAAACAGAATCAAAATAAAACCATTATATTTGTTTTTAAATTTCATGTAATTCTCTACAGTATCAGCAATACTAGAATAACACACAATAATGTGCTTCGATTCAAACGAAACATTTACTTAAAGAAGTCAGTGATATCATAAACATTGTACAGACAGACCGGACCTAAAATAATGCGGTATTGCCGTCACCTTTTTGTTCAAGATATAAAACGCAGGATTGCATTTAATTTTTGTGGTTTTTTTTTTACTAATAAAAAAATGTCAAAGTTTTAGTATAAAGACATCGCGGCCGACGTTTTCTATCCAAGCAAATCTCAATTTTTGACCTTTTTGCACATAAACGGTATAGCGCGACAAGCGACTTAAAGTACTGCATTCATCAACATGTACCACATCAGCTGGACAGGACGGTGTGCAGACAGACAAGCACTTAACGCCATTCACCAAGAGTCAGTTAACACCCTCATAAACTCTCCCCCTGTGAATGGCGTCCTCGGTGTCAATCTCGACATTGACATACTACGCATGTAACGAGTCCCCGCACGACACTAAACACCTCTTTGAATGCCGCCTAGAAGCAACTCATCTAACCCCTTTCTCCTTCTGGTCAGAACCTGTCGAAGCAGCACGTTTCCTGGACCTCCCGTTAGATGATTTCGATGAATTAGACTAACTAGCCTGTTCCTATGCGGGATAGGAGAACCGCTACAACAAAAACAACAATATCGATTATTTCATAATTCCCAGTAATATATAATTTCGATAATTTCCACTATCTTTTGAAAAGGACCGTTATATTAGAAAGTTTGATTTTCCTAAATTTAACCTTTCTCAAAAGATGTTAGACTCAAATCAATATGACATCGGTGGCTGAGTAGGCAAAATACTCTTGTAGTTGTTTTTCATCAGATGAACATTAAAAATTTATAATCCCCTAAGCACGCCAAGATGTAATAAAGCCGAGAATTTTGAAACATTATGTTGCTATATAGTGATATATCATACTAGTTCATTATGTTAAAGCAGTAATTTAGTATACTAGAATAAAGTCATGTAAAAATTAAATTAATTGAACATCTTACCATCCCAGCGTATTGGCATACTGGTAAATTAGCTGCTAGCATTGTGCGCACGTTATGTTCACGATATTTTTGGTCTTTTAGGGGCCCGTTATGAATTCGTGAGGTATTAATATTAATCAGTAAATTTAATGTTTAGTTGTTTGTAGCTGCGATACATTTATTTATTCAGTGATGCCCGTGGGTATTGCCGTCGTGAAACATTTAAAAATATATTATTTTGTGTTTGTTTAAATTGCTGTACAAGCAGGTAGTAATTTTTAGCTTTGCGCACATTTATTTTATGATTTAAATCCGAAGCTATTGAACTTTTTCCCAGTTTTCAAAGTCTGTTTGAAATTTTGTTTTCAATCAAATTGTGAAATCAATATTTGTGCCACTCTCGTCTCGTTTTTGAGGACACTTACTATGTAAAACTTCAATCCCATATTTACATATATCCTCGAGCACCCATATTAATTTCAAGTCTAATGGAGAGAGCAATCACGATCAACATGTATACGTTATGATATAACTAAATTATTAATTAGAAACCACTATTTGTTAATAGAAAAGTACCCTACGGAATATGACTTTCCTAACAGCGTTTGAATGTTAAACGAATTGCAAATATTATGCAGTAGTATTATTTCTTGATTTAAACAAATGACAAAATATTGTTAACCTTGTTTAATCTTGCTGTTTATTATATATACATATATTTAAAATCATTTTGTTTGTTGCGATCAACTGTTCACTTTAAAGCAAATATATTTCCTTTTAAAATTTGCTTGTACAATTGGAACTATTTCGAACGTTTTTGAAAGCCAAAGTTCTGGGTAAAAAATTCATCACTTGCTTTTTCAAAGAATTTTCTTTATATCTTGTTGTGTCTTTTGAAGCTTCACACATAACTTTATTTGGTCCCTAGTCAAATCCTTACGTATCATATTTTATTTCTCCATACTCTGAAAAAAAAAAGAAAAATCCTCATATATAAAAAGAAGTTATAAAGATTTTATAATTTTATAATTTTAGCTACAGTTCAAAACACCATTCATAATCCATATTTTAGAACATAGGTTTTAAGAGACTAACACTTTAACTGAAACGGCGGTAAATTGCCCTCCACATTTTAAAAACCAACTTTAGTAACTATAAGTTGGGAGTGAGAGTTAGAAACGAATATAGGGGAAGTATCACCCAAAAAAATTTCACCTTCTAATTGTAAAAAATCGGACAACACATATGTTTTCGCAGAAATTTCTAAGAACCACTTTGGACAAATATGTGGCGTCTGTGGAAAATTCGTTCCTTTTGAAAACCTGAGGACCACAATGATTCAGTTGGGATACTTTACGAGGACTATACAAATATTTCCTCTTAGGGAGTTAGTGTAGATCATACATATTCCAAAAATGTAAGCCTTCACGGAGGTAACTTGAGTTTTCCATGCACACATTTTTGGGATGTGTGTGACATACTTTTATTGAAATAAATTTGTACAATATATAATATTTTTACTCTAATTTACAAATATCGTAGAAGTTATAGGTCGCCGCAGCAAAGATTTTTTTGTGTATATTTGTGATCTACAAACGGCCGGCTTTGATACCACTTTCACCACGATAATTCAGGTATTATTACTAAAAACTTTTAATTCCCCCCCCTACGCCAACGGAGCAACACCTCGCAGCTGGGTTGCTCCAAATCCTTCTCATCAGGGCTGGCGTCGAAACCTACCCTGGTCCGACGGATTATTTCTGCTGCGTGTGCACCAAAAAACCATCACTCCTCCATTTTGGTTAGGTGCAACCAGTGCAATGGTTGGAGTCACCTTAAGGTCTGCTCAGGCCTTAAGACCTACAAGGAGTGGACCACAAGTTATGTGGCTCCATGCTGCCAGCGCCCAAGTGCGCCCCAGCCTCCACGGCAGTGCCTTCAGTACCCTTACCCACTTTGGGTAACATACAGACCTCTACGGTCTCCCGAAGCTCCTCGCAGCATGACTCCCACCAACCCTCTCCCCCATCCTTACCGCCAACCAGCACCTCTTCCTCCAACCGTGTGAGGGCTACCCAGCAGCTCCTAGTCTGTTCCTGTCAGACCATATTAAGAACACGACCTCAGTCAGATGCAACTTTTGCTCTGGGTGGTGTCATTTTTGGACGTGCTCCACACGTGAGTGGAATGATGCGTACGTTGCCGCGTGCTGTAGGAGTCTGCCCCCGCTTGTCTCTACACAACACACTCCATCCACGCATCACTCCTTCACCTCACGCACCACGAACGCTCCCCCGAGAGAGACACGACTTACAATTTAACTGCAACAGACTCCAGGGTAAGATCGACGAGATAGTCAGGGATACTACCCTAGAATGTCAGGGCATAGCTATCCGGTTGGGCGATGCCGAGCTCGAAATATTTAATATATCTTCTGCTCAAATATAAACGAGATTTTAACCATAACTCGACACGGACAAGACAGGACTATTATATGTTTACATGTCAAATTTGAGCGCGATCTGTCACATAGTTTTTTTTTTACGGCACTATAAACAAGTCAACCTCGAGTGTGTTTTTCGAATTTTACTATGGAAATTAACGTTGAGCAAAGATGTTTGTTTGAAATTTTGTTATTCCAATGGAATAAGTGCGACGGACGCAATGAAAATGTTGCAGAAGGCATATGGGGAGTCTTGCCTATCACGTGTACGTATTTTTGATTGGTATAAGTCGTTCAAGGACGGCCGTATATCGCTGGAGAACTTGCCCCATGATCGTCGTCCAGCAACGTCAATAAACGAAGAAAACGTCGAAAAAGTAAAGAAAATTGTGTTGGAAAATCGTCGTGTGACTGAAAGAGAGATAGCTAGTGAGCTCAACATATCAAATGGATCCGCTCATAGCATTATTCACGATGTTTTGGGCATGAGACGTGTGTTTGCTCGACTTGGTCCAAAATTGTTGCTCATACGTCTCGTCTTGTACGCGATTATTTGACCTAAAACAACGTAAATATTGTTCCGCAAGCACCATATTCACCCGACATGGCACCGTGTGACTTTTTTCTTTTCCCTAAACTCAAATTGCCGCTTCGTGGAAAGCATTTTCAGTCGATTGAAGTCATAAAAGAGAATTCGAAGAAGGAACTGAAAGCCATACCTAAAGCGGCCTACCAGAAGTGTTATGAAGATTGGAAAAAAAGGTGGCATATGTGTATCACCTATAATGGTGACTATTTTGAAGGGGATAAAATAAATATTGAAGAATAATTAACCGTTTTTGTTTTATTGAGCCAGTCTCGTTTATATTTGAGCAGAAGGTATACATTCCTCCTGTTACAAGTTGCCCAGTTGGATATAGCACTGATATATATGCGCTACTCAGCGGAGAAACCCGTTTGGTTTTGGGCGACTTTAACGCGCATCACGATCTTTGGCATTCTAGCCTGTCAAATGACCGTAGAGGAATAGAGCTGGCGGAACAGATAGACGATTCGGCATTTTGCACAATGAATGATTACACCCCCACCAGAGTTGTAGATAATTGCCAAAGCTCGCCTGATATAACAATTGCGAGTGCTAGTCTGATAAACACTATAGTCTGGCGACCTATACTGACACTGACATCGGACCACTTACCCATACATATCTCGATTAACAGACCTCCCGACTTTGTTTCCGCAGATCACCGGAAATTTGTTAACTTCAAAAAAGCTAACTGGTCCGGCTTCACGGAATTCACCGAGAACGCCTTCAGGGCTCTCCCATTTCCATCAGACGTTACTTCTGGTTAAGGTTCTTTCCGCAGAATCGTCGTGACCGCTGCCGCCCGCTTCATCCCGGCAGGCTGAATTGCGGAAATCCGGTCCAGTTAGCTTTTTTGAAGTTAACGAAGGTCCGGTGGTCCGCGGAAACAAAGTCGGGAGGTCTGTCAATCGAGATGTGTATGGGTAAGTGGTCCGATGTTAGTGTCAGTATAGGTCGCCAGACTATACTGTTTATCAGACCAGCACTCGCAATTGTTGTCGGGCGAGCTTTGGCAATTACCCACAACTCTGGCGGGGGTGTTGTCGTTCATTGTGCAGAATGTCGAATCGTCTATCTGTTCCGCCAGCTCCATTCCTCTACGGTCATTTGACAGGCTAGCATTCCAAAGATGGTGGTGCGCGTTAAAGTCGCCCAAAACCAAACGGTTTTCGCCTCTGAGTAGCGCACCTATATCAGGGCTATATCCAACTGGGCAACTTGTAACGGGAGGAATGTATATATTAAATATTTCGAGCTCGGCATCGCCTGACCGGATAGCTGTGCCCTGACATTCTAGGGTAGTATCCCTGCAGTAGATGCCGCCATCGATGAGACGATACTGCACGGTGTTGTGCAGGATGAACGCCAGACCCCCTCCATGGTCTCGCTCGCGGTCCTGGCGGATTATGTTGTATCCGGCCCGACTCAGAAGATCCGAGCGGGCGGCCTGCTCAGTTTCCTGGATCGCAGCAATTGACAGATGCTCCCGGCTCATATAGTCGACTATCTCGTCGATCTTCCCCTGGAGTCCGTTGCAGTTAAATTGAAGGAGTCGGGTCCGTCTCCGGGGAACGTTAGTGATACGGGGGGTGAGGGAGTGGTGCGTGGATGACGTGTGTTGCTGCTGTAATACCCGCTGAGGTTGGTTCCGCACGTTGGTGTTGGTTGGCGGTGTTGTCGTATTAACGGGCGGGGGCAGACTCCTACAGCAAGGGGCAACGTACGCATCACTCCACTCACGGGTGGTGCGCAGGCCCGAGCACGTCCGAAAATGACACCAGCCGGAGCAAGAATTGCATCTGACTGAGGTTACATTCCGACGTACTAAGGTCTGACACACGGAACAGACTGTGCGGGGGACTAGGAGCTGCTGGGTAGCCCTCGCACGGGAGGATGAAGAGGAGCTGGTTGTGGGAGGGGAAAGGGGTGAGGGTTGGTGGGAGTCATGCTGCGGGAAGGTCCGGGAGACCGTGAAGGTCTGCTGGTTACCCAAAGTGGGTAAGGGTGCTGAAGACACTGCCGTGGTGGCCGGGGGCGCACTTGGGCGCTGGCAACATGGGACCACATAACGTGTGGTCCATTCCCTATGTGTCTTAAGGCCTGAACAGACCTTAAGATGACTCCAACCATTGCACTGGTTGCACCTAACCGAGGTGGAGGAGTGGTGGAGTCTTCTGGTGCACACGCAGCAGAAGTGATCCGTCGGACCCGGGTTGGTTTCGACGCCAGCCCTGATGAGAAGGATTTGAAGCAACCCAGCTGCGAGGTATTGCTCCGATGGCGAACTTAAACTAATTTTACCTGTTGACCTAAACGGGGTTAGGTTGCCGAAAGGGTGACAGCCCTTGGCCTAATAAAATCCGGGTCAACTCCGGTGCGTAGAACCGGCTGTCTTGAGAGTTGTTAAACTACCCCTACGGGTTAGGGATTCAAGAATTTACTCGCGGTGAGGCATACCTGTCGTAAGAGGCGACTAAAATCCTATAGTTCCCGCGACAGTCGGGTCTTTATACCGGAACGACCCGGATTTTTTATCCGGCCAAGGACTGTCGCTCCCGCAACATTCCCCTAAAATTACATTGAGGAATATTTTTGCGGTTACAACAACAACAACACATCAAGAGTATTTAAACCACCACCAAACCACCAATTGCTGACAACGAGCTCGAGCTGCGTCGAGGGACCCACATGACCCTGGCACAACTTAGGTCTGGATATTGTAGCAGGTTGAACTCCTATGGTACTTATCCAGACTCGACCCCAGCATACCCATATGCCCTGCATGTGGAGAGTCTCCGCCCGACACTAACCACCTCTTCACATGCCCCCTTAAACCGATTCATTTAACCCCCCTCCCTCTTTGCTCCAATCCCTTTAGATGACCACGGTGACTTAGATTTATTAAGCCTGTCCTAAGTGAGGCTAAGGAACCGCTACAACAACACAACAACAACTAAAGAATGTTCTTGAGTGAGCGCGTCTACCGAATGTTCGTTGTCGAGAACGCTCAAGCAAAATCTACTAGAACATACACTGGTGCAATCTTTAGCGATATAATGTAGAGAGATAGATTTTCAATTTTTGGAGCTCTGTATGGACAACATTGGTGTCAAGTGAATTGGGGTTACTATGTATTGAACGTTGATAAAGTTCTTAATAAATAAGAAATTGTACAACAACTCTTGCCACTTTTATTTAACAATGCAGTTAGACACTCGATGCGTATTTAGCAAAATTACAGTCATGGCTTACAGGCGATAAATGTCAACTCAAAAGACAAGCCCTGGTAAAAAGTTTAAGTGTGCCAGGCTCAGAAAAAAAAATTCCTCTTGGAGGTTTAGAGTAGGCCATACAAATCCCAAAAAGTAAACCGTTCACCGAAGTAACTATTTTGTCATATAAATAATGCGTTCGCACAATTGTTTACTTTAGTAAGTGAAATGAAGTATGTAACGTAGAATCAGGAAAAACCGTGGTAAGTATATTACAACAATATTACTTATGTAAGTATCTTGCTTTTTTTATAATTTTCATATTTAGAAAAAGTGTAATTTATAAGATGTTGTTCTTTTTCAGGCCTATTCTATCGAGATAATAAAATTCACTTTGGTATTAAAATTTACCATTCAGTGAATTTTGTTACTATTTCGTATTCCCCCCTGCGGGTTAGGGGTTCAAGAATTTACCCGCGATAAGGCATGCCTGTCGTAAGAGGCGACTAAAATCCAATAGTTCCCGCGACAGTCGGGTCTTTATACCGGAACGACCCGGATTTTTTATCCGGCCAAGGACTGTCATTCCCACAACATTCCCCAAAAATTACTTTGAGGAATATTTTTGCGGCTACAACAACAACAACTATTTCGTATTCTGAGTTCACTGTCACCCTGTAAATTTTGTTACCAGCGAAATATGAGGGAACAAAGAAAATATGCTGTTTTATTTCGTGTTGTTGGTTTAAGAAAAAATAAAAATGAAAATGTGTGGGCATATTTTAGGTCTTGAGTTTATTGAAGATGAAGAAAAAAGTGCAAAAAGGCACATGTTAAAAAGTTTGCAGAAAAAAATGATCCTTTTAATTTGGAAGATAACGTTTTCATTCAGCAATTTTTTGTCGTCTTCGCATATTTTTTTTTCTCGCAACCTTTTTAACATGCGCCCTTTTACACTTTTTTCTTTGTCTTCATTGAATTCTAGAAAATTATAAAACGCTATATCTCAAAAAGTTTTGGTCCAAATTTTGTATATATCTTTATACTTTTGGGAGACAATTTTAGAAAAAATCCAGTAATAAATAAAAAAAAAAAATACTATTTTTAGAGCAGATCATAGAAATATATGCCGTTCCTGTTGTTGTTGTTGTTGTAGCGGCTTCGCTAACCCCGCTTAGGGCAGGCATAATCAGTCTAAGTCGCCGAGGTCATCTAACGGAAGGTCCAGGAAACGTGCTGTTTCGACAGGGTTGGACCAATGGGAGAGGGGGGTTAGATGAGTAGGTTTAAGGGGGCATGTGAAGAGGTGGTTAGTGTCGTGCGGGGACTCTCCACATGCAGGGCATACGTTGGGTATGCTGGGGTCGAGTCTGGATATGTAGGAGTTTAACCTGCTACAGTATCCAGATCTTAATTGTGCCAATGTAGCACGGGTTTCCCGAGGCAGCTCGAGCTCACTGTATGCGATAGGTGGTGGCTTGGTTCCGAGTACGCCATTCACTGGAAGGGAGTCTAGGAAGGTGTTGACTGACTCCTGGTGAATGGCGTTCAGTGCCTGTCTGTATGCCGTCCTGTCCAGCGGTTGTTGATCGTGGTGCTGTTATAATCGAGTACTCCCTTCCTGATGTGCCTAGGCGGAGGCTCGGCTTCTAAGAGGTGCCTGCTTGGGTGCTCCGCGCGGTGGCATCCCAACAGGAACTGCTTGCACAGCAAAGCACTATGCTCCTTAACTCTTAGCATAGATGCTTCGCTGTGCAAGTGGTGCTCCGGTGACATCAGGAGGTTTCCTGTCGCAGTCCTAAGGGCGGTGTTTTGGCAGGTCTGTAACTTTCTCCACTGTGTCTCGTTCGTCCCCGGCGCCCAAATCGGTGCAGCGTAATTTACGACCGGCCGGCCAATTGCTTTGTAGGTTGCCAGCAAGGTTTCCTTATCTTTACCCCATGTGCTGCCGGCTAGCGCTTTGAGTATTTTGTTGCGGCCCTGGAGTTTTGCGGCAATTGCGGTCGTGTGCGGAGTGAAGGAGTGCAGGCTATCGAATGTGACCCCTAAAATCTTAGGGGTGTTTACAGTCGGAATTTTTTGGTCATCAACTTTCACATCGAGTTCTAGCCGGTACTCCTTCGTCCAGCTGGTGAAGAGGGTAGCCGAGGATTTCGTCGGTTGTATGTTTAGATGTCTTGCAGTGAAGAAACGGGAGAGATCGGCAAGGTAGCCGTTCACTTTCGAACATAGGCTATCAATATCCTGGCCAGACGCCAATATCGAGCAATCATCGGCATACGAGGTTAGTGAAACTCCTTCCGGTGGAGGAGGGAGCTTCGAGATATAAAAATTAACAGTAGCGGGGAGAGAACACCACCCTGCGGAACCCCCTGTTTAATTTTTCTCAATTTAGATGCTTCTCCTCGGAATATAACCGATGATTGTCGACCACTCAGGTAGCCCATGACCCACCTCTGCAACCCCGGCGGTAATGAGGATTCCTCAATGTCACTGAGTAGCACTGAATGGTTGACAGTGTCAAAAGCTTTTGACAAATCCAGTGCTACCAGGACAGTTCTCGCGCAGGGTCGGTTTTGGTTCAGGCCATTGACCACCTGGGTGTTTATGGCGTTAAGTGCTGTTGTGGTGCTGTGCACTTTTCGGAAGCCATGCTGATGTGCTGCTGGACGCAGATGGTGAGTGAAGGTCGGGAGCAGTAAGGCCTCAAGCGTCTTCGCTACTGGGGATAGGAGAGTTATCGGCCGATAAGACTCTCCTTTGTTGGCTGGTTTCCCCGGTTTAAGTAGCGGGACCACCCTACCGGTTTTCCACACATCTGGTATGATTAGGGTGGTCAGAGACAAATTGAGGACCTTGGTGAGATATTCTGCTCCCGCTGGTCCGAGATGTTTTAGCATCAGCATGCTTATTACGTCAGGGCCGATGGATTTGGAGGCTTTCGCCTTCCCGATAACCCCCTGAACCTCCTCCCTGGAGAAATCAAGCACCGCGCTTGTGTTTGGCAGTTTGCGCATACGGCGGGTTACACGTCTTTTCGCCGACTAAAATAGCTCGCGCATCTCTTCGGGTCCGACGAGGCGCGATCACCGAATGAAATTTCCACCCGGTCATCGCGTCTCGTCGGGTTAGACAGCGACTTGACTGTAGCCCAGAGCTTGGTTGCCCCAGAGGAGAGATTGCAGGACCGCTTCGGACGGGAAGTTAGGGCGGATTTCCGCAATTCGGCCTGCCGGGATGAAGCGGGCGGCAGCGGTCACAACTATCCTGCGGAATGATCGTTCACCAGAGGTGACGTCAGTTGGAGTGGAGAGAGCACTGAAGGCGTTCTCGCTGAATTGCGGAAATCCGGTCCAGTTAGCTTTTTTGAAGTTAACGAAGGTCCGGTGGTCCGCGGAAACAAAGTCGGGAGGTCTGTCAATCGAGATGTGTATGGGTAAGTGGTCCGATGTTAGTGTCAGTATAGGTCGCCAGACTATACTGTTTATCAGACCAGCACTCGCAATTGTTATGTCGGGCGAGCTTTGGCAATTACCCACAACTCTGGTGGGGGTGTTGTCGTTCATTGTGCAGAATGTCGAATCGTCTATCTGTTCCGCCAGCTCCATTCCTCTACGGTCATTTGACAGGCTAGAATGCCAAAGATCGTGGTGCGCGTTAAAGTCGCCCAAAACCAAACGGTTTTCGCCTCTGAGTAGCGCACCTATATCAGGGCTATATCCAACTGGGCAACTTGTAACGGGAGGAATGTATATATTAAATATTTCGAGCTCGGCATCGCCTGACCGGATAGCTATGCCCTGAAATTCTAGGGTAGTATCCCTGCGGTCGATGCCGCCATCGATGAGACGATACTGCACGGTGTTGTGCAGGATGAACGCCAGACCCCCTCCATGGTCTCGCTCGCGGTCCTTGCGGATTATGTTGTATCCGGCCCGACTCAGAAGATCCGAGCGGGCGGTCTGCTCAGTTTCCTGGATCGCAGCAATTGACAGATGCTCCCGGCTCATATAGTCGACTATCTCGTCGATCTTCCCCTGGAGTCCGTTGCAGTTAAATTGAAGGAGTCGGGTCCGTCTCCGGGGAACGTTAGTGATACGGGGGGTGAGGGAGTGGTGCGTGGATGACGTGTGTTGCTGCTGTAATACCCGCTGAGGTTGCCGTATTAACGGGCGGGGGCAGACTCCTACAGCAAGGGGCAACGTACGCATCACTCCACTCACGGGTGGTGCGCAGGCCCGACCACGTCCGAAAATGACACCAGCCGGAGCAAGAATTGCATCTGACTGAGGTTACATTCCGACGTACTAAGGTCTGACACACGGAACAGACTGTGCGGGGGACTAGGAGCTGCTGGGTAGCCCTCGCACGGGAGGAGGAAGAGGAGCTGGTTGTGGGAGGGGAAAGGGGTGAGGGTTGGTGGGAGTCATGCTGCGGGAAGCTTCGGGAGACCGTGAAGGTCTGCTGGTTACCCAAAGTGGGTAAGGGTGCTGAAGACACTGCCGTGGTGGCCGGGGGCGCACTTGGGCGCTGGCAACATGGGACCACATAACGTGTGGTCCATTCCCTATGTGTCTTAAGGCCTGAACAGACCTTAAGATGACTCCAACCATTGCACTGGTTGCACCTAACCGAGGTGGAGGAGTGGTGGAGTCTTCTGGTGCACACGCAGCAGAAGTGATCCGTCGGACCCGGGTTGGTTTCGACGCCAGCCCTGATGAGAAGGATTTGAAGCAACCCAGCTGCGAGGTATTGCTCCGATGGCGAACTTAAACTAATTTTACCTGTTGACCTAAACGGGGTTAGGTTGCCGAAAGGGTGACAGCCCTTGGCCTAATAAAATCCGGGTCAACTCCGGTGCGTAGAACCGGCTGTCTTGAGAGTTGTTAAACTACCCCTGCGGGTTAGGGATTCAAGAATTTACTCGCGGTGAGGCATACCTGTCGTAAGAGGCGACTAAAATCCTATAGTTCCCGCGACAGTCGGGTCTTTATACCGGAACGACCCGGATTTTTTATCCGGCCAAGGACTGTCGCTCCCGCAACATTCCCCTAAAATTACATTGAGGAATATTTTTGCGGTTACAACAACAACAACACATCAAGAGTATTTAAACCACCACCAAACCACCAATTGCTGACAACGAGCTCGAGCTGCGTCGAGAGACCCACATGACCCTGGCACAACTTAGGTCTGGATATTGTAGCAGGTTGAACTCCTATGGTACTTATCCAGACTCGACCCCAGCATACCCATATGCCCTGCATGTGGAGAGTCTCCGCCCGACACTAACCACCTCTTCACATGCCCCCTTAAACCGATTCATTTAACCCCCCTCCCTCTTTGCTCCAATCCCTTTAGATGACCACGGTGACTTAGATTTATTAAGCCTGTCCTAAGTGAGGCTAAGGAACCGCTACAACAACACAACAACAACTAAAGAATGTTCTTGAGTGAGCGCGTCTACCGAATGTTCGTTGTCGAGAACGCTCAAGCAAAATCTACTAGAACATACACTGGTGCAATCTTTAGCGATATAATGTAGAGAGATAGATTTTCAATTTTTGGAGCTCTGTATGGACAACATTGGTGTCAAGTGAATTGGGGTTACTATGTATTGAACGTTGATAAAGTTCTTAATAAATAAGAAATTGTACAACAACTCTTGCCACTTTTATTTAACAATGCAGTTAGACACTCGATGCGTATTTAGCAAAATTACAGTCATGGCTTACAGGCGATAAATGTCAACTCAAAAGACAAGCCCTGGTAAAAAGTTTAAGTGTGCCAGGCTCAGAAAAAAAAATTCCTCTTGGAGGTTTAGAGTAGGCCATACAAATCCCAAAAAGTAAACCGTTCACCGAAGTAACTATTTTGTCATATAAATAATGCGTTCGCACAATTGTTTACTTTAGTAAGTGAAATGAAGTATGTAACGTAGAATCAGGAAAAACCGTGGTAAGTATATTACAACAATATTACTTATGTAAGTATCTTGCTTTTTTTATAATTTTCATATTTAGAAAAAGTGTAATTTATAAGATGTTGTTCTTTTTCAGGCCTATTCTATCGAGATAATAAAATTCACTTTGGTATTAAAATTTACCATTCAGTGAATTTTGTTACTATTTCGTATTCCCCCCTGCGGGTTAGGGGTTCAAGAATTTACCCGCGATAAGGCATGCCTGTCGTAAGAGGCGACTAAAATCCAATAGTTCCCGCGACAGTCGGGTCTTTATACCGGAACGACCCGGATTTTTTATCCGGCCAAGGACTGTCATTCCCACAACATTCCCCAAAAATTACTTTGAGGAATATTTTTGCGGCTACAACAACAACAACTATTTCGTATTCTGAGTTCACTGTCAGCCTGTAAATTTTGTTACCAGCGAAATATGAGGGAACAAAGAAAATATGCTGTTTTATTTCGTGTTGTTGGTTTAAGAAAAAATAAAAATGAAAATGTGTGGGCATATTTTAGGTCTTGAGTTTATTGAAGATGAAGAAAAAAGTGCAAAAAGGCACATGTTAAAAAGTTTGCAGAAAAAAATGATCCTTTTAATTTGGAAGATAACGTTTTCATTCAGCAATTTTTTGTCGTCTTCGCATATTTTTTTTTCTCGCAACCTTTTTAACATGCGCCCTTTTACACTTTTTTCTTTGTCTTCATTGAATTCTAGAAAATTATAAAACGCTATATCTCAAAAAGTTTTGGTCCAAATTTTGTATATATCTTTATACTTTTGGGAGACAATTTTAGAAAAAATCCAGTAATAAATAAAAAAAAAATACTATTTTTAGAGCAGATCATAGAAATATATGCCGTTCCTGTTGTTGTTGTTGTAGCGGCTTCGCTAACCCCGCTTAGGGCAGGCATAATCAGTCTAAGTCGCCGAGGTCATCTAACGGAAGGTCCAGGAAACGTGCTGTTTCGACAGGGTTGGACCAATGGGAGAGGGGGGTTAGATGAGTAGGGGGGGGCATGTGAAGAGGTGGTTAGTGTCGTGCGGGGACTCTCCACATGCAGGGCATACGTTGGGTATGCTGGGGTCGAGTCTGGATATGTAGGAGTTTAACCTGCTACAGTATCCAGATCTTAATTGTGCCAATGTAGCACGGGTTTCCCGAGGCAGCTCGAGCTCACTGTATGCGATAGGTGGTGGCTTGGTTCCGAGTACGCCATTCACTGGAAGGGAGTCTAGGAAGGTGTTGACTGACTCCTGGTGAATGGCGTTCAGTGCCTGTCTGTATGCCGTCCTGTCCAGCGGTTGTTGATCGTGGTGCTGTTATAATCGAGTACTCCCTTCCTGATGTGCCTAGGCGGAGGCTCGGCTTCTAAGAGGTGCCTGCTGGGGTGCTCCGCGCGGTGGCATCCCAACAGGAACTGCTTGCACAGCAAAGCACTATGCTCCTTAACTCGTAGCATAGATGCTTCGCTGTGCAAGTGGTGCTCCGGTGACATCAGGAGGTTTCCTGTCGCAGTCCTAAGGGCGGTGTTTTGGCAGGTCTGT
Organism: Ceratitis rosa; assembly: GCA_037013455.1. Classification (NCBI taxonomy): domain Eukaryota; kingdom Metazoa; phylum Arthropoda; class Insecta; order Diptera; family Tephritidae; genus Ceratitis; species Ceratitis rosa. Next base: position 334,850 of record JAWMAG010000048.1, read on the forward strand.
AACTTTCTCCACTGTGTCTCGTTCGTCCCCGGCGCCCAAATCGGTGCAGCGTAATTTACGACCGGCCGGCCAATTGCTTTGTAGGTTGCCAGCAAGGTTTCCTTATCTTTACCCCATGTGCTGCCGGCTAGCGCTTTGAGTATTTTGTTGCGGCCCTGGAGTTTTGCGGCAATTGCGGTCGTGTGCGGAGTGAAGGAGTGCAGGCTATCGAATGTGACCCCTAAAATCTTAGGGGTGTTTACAGTCGGAATTTTTTGGTCATCAACTTTCACATCGAGTTCTAGCCGGTACTCCTTCGTCCAGCTGGTGAAGAGGGTAGCCGAGGATTTCGTCGGTTGTATGTTTAGATGTCTTGCAGTGAAGAAACGGGAGAGATCGGCAAGGTAGCCGTTCACTTTCGAACATAGGCTATCAATATCCTGGCCAGACGCCAATATCGAGCAATCATCGGCATACGAGGTTAGTGAAACTCCTTCCGGTGGAGGAGGGAGCTTCGAGATATAAAAATTAACAGTAGCGGGGAGAGAACACCACCCTGCGGAGCCCCCTGTTTAATTTTTCTCAATTTAGATGCTTCTCCTCGGAATATAACCGATGATTGTCGACCACTCAGGTAGCCCATGACCCACCTCTGCAACCCCGGCGGTAATGAGGATTCCTCAATGTCACTGAGTAGCACTGAATGGTTGACAGTGTCAAAAGCTTTTGACAAATCCAGTGCTACCAGGACAGTTCTCGCGCAGGGTCGGTTTTGGTTCAGGCCATTGACCACCTGGGTGTTTATGGCGTTAAGTGCTGTTGTGGTGCTGTGCACTTTTCGGAAGCCATGCTGATGTGCTGCTGGACGCAGATGGTGAGTGAAGGTCGGGAGCAGTAAGGCCTCAAGCGTCTTCGCTACTGGGGATAGGAGAGTTATCGGCCGATAAGACTCTCCTTTGTTGGCTGGTTTCCCCGGTTTAAGTAGCGGGACCACCCTACCGGTTTTCCACACATCTGGTATGATTAGGGTGGTCAGAGACAAATTGAGGACCTTGGTGAGATATTCTGCTCCCGCTGGTCCGAGATGTTTTAGCATCAGCATGCTTATTACGTCAGGGCCGATGGATTTGGAGGCTTTCGCCTTCCCGATAACCCCCTGAACCTCCTCCCTGGAGAAATCAAGCACCGCGCTTGTGTTTGGCAGTTTGCGCATACGGCGGGTTACACGTCTTTTCGCCGACTAAAATAGCTCGCGCATCTCTTCGGGTCCGACGAGGCGCGATCACCGAATGAAATTTCCACCCGGTCATCGCGTCTCGTCGGGTTAGACAGCGACTTGACTGTAGCCCAGAGCTTGGTTGCCCCAGAGGAGAGATTGCAGGACCGCTTCGGACGGGAAGTTAGGGCGGATTTCCGCAATTCGGCCTGCCGGGATGAAGCGGGCGGCAGCGGTCACAACTATCCTGCGGAATGATCGTTCACCAGAGGTGACGTCAGTTGGAGTGGAGAGAGCACTGAAGGCGTTCTCGGTGAATTCCGTGAAGCCGGTCCAGTTAGCTTTTTTGAAGTTAACGAAGGTCCGGTGGTCCGCGGAAACAAAGTCGGGAGGTCTGTCAATCGAGATGTGTATGGGTAAGTGGTCCGATGTTAGTGTCATAGTAGGTCGCCAGACTATGCTGTTTATCAGACGAGCACTCGCAATTGTTATGTCGGGCGAGCTTTGGCAATTACCCACAACTCTGGTGGGGGTGTTGTCGTTCATTGTGCAGAATGTCGAATCGTCTATCTGTTCCGCCAGCTCCATTCCTCTACGGTCATTTGACAGGCTAGAATGCCAAAGATCGTGGTGCGCGTTAAAGTCGCCCAAAACCAAACGGTTTTCGCCTCTGAGTAGCGCACCTATATCAGGGCTATATCCAACTGGGCAACTTGTAACGGGAGGAATGTATATATTAAATATTTCGAGCTCGGCATCGCCTGACCGGATAGCTATGCCCTGAAATTCTAGGGTAGTATCCCTGCGGTCGATGCCGCCATCGATGAGACGATACTGCACGGTGTTGTGCAGGATGAACGCCAGACCCCCTCCATGGTCTCGCTCGCGGTCCTTGCGGATTATGTTGTATCCGGCCCGACTCAGAAGATCCGAGCGGGCGGTCTGCTCAGTTTCCTGGATCGCAGCAATTGACAGATGCTCCCGGCTCATATAGTCGACTATCTCGTCGATCTTCCCCTGGAGTCCGTTGCAGTTAAATTGAAGGAGTCGGGTCCGTCTCCGGGGAACGTTCGTGATACGGGGGGTGAGGGAGTGGTGCGTGGATGACGTGTGTTGCTGCTGTAATACCCGCTGAGGTTGGTTCCGCACGTTGGTGTTGGTTGGCGGTGTTGTCGTATTAACGGGCGGGGGCAGACTCCTACAGCAAGGGGCAACGTACGCATCACTCCACTCACGGGTGGTGCGCAGGCCCGACCACGTCCGAAAATGACACCAGCCGGAGCAAGAATTGCATCTGACTGAGGTTACATTCCGACGTACTAAGGTCTGACACACGGAACAGACTGTGCGGGGGACTAGGAGCTGCTGGGTAGCCCTCGCACGGGAGGAGGAAGAGGAGCTGGTTGTGGGAGGGGAAAGGGGTGAGGGTTGGTGGGAGTCATGCTGCGGGAAGCTTCGGGAGACCGTGAAGGTCTGCTGGTTACCCAAAGTGGGTAAGGGTGCTGAAGACACTGCCGTGGTGGCCGGGGGCGCACTTGGGCGCTGGCAACATGGGACCACATAACGTGTGGTCCATTCCCTATGTGTCTTAAGGCCTGAACAGACCTTAAGATGACTCCAACCATTGCACTGGTTGCACCTAACCGAGGTGGAGGAGTGGTGGAGTCTTCTGGTGCACACGCAGCAGAAGTGATCCGTCGGACCAGAGTTGGTTTCGACGCCAGCCCTGATGAGAAGGATTTGAAGCAACCCAGCTGCGAGGTATTGCTCCGATGGCGAACTTAAACTAATTTTACCTGTTGACCTAAACGGGGTTAGGTTGCCGAAAGGGTGACAGCCCTTGGCCTAATAAAATCCGGGTCAACTCCGGTGCGTAGAACCGGCTGTCTTGAGAGTTGTTAAACTACCCCTGCGGGTTAGGGATTCAAGAATTTACTCGCGGTGAGGCATACCTGTCGTAAGAGGCGACTAAAATCCTATAGTTCCCGCGACAGTCGGGTCTTTATACCGGAACGACCCGGATTTTTTATCCGGCCAAGGACTGTCGCTCCCGCAACATTCCCCTAAAATTACATTGAGGAATATTTTTGCGGTTACAACAACAACAACACATCAAGAGTATTTAAACCACCACCAAACCACCAATTGCTGACAACGAGCTCGAGCTGCGTCGAGAGACCCACATGACCCTGGCACAACTTAGGTCTGGATATTGTAGCAGGTTGAACTCCTATGGTACTTATCCAGACTCGACCCCAGCATACCCATATGCCCTGCATGTGGAGAGTCTCCGCCCGACACTAACCACCTCTTCACATGCCCCCTTAAACCGATTCATTTAACCCCCCTCCCTCTTTGCTCCAATCCCTTTAGATGACCACGGTGACTTAGATTTATTAAGCCTGTCCTAAGTGAGGCTAAGGAACCGCTACAACAACACAACAACAACTAAAGAATGTTCTTGAGTGAGCGCGTCTACCGAATGTTCGTTGTCGAGAACGCTCAAGCAAAATCTACTAGAACATACACTGGTGCAATCTTTAGCGATATAATGTAGAGAGATAGATTTTCAATTTTTGGAGCTCTGTATGGACAACATTGGTGTCAAGTGAATTGGGGTTACTATGTATTGAACGTTGATAAAGTTCTTAATAAATAAGAAATTGTACAACAACTCTTGCCACTTTTATTTAACAATGCAGTTAGACACTCGATGCGTATTTAGCAAAATTACAGTCATGGCTTACAGGCGATAAATGTCAACTCAAAAGACAAGCCCTGGTAAAAAGTTTAAGTGTGCCAGGCTCAGAAAAAAAAATTCCTCTTGGAGGTTTAGAGTAGGCCATACAAATCCCAAAAAGTAAACCGTTCACCGAAGTAACTATTTTGTCATATAAATAATGCGTTCGCACAATTGTTTACTTTAGTAAGTGAAATGAAGTATGTAACGTAGAATCAGGAAAAACCGTGGTAAGTATATTACAACAATATTACTTATGTAAGTATCTTGCTTTTTTTATAATTTTCATATTTAGAAAAAGTGTAATTTATAAGATGTTGTTCTTTTTCAGGCCTATTCTATCGAGATAATAAAATTCACTTTGGTATTAAAATTTACCATTCAGTGAATTTTGTTACTATTTCGTATTCCCCCCTGCGGGTTAGGGGTTCAAGAATTTACCCGCGATAAGGCATGCCTGTCGTAAGAGGCGACTAAAATCCAATAGTTCCCGCGACAGTCGGGTCTTTATACCGGAACGACCCGGATTTTTTATCCGGCCAAGGACTGTCATTCCCACAACATTCCCCAAAAATTACTTTGAGGAATATTTTTGCGGCTACAACAACAACAACTATTTCGTATTCTGAGTTCACTGTCAGCCTGTAAATTTTGTTACCAGCGAAATATGAGGGAACAAAGAAAATATGCTGTTTTATTTCGTGTTGTTGGTTTAAGAAAAAATAAAAATGAAAATGTGTGGGCATATTTTAGGTCTTGAGTTTATTGAAGATGAAGAAAAAAGTGCAAAAAGGCACATGTTAAAAAGTTTGCAGAAAAAAATGATCCTTTTAATTTGGAAGATAACGTTTTCATTCAGCAATTTTTTGTCGTCTTCGCATATTTTTTTTTCTCGCAACCTTTTTAACATGCGCCCTTTTACACTTTTTTCTTTGTCTTCATTGAATTCTAGAAAATTATAAAACGCTATATCTCAAAAAGTTTTGGTCCAAATTTTGTATATATCTTTATACTTTTGGGAGACAATTTTAGAAAAAATCCAGTAATAAATAAAAAAAAAATACTATTTTTAGAGCAGATCATAGAAATATATGCCGTTCCTGTTGTTGTTGTTGTTGTAGCGGCTTCGCTAACCCCGCTTAGGGCAGGCATAATCAGTCTAAGTCGCCGAGGTCATCTAACGGAAGGTCCAGGAAACGTGCTGTTTCGACAGGGTTGGACCAATGGGAGAGGGGGGTTAGATGAGTAGGGGGGGGCATGTGAAGAGGTGGTTAGTGTCGTGCGGGGACTCTCCACATGCAGGGCATACGTTGGGTATGCTGGGGTCGAGTCTGGATATGTAGGAGTTTAACCTGCTACAGTATCCAGATCTTAATTGTGCCAATGTAGCACGGGTTTCCCGAGGCAGCTCGAGCTCACTGTATGCGATAGGTGGTGGCTTGGTTCCGAGTACGCCATTCACTGGAAGGGAGTCTAGGAAGGTGTTGACTGACTCCTGGTGAATGGCGTTCAGTGCCTGTCTGTATGCCGTCCTGTCCAGCGGTTGTTGATCGTGGTGCTGTTATAATCGAGTACTCCCTTCCTGATGTGCCTAGGCGGAGGCTCGGCTTCTAAGAGGTGCCTGCTGGGGTGCTCCGCGCGGTGGCATCCCAACAGGAACTGCTTGCACAGCAAAGCACTATGCTCCTTAACTCGTAGCATAGATGCTTCGCTGTGCAAGTGGTGCTCCGGTGACATCAGGAGGTTTCCTGTCGCAGTCCTAAGGGCGGTGTTTTGGCAGGTCTGTAACTTTCTCCACTGTGTCTCGTTCGTCCCCGGCGCCCAAATCGGTGCAGCGTAATTTACGACCGGCCGGCCAATTGCTTTGTAGGTTGCCAGCAAGGTTTCCTTATCTTTACCCCATGTGCTGCCGGCTAGCGCTTTGAGTATTTTGTTGCGGCCCTGGAGTTTTGCGGCAATTGCGGTCGTGTGCGGAGTGAAGGAGTGCAGGCTATCGAATGTGACCCCTAAAATCTTAGGGGTGTTTACAGTCGGAATTTTTTGGTCATCAACTTTCACATCGAGTTCTAGCCGGTACTCCTTCGTCCAGCTGGTGAAGAGGGTAGCCGAGGATTTCGTCGGTTGTATGTTTAGATGTCTTGCAGTGAAGAAACGGGAGAGATCGGCAAGGTAGCCGTTCACTTTCGAACATAGGCTATCAATATCCTGGCCAGACGCCAATATCGAGCAATCATCGGCATACGAGGTTAGTGAAACTCCTTCCGGTGGAGGAGGGAGCTTCGAGATATAAAAATTAACAGTAGCGGGGAGAGAACACCACCCTGCGGAGCCCCCTGTTTAATTTTTCTCAATTTAGATGCTTCTCCTCGGAATATAACCGATGATTGTCGACCACTCAGGTAGCCCATGACCCACCTCTGCAACCCCGGCGGTAATGAGGATTCCTCAATGTCACTGAGTAGCACTGAATGGTTGACAGTGTCAAAAGCTTTTGACAAATCCAGTGCTACCAGGACAGTTCTCGCGCAGGGTCGGTTTTGGTTCAGGCCATTGACCACCTGGGTGTTTATGGCGTTAAGTGCTGTTGTGGTGCTGTGCACTTTTCGGAAGCCATGCTGATGTGCTGCTGGACGCAGATGGTGAGTGAAGGTCGGGAGCAGTAAGGCCTCAAGCGTCTTCGCTACTGGGGATAGGAGAGTTATCGGCCGATAAGACTCTCCTTTGTTGGCTGGTTTCCCCGGTTTAAGTAGCGGGACCACCCTACCGGTTTTCCACACATCTGGTATGATTAGGGTGGTCAGAGACAAATTGAGGACCTTGGTGAGATATTCTGCTCCCGCTGGTCCGAGATGTTTTAGCATCAGCATGCTTATTACGTCAGGGCCGATGGATTTGGAGGCTTTCGCCTTCCCGATAACCCCCTGAACCTCCTCCCTGGAGAAATCAAGCACCGCGCTTGTGTTTGGCAGTTTGCGCATACGGCGGGTTACACGTCTTTTCGCCGACTAAAATAGCTCGCGCATCTCTTCGGGTCCGACGAGGCGCGATCACCGAATGAAATTTCCACCCGGTCATCGCGTCTCGTCGGGTTAGACAGCGACTTGACTGTAGCCCAGAGCTTGGTTGCCCCAGAGGAGAGATTGCAGGACCGCTTCGGACGGGAAGTTAGGGCGGATTTCCGCAATTCGGCCTGCCGGGATGAAGCGGGCGGCAGCGGTCACAACTATCCTGCGGAATGATCGTTCACCAGAGGTGACGTCAGTTGGAGTGGAGAGAGCACTGAAGGCGTTCTCGGTGAATTCCGTGAAGCCGGTCCAGTTAGCTTTTTTGAAGTTAACGAAGGTCCGGTGGTCCGCGGAAACAAAGTCGGGAGGTCTGTCAATCGAGATGTGTATGGGTAAGTGGTCCGATGTTAGTGTCATAGTAGGTCGCCAGACTATGCTGTTTATCAGACGAGCACTCGCAATTGTTATGTCGGGCGAGCTTTGGCAATTACCCACAACTCTGGTGGGGGTGTTGTCGTTCATTGTGCAGAATGTCGAATCGTCTATCTGTTCCGCCAGCTCCATTCCTCTACGGTCATTTGACAGGCTAGAATGCCAAAGATCGTGGTGCGCGTTAAAGTCGCCCAAAACCAAACGGTTTTCGCCTCTGAGTAGCGCACCTATATCAGGGCTATATCCAACTGGGCAACTTGTAACGGGAGGAATGTATATATTAAATATTTCGAGCTCGGCATCGCCTGACCGGATAGCTATGCCCTGAAATTCTAGGGTAGTATCCCTGCGGTCGATGCCGCCATCGATGAGACGATACTGCACGGTGTTGTGCAGGATGAACGCCAGACCCCCTCCATGGTCTCGCTCGCGGTCCTTGCGGATTATGTTGTATCCGGCCCGACTCAGAAGATCCGAGCGGGCGGTCTGCTCAGTTTCCTGGATCGCAGCAATTGACAGATGCTCCCGGCTCATATAGTCGACTATCTCGTCGATCTTCCCCTGGAGTCCGTTGCAGTTAAATTGAAGGAGTCGGGTCCGTCTCCGGGGAACGTTCGTGATACGGGGGGTGAGGGAGTGGTGCGTGGATGACGTGTGTTGCTGCTGTAATACCCGCTGAGGTTGGTTCCGCACGTTGGTGTTGGTTGGCGGTGTTGTCGTATTAACGGGCGGGGGCAGACTCCTACAGCAAGGGGCAACGTACGCATCACTCCACTCACGGGTGGTGCGCAGGCCCGAGCACGTCCGAAAATGACACCAGCCGGAGCAAGAATTGCATCTGACTGAGGTCACATTCCGACGTACTAAGGTCTGACACACGGAACAGACTGTGCGGGGGACTAGGAGCTGCTGGGTAGCCCCCGCACGGAAGGAGGAAAAGGAGCTGGTTGTGGGAGGGGAAGGGGGTGAGGGTTGGCGGGAGTCATGCTGCCGGGAGCTCCGGGAGACCGTGGAGGTCTGCTGGTTACCCAAAGTGGGTAAAGGTGCTGAAGGCACTGCCGTGGTGGCTGGGGGCGCACTTGGGCGCTGGCAACATGGGGCCACATAACGTGTGGTCCACTCCCTATGTGTCTTAAGGCCTGAACAGACCTTAATATGACTCCAACCATTGCACTGGTTGCACCTAACCGAGGTGGAGGAGTGGTGGAGTCTTCTAGTGCACACGCAGCAGAAGTAATCCGTCGGACCAGGGTTGGTTTCTACGCCAGCCCTGATGAGAAGGATTTGAAGCAATCCAGCTGCGAGGTATTGCTCCGATGGCCAACTTAAACTAATTTTACCTGTTGACCTAAACGGGGTTAGGTCGCCGAAAGGGTAACAGCCCTTGGCCGGATAAAATCCGGGTCAACTCCGGTACGTAGAACCGGCTGTCTTGAGGTAACTTATGGTTTTCGAGAAATTTGTTGTTAAAGTTAAATTTTTGACCACCCGAAATTTTCGAATAAAAGCTAATATAATCATATTTGCACATAAAATATGCATTCTCACGCTTTAGTAAGTAAAATGAAGTATACATGTCTGTTAGAACCAGAAAAAACTGTGCTGCCACACTTTTGAAGAGTAAGTATATTGCTTTAAAATCCCGCTCCAACTTACACTTAAGAATACTGTGCAAGGCGAAGTCGATCTTGGTCCAGCCCAGGGTTAAGATAAAAACAATGTTTGAGTGGCAGCATTCATTTCTTATTTTATTTTTCTGCATTTTTATTGTTAATTTGTAGATTAATTCGTGTGACAACACCTTCATAGTCAAGTGTTGTTAGTGTGTTTATGAGTAAAATACAAGTAGACTGCCTGCTTGTAAGAAGTGTAAATTAAAATGTTAATAACTTAATACTAAATAATTAAAAAATTTATATTTTTGGTAAATGTATACCTCTTCATACTACCATTTCATAAAGGAAATCCACAGGCTCCATACGAAAATTTTACCGAAATTTTTACTTTACCTAATATATCGCATCGTGAATACGTTATTTGTTCATTCCTTTCTAATATGCTTATTCTTCAAAGGTGAGGCAGCACACTTTTTTTGATTCTAACGTACATGCATACTTTATTTTACTTACTAAAGTAAACAAACGTGAGAACGCATTTTTTATGTGTAAAAATTATGAAAAATATTAACATTTTGATAAAAAATATATTAAGTTAAATCGTTGCAAACATTATTAGGCATTATTATAAGCGATATTTAAGTGTTCCGTGAGCTTATATTAGCTTTTATTCGGGAATTTCGGTTGGTCAAAAAATCAGCTTTAACAGCAGATTTCTCAAAAACTATGAGTTACCTCGGGGAACCGCGTACATTTTTAAGATCTGTATGACCAAGAGAAAACTTTAGCCTGGGATACCCTTGTAAAGTTTCCCATAAATCAATCTTAAAACAATATTAATTAAAAGGATGATAAAAATATCTTTTATTTGGTGTATCACACTTTGTAGTTGCTTTTCAATAGCGCGAAAGGCCTCCAATTAAAAAGGATATTGTGGTGGTTCGGTCCAGGGTTATAATCCAAAGCGCGGCCGGATGCCGCCAACTAACAAAGGAGTTTCACTCAAGAATACTGTGCAAGACGAGGCCGGTGTTGGCTCGACCCAGGGTTACAATCCAAAACTCTGCCAAAGGAAGCCAACTTACAAAGGAGTCTCACTCAAGAATACTGTGCAAGGCGAAGTCGGTGTTAGTTAGGCCTAGGGTTATTTCCCATTTACAGCTATTTAGAAAATATAAGTGGTTCACATTTTCCGCGAATATGCTATTATTTAAGAGAATTTATGTTGCATGTTATATATCAAATATATCATGCTCTTTTTATTAGTAGTTTAGATTATAGTTAATTTTAAGAAAAAGTATATTTTCTATAAAAAAGTAATTTTTTTTTTCTAGATTTTCTCAAAATTTATCTTCAGAGATTAATATATGAGCATCAGAAAAAAGGAATTTCACTTACCTTTGTACACCAAATTTTATAAATTTGGTATCGTTACCTTTTGAGATATAACATTTTATAATTTTCGAAAATTCCCCTACGTCCCCCATATTTACGAAAAAAAAAGGTTTCCCCAAAAAAAATTTATATCATTAAAATCAGGAAAACAAGGCGGATCACGAACACTTGTTTATTTTTTTCTACCTTAACGGTCTGTATTCTGCACTTGTTCCGCAAGCTTTTCACCAAAGGAGTATGCTTTTATTAATTACGAGTATTCTCGTATATGAAAAATACTTATCAAAAATACGACGCATCGTGAATTTAATTTACCTACTTAAGTAAATACATGTGCAAACGCAATTTTATGTGTAAAAATTAGGAAATATATTAATATTTTAGTAAAAATTATTAAATAACATCGCTATAAATGTTTTTGGTCATTATTATAGGATATTCGTAAAGTTTTGCTGAAGTTTAATAATTGCTTTGCTAAGAATGAGAGCCATTTGGGGAGCCATTTGCATGACTGCATCAAATCTATCTCAAACAACAACTATTTGTTACCACAGGGTTATATTTTATTTTTACAAACGGTAGAACCAATTTCCTAAACTAAGCGAATACCATAGCAAGGAAGGTTAAAAAACCTCTAAGTTTTTTCTATATAATATTCTGGATTTTCTGCTATTTTAATCAGAACCAAGGTTTAGAAAGTAGGTTACATACAATCATATGAGCCTGTAGAAACGTTGTTGAACGAATGTAAATTCTTACATTATTTATTTATGAAACTGGTTTCTTTTCTTAAATAAGTCGTTAAACAATAACACCTTTAAATGTGCTTATAAATAATGAATTAGATTAAGGCTTTAAATTTGCATATTATTGCTAATGGAAATTTTCAACATATCATCTAATAGTTTTCATAATTTTTTTTTTTTAGAAAATTTGCAACAAATTTAATACCCGGTGTCAAAATAGAAAACATGTGTACATAAGCCACTGGATGAATTTTTCTTGTGTATAATTTTAAAGACAACAAATGTAGTGACATACATACGTCGCTTTCAATCACACTATCTGCCTTGCTTACTCTACACGTATACTCTTGAATCGAAATCGAGCAGTACATATATAATATATGCAAGCATGAGATAACCCCTTGTGCTTATAATAAATCCTAATATAAAGCTAAATAACTATATATGCATAAATGAGAATGAACAAACAATTGATGAATATATAATAATCAATAGAGAGAGTTGAGACAAACTAAATATATAATGTAGTTTCTAATTTGAAATCGAAAACCTGCGAAAAAAATTAAGTAAATTTCAAGAAATATGTAGCACTTACATTCTTGTCTATTGACAAAGGGACGCACAAATGATGAGACAACAAAAAAAAATTTCAGGATTGTTGTTTTTATAGTTGTTTCAGAGTTTTCATTCTTTTACACCTCAGTTATATCTTATTATAGGTACGCACATATATTATTTACTGATGTTTATACTATACTTTAACTGCACGAACTGCACTACCATTCACAATCAATGCAGTTGAAAAAACAATTATTCGCAAATTTTGCGGGAAACCTAGATTAACATGTTTCAGTTTTAATTTTCTTTTGCGCCACTTTTACATATACTTAAAGTTCTTAAAATGTTAATACTATTACTTGATCACATCTCCATTCCTTATAAAGAAAAAGAAAATTTTAGTCTTATTCGCCGCCACGACACGTCGTATACACAAAATCCATTTCTATTAAAACAAAAACAAAAAACGATTTGCCGATGGTCAAATGTCGACAACGAAGCAATACGACGGAATATTGCAGTGTTGCCAGGCCTTTGAAAATTTAATTTTTCTTCAATAACAATTCAAAACTTTTTCTGATCTAAAATACGAGAGAGCTACTATTTTCATGCATTCGAGCTGAAATCGATCTCAACCAGGGACAGTTATTGCATAATTTTTGACTAAAGAATCATTATATATACATATGATCTAGAAAAAAATATTTTTTTTTGAATACTACATTTAATATGTCAAAAACTAACTGTTATGCTTTAATGAAAAATATAAGTTAACGTGAGAGTATTATTTGTGGAGGCCAAACAAAAAAGCTTACTTTTAACTCTTATTTCTTAAGAAAAAAGTAAAACTCTTCGCGTAACTATTATTCTGTGAGTTATAAATAACTGTTATCAAATAACTCTTATTTGTAAGCGATAAATTAATATCAATATATAACGATTATTTTGTGAGTATAAAGTATAAATTGAAAAATAATTATTAAACTTAATTTTTTTACCGAATTCCTCATAACTGTTGCGGTGCCTGATCCTAACTCATAAAATTTTACTAGAGTTATATAGTATGAATGCATATATTTCGGCTTTTTCAAATAATATTAATTTTGTATTATCAAAAATGTTTCCGCTGGAGTAAGAAAGTCTGACTACCAGTGACAGCTGGAAAATTTGGCATTACTTTTTACATTTATTCTTACATTCTATGAATGAAGCTGCCGATAAAATGTATATTAGTTTTCGTGAGCAAAATCAACTTGAAATATTACCGCTCGTTTCGTTGGAATCGCCGAATCTCTTTGAAATCAGTTTTCATTAGCAAAGATTTCAAAAATTACGAAATATATTTTGATGCATAACATTTGACAACTGGGGAAGCACAAGATACATGTTATATAAACAAATGTTAAGACACATTTGCTGCCAAAGGTAAAACGAAACGATACTCTCACACATTTCAGATAAATTCAAGAATCCATTGTTATTAATGTGCTGGCAACAAAGCAAAGATAATCTTGACATAGCCAATAACAAAACTTTAAACAGCTGATCGTTAAGAAGCCTTATGCTGCTACTACCCATCTTTCATACCTAACATCCATAACACCCGACTGGAAGAGCGATATACATACACGCGTTATCGACGCTGCTGACAGCTTATATAGTTTCGTCAACCATTTTCATAATACGTGTATATATGTTCGAATATAAACACCAATCATGTATATTAGATCTATATGGTACTAAATAATTAATTACGAATTTAGTTTTCATTTCTTTAGAAAAAACTATGCATTTTCTTAGTTTATTTCATATTAGTTTAAAAAGTCAATACTGGCAACATTGTATAACAGCGAGAAATGAGCTGAGTCGATTTTACCGAAAAAATCAAATGACCGCTAACAGTCATTAGTAATGGCATGGGCAAGCGGTGACAACTTTTCATTTACATGACGCTCTCATTAGATAAGTTGTATAGACGGAAGGTATGTAAGATGGGTAGTTGTAGCATTAGTATCCCTTAGCCAATAATGGACTAACCGTTTTCCATGAGAGAAGCGCCCTATGTTATTAGCAAATTTTCATGTATATCAAAATTAAGAAAAAGTATTAATGTATTTGTCGAAGCCGAATATAGCTGTATACGTCAAAAAATTTCATTTGTACAAACTTTTATTTGGTAAAAGAAAAGTCGAAAAATTCTCCGAAAATCACAAAGGAAACTTTTTCATCGAAGTGGCATTGTTAGAAAATGTAGGTTTTTAAGTGCTCTCACGAAATAAAGTTTCGTATCATATTTTCTTTGATTTTGCTCCACCTATCTCCCGCTTGCCAAAACTACTTTGTGTACTTATTAGTATAAATACAGTCTTCGAATAAGTGTCAATTACAACCCTGTGAAACAATTCTTATGTGAATCAGCTTTTAAGCCATATATTGCATTATTATGTAGCTATGACAACCACCAAACAGTCGTCAATTCCAAAGATGCGATACGTAACTCTTTATCTCATGTCGGAAAATGTAGATTTGCCAGCGATGCCACTACTATATTTTGCATACTCCTAAAAATCTATTTTGATGAAAATATGCAAATTCTATCCGACTAGCCAATACCTAAACTAACATGGAATTTTTTTAGCAAAAAAGTGAGCATTGCAAGAAATGTTCATATTTACTGTGTAACTAATATTTTTGTGCGTTAATAATGCTCATAGTAACTGTACACTAATATTTGTTCAATAAAATTGCCTGTTAAAATGAGCATTGAACACTTAACCAGAAATTATATGAAATAATTTAAATCATATGCTCCACTCCCTGTACTTCTGGTGAAAATTAAAAAATGCACATAATTGGAAATTAGTTTTGGGTTGTGTATTGCAGTTGATTTTTTTTTACTCACAGCTAATGGCTTCGTCTCGGAACTACAGTTTGAGCTGGCAACAAAGCACAATCGAGACCCAAAGATAATAGATAAGTTAATAAGTTTCATATCATATTATATCTGCTTCACAAAAACTTAGACCAAAAATTTACAAGGACGGAAATGAGAAAAAAACAAAATGGATCTGGACATATGTTGTTCAGGAATATCAGCTATAACATTTTGTCCTAAAACAACGAATTTTAAAGGGAAACCGAAAAGGCTGTTGACGTTGGTCGTCTCACAATACCTACCTAAAACGTTCTATTTTCGTGCCTTCATTTCCACGCCCTATTATCAATATTATTACACTACCACTTATGAAGAATCACTTAAACAACTATTACCGAACTTCTTTGGCGGGAGCTTTAATACATACCACTATTCTATAGCATTAAATTCTCACACTTAATATATTCACGCAAATACCGTCACAAAGTCGCGTAAATATGAAGAGTTTCCAAAAAATTTGCTTCTTCGTATTAGTACAAGCTGCCACTTTTTCTCGATGATTTAATGGTAATCTTACTATATCCAAAGCCTAAACGATGCTGCCAGACTATTTATTTGTTTTTATAATGTCAAGGCTCAAACACTGCCACGATTTCTATTAAATACTGTTCGATGATATCTCAAATTTTCGAGTTCGATTAATGGATTGCTAAATGAAATTCTCCAAATTTGCTGTACAATTCTTAGTTGTAAAGAACTTGACCAACGTCTATTTATTACTCAGTAAAAAAAAATTTAACATGCAAAAGTTATAGAAAATAAATTTAAATAAAAGATTAAGTTAAATTTTCTAATTGCGGTCGCCCCTCGGCAGGGAATGTCAACCCCTCCGAGTGTACTTATTACATGAACTAAAGACTACTCATAAAAAGCATCAGCCGTTCGGAGGCGGCTTAGCATAAACTTTAGGTGTCTCTATTTGTTGGAAAAATCATCAAGACGCAAAAACCACAAATTGGAGGAGTAGCACGGCCGAAAATCAGCGGTTACAAAACGCTAATTATATATATACGTATAAATAAAAATTTGTTTTACTACCCACAACTATCCATTGCACATTAGCTTACTTCGTCGTTGTATAACCGCTGTGTTGGTTACTCTTTTATATACCTCACTAATTGATAACGCTCAGCTCTAGAAATAATCAAATGTTTTTACATATGTTTTACAGAACAATCGAAGCTCGCGCTCTAAAATGTGATTTAATTATCGTCCTTCTCACCTCACACATTTTCTGCTCTAAACGCTGCAAGCCTTTCCGAGTGCACCACTTTCATCTCCTTTCTCGGTCCTCGAACGGTTTGGATTTAATACACTAGGCCGTTAATTCATTTGATTACTTTATATGGATTTTCTCAATTACATTGAAGTTTTGGAGAGAAACCATTCTTCCGTAGCGGGCTGTATGGCAACACTCAATCCCAAACTATGCCTTTGCAAACAGTACGACTTTACAATTAGACTTTCTGCACCTTACGTGGCCGTCTGCCATCTTCAGTCCATGCATTAGAAGGTCCAAGTACAAATCTTCCTGTGACATTTTTGTAGATGACTTGATTGACTATTATGTCTTCTTTATATATTCAATCGAAGTTGTTACATTGCCGAGGGATGATCGCAATTAGAAAACTTAGCCGCGGCTTTTGAGCACCTTTGCGGTGCTCAATTGTGAAGTCATAACTTTGCAATCTCTCAATACTTCAAGAGAGATTCTTGAACTGTAGTAGCTACTTCAGCGCTGATGATCCATCCTAACTCAGAAATGTTGCCGGCATAGATACTTTTGGAAATGTTTCGTGCCACTAACGCTAGTAGTTCTCTACGAGTTGCGCATTTGCTGCACATGAAACCAGGTTCGCTAGCAAAGGCGTAGTTCAGTCTTTCGAAAGCCTCGATTTGTTTCTTGCTCTACGCGAAAGCCTTATTTTTCCTCGTAAGCTCATGGAGGAATTAGCAACTCTAACGAAATTTTGTCGTTGGCAGATAGTCTTAGTAATTCACTTGATCACTTTTAAGGACTTAGTTTGAGACCAGTGACTGCTATTCTCTTGAAAACTTCTTCCAAATTGTCCAGGTGTTCCTAAAAAGCTTTTACCCAACACGATGATGTCGTCTATATACACCAAACACGTTTTCCAATGATCCATTAGTCTTTTAAAAGTGTCAGGAACGTTGCATAATTCAAAGGATTTCATGGTGAATTTCCGAAGACCGTTTCCAGAACTGAAGGCTGTCTTCTCTTTATTTTTCTCACTTGCTTCTACTTGCCAATAATACTGGAGTTGTGATTATTTACATTAGATGCAGTACCCGCTGGTGGAAGCAGAGGAAGAGGAAGACCTCCACTCCGTTGGAAAGATCAATTGGAGAGTGACCTGGGTGCACTTGGCATTTCCAACTGGCGACAGGCAACGAAAAGAAGAGAAGAATGGCGCTCTTATATTGATTCGGCTATAATCGCGAAAGCGGTGCCAACGCCAATAAAGAAGAAGAAGAAGATCGAGCACGAAAGATTTAGAAAATTTTTGAGTTTAATCGATTTAGAATATTAAATGTAGCTGACTACACGGTCACCATTCTAGCCAACGATATTTGGACAGATTCTAGCTCGTGATGTTCAATCTGTTGTCATCTTAAGGGTATTTGTGAGAAGTTCTCGTTGTACAAACTTTTTTATGGTCACATATTTAAAAGAATGCTATGTGAAGGACGAAATTGTAACCAGAATGGAGTGAAACGAAAAAGTGAATTTGGTTAGAGGAACCCACCGCGAGTTAATACTACGTGTAATTTGATTAAATCATTTCTCAATGCATGCTTGTCAAATAGTCTGATATCTATGTCACAGCAAAGCAGAAAACATGAACAAATACATGTAGGAGTAATCTTCGATGAAAACACTCGTGCTAGTTTTCTTTAAGTTTTCTTTAATAATTAATATAACAATTTTTAAACATATAAATTACGGATTTGGATTTAAAACTAAGCGGTCACTTTTCTTGCGGTCTTTACTTCACAACGGTCCGAAATCTAATGTCAAGCTGTCTGTTTTTTAAATTAGCCGTTCTTTCCCTTCCGTCTTTCGTTAAGTTTAATATTTCCATCTGTTCGCCATTTTTCGTCTGACACTACATTCGGTTGTCATGGTAATATTCGCCCCGAATGAGCTGGTCCATCTTTTGAAATATTCTCCTACTATGGTAGAAATTTTCTACCTGATGTCGATCATGGTTATATAAGGACCTAAAAACTTCGGCTTTCATTTTAACCCTCTTCCAAACTGCGTTCTATTTATAGCCACTGAATCGTTTATCTTATACTCGATCTCTTTCTTACGTTGACGATTACAAGATTGCCTACTCTCTTGCTACATTTTTGAGTTATTTTCTTTAGATCTTTTGTTTGGAAAATGCTGAATGTCCGGTCCCTTAATGGGGCAGGTGGCGCTGCCCAGCTAGTTGACGTCCTCATAAGAATAAAGGCTGACATCGCCGCCGTCCAAGATAAGTGATGGACGGGACAAGGACGGAAGCAAATAGGTCATTTACTACAGCGGCCATAAGAAGGAGAAGAATTTGGTGTCGGATTTGTAGTAGGAAAGAGAGTCCATCGCCGAGTTCTGGTGTTCATCCCGGTGGATATACCGTTTCACCACAAACCGCATCAAAGCAAATTTTTTGAACATGCCGTTGATTTGCGCCCACACCCCGACGGAAGAGAGAGATTTTTGGATAAAGATGCCTTTTATGAGAGCCTGGAGCATACTCATGAGCGCTTCTCCCGCCACGAAGTTAAAATCATGCTAGGCGATTTTAATGACAGGGTGGGCACACCTTCTTTCTTTTGGTACAACTGTTAGGAAATTCAGCCTCCAATACATCCCCTAATGGGTTGAGGCTGACCGACTTCGCCGGGCCCGAAATATGGAATATGATCTAAAAACTCAATACCTGATTGATCATATTGTGATAGACGGAATGTCTACTCGACTTGCACTCCTGCTCTCTGAGAGCTCTCATCAACACTTGGTATAAGGGAACCGTTGGACCGCATTGCAAGCTCCCTACGTACAGCTGTAAACGAAATTATTTGATTTCGGAAAGGTCGCAAAAACTGCTGATACGATGAGGAATCCCGTGTCGCAGTGGAGAGAAAGCAGGATGCCTACCTCGCAACCTTGCGATCGACCACAACACAACGAGAGCTAAAGAGGTAAGCAAGACGCATTTGCAGAAAAAAAAGAGGCAGAGATGTGTGAGTATGAAGAGCTAGAAAAGCTGTTCGACAAGGGTAATGCTCGAAAATTCTATGAAAAGATACGACAGAAGGTTTCAAGACCGGAGCAGACTCTTGTAGTATTTATGGAGGGAACACTTCTCCAGCCTGCTGAATGGCAGTGAAAATGAAACGTCCGAAGGTGCACACGAAACCCCAATCGTTGACGATGGAAAAGATGGTTCCACTGCACGACTATGACGAAGTCCAAATTTTACAATGTTACGAGTGCGTGACAAAATGATTACTAACTGCAAGGAGTGTATTGCAGCTAAAGGGCCGAAATTCAAAAGTCATGGACAGATGAAACAATATAATTCAGATGCTTTATTCGAAAAAGCTGCCATAGTTGTAGCCGGCCCATTCCTTACAGCCAGACTAATAAACAAGTAGTACCTTGGGGAATTTTGCGGACAAACATCAGGATGTTTGGGATATCCACAAATCTCTGTTTCTGATAGGATATCGGACCACAGTGCACGAAACCATGGGTAAAATACCAGAAAGCATTCCATTCGGTAGTGAGCTTCGGTGGCTTTGTTAGTTAATTGTATTTTTCCGTCTTCTTCCGTTGCTGCTCTTGATAATGAAGATTCTGTTCTTGGTCATCTCTGTATTTGTGTCAATGGGAAATTAAGTAGTATATTCGTTTGCGTTTTCTATATCCCACCCTTCAGCTCAGCTTTAAGTGCTGCTCATGTTAATAATATTTTGAAACCCTATGAAAATAACAAAAACAGTCACTTTTGCATATTAGGCGAGTTCAATATGAATAAAATCAAATGGTTAAACCTTTCAGTCAGGAATACTATTAAACGTTTTAAATTTCGTAACGCCGACTTTTCCTCTTTAAAACAACTATTCTAAAAATCGATTTGGAAATCAGTTATTTTCTCTAAAAATGTGACAGAGTGCTATGAAACTTTTTTATACAAACTGAATGAACAATTTTGTAGTAGTCTTTAATTTGTTCGTTTACATAAGCTTCCGTGGTATACGAAGCGCTTAAAAATGTTGGAAAATTTTAGAAACAAATTTAATAATAGGTTTGTTTATTGAGCTGCTCTAGGTTACTCTATCATTTTGTTTCATGAATTATTGATTGCTTTTACTTACTCTACTCTTTGCTTCATGAGTCTGCTTTAGGAAAAAATACAGCAACTAAGAACATGATTTTCTGCTCTGACTTTTTTGGTAGAGTAACTTAGAGCAAGCAATAAAATTTTTTTGACAGGCCAGTCTGTCCAAATTTTTATAATGAAAAATAGAGAAAATAAATGTGGATGAAGTTAAAATGAAAAGATTACGATTGGAAGACAGAAGACATGTTGTGACTGTTGAATATTCGCCGCAAACAGGAAATAACTTGAGAGATGGTAAAATTTCATCAAAACTCATTTAACTCATTTTGAGGCCTGGAACTCCGTGCACAGTATTTTTCGCACTTTGGACCTTTTCAACAAATGCCTATCTCTATTATCTATGGAAATTACTCAATCTTTAATAGGCATCCTGTAGGAGACTTTGAAGAAGTGTCGCTTCAAAAAGAAAAAGATTGCAATGAGCACCCAAAAATTTAGTCTTCAATAACGAGGAAAATCCAAGCAGTCAGAAGGTAATTTGGCTTGAAAGGTACTGCAAGCTTCTTAAAGAAAATTATAAAGAAACCTGCCCGAAACTTCCCAAGCAGGTGAATGCAAAAAATAATAAAAGCGAACATGGTTACAACTTAACAATTTGTCAAGTTCAAAGTAAATGGAAAAGTTTGGAAAGGAAGTTTAAGAAAAAAAACCATTTACAACTAAAAATCTCAAATTGACAGAAGTCATGTTAAGAGTGCCTCAGTATGTCCGCCTTTTACTTTAGGCCACAAGAGGAAGGAGATCAGTAGCGAAATATTAACGGAAACCATAATTACAGTTTAACCAGGTAACCAATTTTAGTAAACGGTTTAACTATATTACTATATGAAAGCAAAACTAAAAGCTTAAGAAGAAAGAACAAAAGAAATAAAGCGAAACAAAAATAAAAACTAAATGTAATTATTAATACATCTATCCTATTAAACTAGTGTCATTTAATTGATCACATAATATATTACGCAAAGCTCCATCACGCACAATTTGAATCGAATCGACGTCATCAAAGTCATCTATTTGAGGTGCTGCATCAATTAACTCCACAATGGTACCAGTGAAGAACATCTGAGAATTACGGTAACCGTTGCTGTATAATACAGTACTTAATACACATCCTTCGTTCGATCCTTGGATTGTTAAAAAAGTCACTAAATTTTTTATACAATTTCTTAATTCTAAAGAATTTGCTTAACTATTCACGACTTACTTGTATATTACAACTTTCACACTGTACTAATCTCACTTCTCAATAGTGTTACCTCGGACGAGTTTACTTTGTAACTGACTTCCCGCTGTGTTGGCCACTCTTTATATACCCAATTTATGGTCCTCGTACACAGTTCAAAAAGTATCTGGCATGCTCTTACGAAATATAGAACATTCAATACTCGCCCTCTAGAATGCGATTTTCATCCGTCATACGTGGTATTTTCGCCACACTGCCACCCACCTAATCTTTCTTCCGTAGTAGACGGTATAGCAAAACTAAATCTCCATCTTGAAAACTTTCGGGTTCCATCGCCTTATCATACTTGGCCTTCATCTTGTCGCTCATAATTTGAGTTCGTTGTCTCAATAGGGCATGTATCTCTCTTAGATCTTCCTCTAGGACTTTAGACGTTTCTTTCATTATTCTTCTTGCATCACCATTAGCTCTAAACTTAAAATCACCATACAACCGAAGCTCGCTACCGCAGAGTATCCCAATCATCATGATGTTTGTCCGCGAACTTCCTCAAGTGCTGTTCTAGAGTACGGTTGAATCCTTCTCCCATGCCTACCTGTTGGGGGTGTAGAGCTGTCTTTCTGGTTTTCCGAATACCCAGTAAATCTTGGAATACCGCTGATTCAAAATTTATTTCTTCGTCAGAGTGCAATCCTATGAGTACACCGTATCTAGCAACCCTATTTTAAGTGAACGCATACGCAACAGTTTTAACTTTTTGGTTTGGAATTGGGTAAACCTCCGGTCATTTGCTAAAGTGGTCCATAAACAGACCATTGTGAAATTCCTTGAGAACGTCCGGAATTCTCATCTTCAGAGCTGCTATCAGTTTGCGGAAGCACTGACCATATTCGTTTTCCCATACTCTATACGAACAGCCAGATATGAACTTTAAACTGTTCCATTGCGACCAGTACGCCTTTGCAATTGCACTTTCTGCTGAGTTGACTTTTCCGTAGGTAACATGCCTCCCACTTTTCTAATGATGCAATTGTCATTAGCCGGAGTTATACAGTAGTTCCGCTTCAATGTACACCTGCTATATTAGTCAACTGCCTTCTCCAGCCCATCGGCTACCCGTGAGTGTACGCCTCCTATTGTATAACTACTAGTTCAGTATCCAGAATAATGGTTGCACCTGGAACAGGGTATGCTAGCATAGGTGCAGGGTGCCGTTCTTTATAGCTTGAAAGACTGTTTTTGTTCTTTGTTCCACTCGAAGACTATATTTTTCCTAGTGAGCTCCTGGAGACACTGGCAACGCAGGCGGAATTCGGAACGAATCGTTGACACGGTAACTCATGTAAATTCCTAGGCCTTGGCCAACTGCTCTTTTTTCTCCTACGTAGTATAGACGCCCTTTGTCGTTACCTGACGACCTAAGTAATTCACTTCCTTTTTAAATAATGAGCTCTTCTTAGGACTAATCTTGAGACCAGCACCAGCTACCCTCTTGAAAACTTCTTCCAAACTGTTCAGGTGTTCTTCAAAGCTTTTACCCAATACGGTTATGTCATCTAGATACATCAAACATGTTTTCCAATGTAGTCCCTTGAGCACATGGTATATTGATCTTTCAAAAGTGGGCAGGAGCGTTGCATAAACCAAAGAGCATCACGGTGAATTGCCATAGACCGTTTCCATCACTGATGGCTTCTTCTTCTTCTCCTTATTTTTCTCACTCACTCGTATTTATCAATAACCGCTCTTAAGGTCGAGTACTTAGAACCATTATGTGCTAGTCAACTCCAGACTATCATCGATCCTTGGCAACGGATAGCTGTATTTCTTTCTATCATCATTTAATCCCCAATAGTCCATGCAGAACCGCACCTGACCATCTTTCTTTTTCACAAGTACTACCGGAGAACTCCATGGACTCACCGATGGTGCGATAAAACCACTTTCGTTCGATTCTTTTATTATTTGGCTTCTCGTTTGGACAGTAGAACATTTCGAACAGGTTGACGAATCGGCCTATCGTCACCAGTATCAATTGTCCTAATACAGTTCCTCTTCGAAGTTTTATTGGTGATTTGAATTCATTTATTGCCCGAACAAAGATGAGACCATTATTTTGGGTCTTTGCCAGGGTCTTACCAATAAGTGCGTACAGTGTAGAATTTTGTGTTGTTTCGAGTACCCACAACTTGCTTGTCCCACAATCTCCATCAATCTTTGCGCAAACAACTGCTTCTGACTTTGGAATCATCTGTCTTCTGGGACCACGCGCTTACTACAGTTTGAGTCAGTTTGTACTCCATAATTCTGTTACGCATATCGATCTTAAGACCTTGACCCAGCCTATGATGACCTCATCTGCAATCTGCACGACTATGAACTTGCGTAACACCGCCACATCCCCTGTAGTGACTTAACATGTTACCTCTCCTACAACTTGAGTGTCCTCTCCAGTTGACCAACTTTATTTGCGTGCTCAAATCATTTCTCAATGCATGCCTGTCAAATACACGTATGCTGATATCTATACATACTTTCTGTATCATTAATAAGCGAATGTCATACCAAAGCAGAAAACATGAACAAATCTTATTCTTTATTTGCGTTGGCACCGCTTACGCGATTATAGCCTAATCTATTATAACGTGCCATTCATCTCTTCTTTTCGCTGAAATACTGCACCTTGTCTGTTTAACTCTGCAGCTCTTATTATTTTCCCCAATAAATTGAAGAAATCACACGATAAAAAGTCACCCTGCCTGAAACCCCTGGTTGGTTTACCAGACTTAAAGCCATACTGTTAAGGTCCAATCAGTTTGTTGACGGTGGCCTTTAGTCTTTCACACAATACACTCCACAGGACCTTACAAGCGATATTGAGGAGGTTAATCCCACGGTATTTAGAGCAGATTGTGGTTTGCAGAGCACATTTAGACTAAAATTGACCGGCATGCTTTACTCCGACCATATTTTGCAAAGAAGCTGATGCATGCACCTAGTCAGCACTTCACCGCCAAGTTTGAATAGCTCTGTCGACAGATCCGCACCCCCAGCCGCCTTCTTGGTCTTTAAGCGGGAAATCGCTATTCGAACCTCGACATGGTCGTGGAGTGCTCCGTTGTCATCGAATGCGATTTCTGGCTCAATATCTCTGGGTATTTCAATTTCACTGTTATTCAGCAGGCTGGAGAAGTGTTCGCTCCATAAATTCAGGATACTCTGGGCATCCGTCACAAGATCACCCTTATGGGTCCTACAAATACATATAGGTATACTCGCCGATTAATATACTCGGGTTAATTTTCTTTAGGTTTCATTTAATACTTAATTAAAGAATTTATAACTTCATAAGCTGCGGTCTCTTTTCTTGAGGTCCTTACTTCATAACGGCCCAAAACCTAGTGCCAGGCTATCCGTACTTTAAATTAGGTTTCCTTTATAGGTTTTCTTTTTCGTTCGTTCTTCTTTAATTTTAATTTTGCCATCTGGTCGTTACTCTACGTTCAGCCTTGCATTCCTGGTAATATTCACCCCCGAATGAGCTGGTCCATCTTTTCAAATATGTACATAAAGAAACACCAGCAAACTGATATAAACATATAGCCCGCATCCAACAGTTCACATGCAACACTCCTCCCCGGAGCACTAAGCAAAGTACTTTTAAGATATTAGCTGGTCTTTGGGAAAGGCTTCCACAGTTGCAGAACATTGGACTAACTATATATATGTTTATACCAATTTGCAGCCCCTCTATTCGTAATAATATGCCTCGGATTACCAAACACGACCGCTTGCTTCTTAAATTTATTTACCACTGTTTCAGTTCCCGTGTTCTCTATAGGATATAACCATAAATAATTGCTAAATGAATGCGCAATTACGCGTATATAATTTACTGTATTGTTTGTAGCATCTAAAGGCCCGATATGGTCCAAGTCATATGTACCTATTGGTGTGTCTTCTTTGTCTATTGAAGGGTTACTGACTTCTATCTTTCCATTCATTGCTTCATTTACTATACACTGAATACAACTTCGTACTATTTTACTGACTTTAATATTAAAATGTGCTATAAGGAAAGTTTTTTTTGACACATCTTGCGTTTTCTTTTACGAGAAATGCCCTTTCCTGTGTGCCATTTTTATAATGTCGCCCTATACAGCCACTGAGGCCAATATCAGCCCCATATCTCGATTTTTAAAAGGATGATCGTATTTTAGGTAAAAGTCCTCGTACTCGTTTTTCCCATGTCCAAACGTCATTTGTTTGTGCCGATATTTTAATGAATCTTCTGAATCTATAAAACAATATACCCTATTAAGCGCGTCACCTAGTGCCTTTCTTGTCCCCACCCGATGTTCAACTTCGCAATTTTTGTTTGTACATCATCGCTTATGAGAAAATCGGTAATATCTCCAACTTTTATTTTGAATTATTCACTTCTACAAGTTTAGTTAGTCTGGATCCTTCTCAGTAAAATAATTCTGTGCAAAAAGTCGTAAAACCGGAATTGAAAAAAAGCTGCCTAGCCTAAAGTGAATATTTCGTCCTTCATCAAAATATCTGATGAAGATCTGGCTATTAAAGAAAACTTTGGTATGAAACGTAGAAAGTATGAGGGCAAGCTCTTCTTATCTTTGGGTAACAGAAAGTTCTTTAATGTTGCTGTCTTATCTTCTGAAATTTGTGAAGTTCGAATTTCTATAATGTTTAAGCGTGGCTTAACCCTTAGCACATCCATACCTTTTGTACGCACCCTAATGCGCTTTTGGCCTATGTAAGCCGTGCTTGTCAAACAAACAAGCGAGATTTCATATCAACATATCGGCAAGCGCGCACGGGGTGATATAATACAAACAAATTAAACTAAATTAATTTTACAATATTTGTTTTATATTTGAACACAAAAAAAAATAAACAAAGTGCAAATAACAACTTAACTCGAAAGAAACCATTGTTAAAATTTTAAAAATAACAAAACCTGCATTCAAAAGCAGCAGTTAAGAGCCAGTGAAACCAAGTGATGTGCAATCAAGGCTACCATACACGTGTATATAAAGATAAACATATTTGGATGTGAAAAAAGTTCAAACTCTAAATTCAAAAAGAATAAAACGGAAGCTAACAATCCAAAGTGAAAATAAATTCACAAATATAAAAAATCAAACAAAAAAACGCTCCTATTTGAATCAGCAACCGATCATCAACATCAGCCATTTCTACCACCACGAAAACAGGAGCAACGTTCCTATTTCTTCAAGTGCTTCAGCATAATCAGTGCCATCAATGCATACAAATATGTGCAGCACGTTAACAGAAGAGTGACCAACCATAAATAAAAGGATACTAGGGCTGATATCTACTGGGATTTCAACTGAATATCACTACGGCAAGTAGAAAGGAACGTAACATTATTTTCCAAATAAAATTAAATCAAAAAAAAATTATTCATATGCAAAAAACAAAAAAAAAAGATACAGTGCTAGTACTAATCTTGTATTGCATGCATGTTACTTTTGTACAAAAAACAAAAGTTAAAATCCAAAAAGCATAAACATTCATGCAATGTTCAATGTTTTAAATTTGGCTTAACACTATATTGTAGGTCGTTGAACCCAAGAAACAAAATATACAGCCCAAATATCCATATGTAGCAAATCACTTTTGTTTGAACAACAAAAATAAAAAATTTGCAAACTTACAAAATAAACTTGCTTTTTCCAATAGCAAGAAATTTATTAACGCGATCTTGAAGGTTGTTGACCTTAATTTCGAATTTAGGGTTTGCAAATTAAGCATATGTACATGCATACTCGTACATACATATCCAAGAAAATTTATTACAACACTTTTCAAGTTCACAGAGTTCAAAATAGACACTCTGCTGTGTCATTTCTCAACAAAAACAATTGTTAAAAAAATAGTGCATCCATCCCCGCGATCACTTCATTCAAATAAGTACATATTTATTGTACAAAGACCAAATTTCGACAATAATCTTTCTCTTTTGCCATTTAAAGAGTAGCATAAACGCACAAATTCCCTCTTGTGCTTTTCTTTTGTGCTTTCTCAAGCACAGCTTCAGCATAACAGCGAACACACAAGCGCACATATACTGCAGCCGCTCAGTGCATTGAAAGATATTGATCTAACTCGCTCTCATTTCAACTGAAGCATAACATTGCAAGTATACTTACAAACATACAGACATACATACAAACTGCATTCCAACCCAGCAGTAAACACTTCTGGGACTCTTTATATACAAGTAGTTTTCGACTACAATCAATTTCATGTAACAATAGTTCCCCGAGGCTAAGTGCTAACTTGTTTAAAAACAAGAAATTTTAAGTAAAAGTATTCAAATAAATTTAAATTACATAATATTTCAAAATGCCGAGAGATCAAAGTTCGAAGGAAAGTATCAATTTAGCATTGATACTTATGAAATAACAAAAGCAAAAATTGCTGAACAACTAAAATTAATTAGTGCAGTTAATCAACCAATGTCTAGTTCTCAAATAGAACCCAGACCCAAAATAGTTGAACAACCGGAAGTATATCTCCAACTTCCGCCCTGTGACACTGAAACATTTTATGGTGGATACGATGAGTGGCCGTCTTTCCGAGACATGTTTACTGCCGTATATATAAACCACCCCCTAATCTCTCCAGCACAAAAGTTATACCATCTCCGGTATAAGACAAGAGGCCAAGCAGGAGATAAAGTTAAACGATTCGCTTTAACTAACGACAATTTCCAATTGGCTTGGGATGCTCTCCACTCCCGATATGAAAACAAGCGCCAATTAGTCGACAATCAGGTCACAAAATTATTGAACTTACCCAGAGTTCGAAGAGAAACCAGTGAAGAGTTAATTGATTTGTATTCCACAATCACAAATTCTTTATCAGTGCTCGAAACTCTCGGCACACCAACTGATAGCTGGGACCCAATTCTGGTGAATATATGCTCATCCGCATTACCAGAAAATTCACTAATGCTATGGGAGAAATCTCTCGCATCCCAAAAGCAATGCCCAACATGGCCACAAATGAAAGAATTCCTATGCAGGCAATTCGAAATTAAAGAATGCGTTGAACACAAGCTCGCGAAATCCCCTACTTCGCATAACATAACTAAGCCTATTCTTTCTCAACAGAATAGCCACCAATCGTGGAAATCGTGCAAAAAGAATCATACGTTAAAGCATTGCAAGCAATTTAAGAAATTGCCGATACCACAACGGTATAAATTTATAAAAATTAACAACATTTGTACAAATTGTCTTGCGTTGCACCATGCCCTTAAGCGGTGTACATCGCAACACACATTCTTGACTTGCCAAAAAAGGCATAATACTCTTTTGCACTTAAGCCCAACTCATGGGTTTGACCGAATAAATAAAAGAAATGTGCCCTTGACCTCCCCGCGACAAAACAAACACAAACAGGCACACTTGACCACCCCAAGTCAAGCCACACAGAGAACCACAACTTTGACCTCCCCGAGTCAAAATAAACACACACAGGCACACTTGACCACCCCGAGTCAAGATACACAGAGAAATGCGATTTTGACCTCTCCGAGTCGAAATACACAGAAAACTGTGATGATCACCCCAGATCATAACCCAAAATCGGTTAAAAAAAAAATATGCAATCGTGCTGCTCTACTCACGAGCAGATATACTCATTGCACACCCTGATTGCTCCAAAATCAGGCTTTTCCCAAAGACGCCAAACAAATATGTTCCGCAATACCCGTAGAACAGTCTCAAGGCGACAGCATGACACTCAGTCATGTCTGAATCACAAGAATAATTACAATTCTAAAATTAAAAGAAGACACTTTCGACTGCAGAAAACTTCCGATTCTATCTTTGCAGGAAAAGGACAGCCTTCCAATGGATGCCATATACGGAGAACCCAACTCCTTAGTGGAAAATACCACAGTGGCATCGATTATTTAGGATATAAGTGCAGCGTTAGCACTTCAAAGCATTCACGAGCCGTGTCATCAATACAACCGAATCCCGGAAAAGGACATCAAAATAATTGCACACATATTCCTGCATCGTAATCTCGGGAGACCGCCTGTCAAGCAGCGTGCCAAAATCACCGATTAAATCGAATATCCCTACCGGCTGACACACTCAATGCTGCACATTCGTGCAGGGGCCCCAGGATGTTTAAGCGTGTGCTTAACCATTAGCACATCCATACCTTTTGTACGCACCCTAATGCGCTTTTGGCCTATGTAAGCCGTGCTTGTCAAACAAACAAGCGAGATTTCATATCAACATATCGGCAAGCGCGCACGGGGTGATATAATACAAACAAATTAAACTAAATTAATTTTACAATATTTGTGATATATAAATGTAGTAAAACACTGTTTTTAACTTATGCTATTTTACATATATTTATATTTTATATTATATCGAATACAAAACATGTACGTGCGGTTCGACAGTTTTTCTCGTCTCATCTCTCCTGTTCGCTCGTCGTCGTAGAGTTGCCGTCCTGTTTAGTCCTATTATTATTCGTCTGTTCCCGTACGTTATTCGTCCGTTCTCACTTTCGTTATTCGTCCGTTCCCACATTCGTTATTCGTCCGTTCCCACATTCGGCCATCCTGATAGGTTATTCGACCCGAATGACGAGCTCCATGGTTTCATAAATTCTGTCACAGTCGTTGTTTTATTAGGTCCTTCATGATTATCAACTTTTTCTACTTCGTACCTCCCGTGGTTTGACTTAGCGGTCACTTTGTACGGTCCGAGATATTTAGCTTTGAGCTTAAGACTGGTCGCGAACTGTGTTCGTTTGATCGCTACTAAGTCATTTACTTTGTATTCACTGTCTGATTTCCTTTTCTTGTTAAATTGCTTCCGATTTTCATTTTGAATTTTGCTTATATTTTCCTGTACCGATTTTCTAATTAAATCCCTTTCCGAATTGAAGTTTTCAATCTCTAAGTCATTTAAAGTTTCTCGTAAATCTGGGTATTCTGTTGTATTCATTTCTAAACCAGTTAAAATTTTGAAAGGCGTAAATTTTGTACTTCTTGGAATTGTATTGTTAATAATTTGCTGGACTTTATCCACATGACTGTACCAGTGAGCTGGGTTATTTTGACTAAACTTAGAAATCATCGGAACAACTATTTTGTGAACTCGTTCCACTTGCCCATTCCCACGCGGTACACCTGTCGTTATAAGTAAATGCTGTATATTCTCACGTTCACAATACTCCCGAAATAAATTTGAGGTAAATGCACTACCCCTGTCAGACACAATTCGTTTAGGATTCCCAAAAACCGCAGCTTGTTCTTGCAATTTATCAACCACTTCTTCTACCCCCGTAGACTTAGTTGGATACAACCAAACAAATTTGGAAAATCCGTCCACTACGACAAAAATATAGTTGTATTTTTTCCTCGTTTCTGTCAATGGACCCACGTGATCGATATGCAACGTTCCTAATGGTTCACCAGCTTTGTCAATTGGCGTTAACGAACCCTCCTTTTTCCCAGTTTTGGCATCCGTTATTATGCATTCTACTCAACCCTTTACTACTCTTTTAACCTTTTCAGTCAAGTTTGGAATATAGTAATACTTTTGTACTAACTCTTGTGTTTTCCTTGCAGCAAAATGACCTTGTTTGTGAGCTATTTTTATTATTTCTTCCTCCATGACCGAAGGTACTACTAGAAGTTCATTAACAGTATCTTTAAACAACAAATCATCTCTTATATAAAAGTCTTCGTAGTTATCTTTTTCTATCACTTTTTTCACTGCTTTTATCCAATCGTCTTGTCCCTGAGCTTCCTGTAATCTGAACTTTAACGAGTCTTCGATCACAAGGCAATATGCACGGCTCAAAGCATCAACGTGCTTCATCCGCTTACCTGCTCTATGTTCAATGCTATAGTTATACTCTTGCAAGTACATTGCCCACCTCAATATACTATCTGGTACGTCCTGTTTTTTGACTGCCATCGTGAAAGCATTACAGTCTGTGACTATTTTGAAATGTTCATCTTTTAAATAAATTTTCCATTTCTGCAAGGCCTTAATTATAGCTAAAACTTCAAGTTCATAAGAACTATATCTTTCTTCGCTAGGCGAGGTTCTTCGGCTTAAAAACTCTACAGGGTGAAACAATTGGTCTTCGGAATCTCTTTGTAATAAGATGGCACCATACCCATACTTAGAATCATCTGTATGCACTTCTGTTTCAGCTCCTGGATTGTAAAGCTTTAAGGCTGGTGCATTCACCAATGCACGCTTTAGTTGTTGTATCGCTAATAGGTGTTCTTCTTCTAACTTAAACTTCGTGTCTCCTCTGAGTAAGTCTGTAAGTGGTTTGGCTATTACTGCGTAATCCCTCATGAATCGCCTAAAAAATGAAGTCAATCCCAAGAATCTTTGCATTTGTTTTTTATTCGCGGGTATTGGAAACTTTTCTATTGCTACAGTTTTCTCATTTGATGGTAAAACTTTACCATCTTCAACTATGTACCCTAAAAAATTTATTTGTCTTTTCAAAAACTGGCATTTAGCCCATTTAATGCATAACCCATTCCTACTCGCATGTTCTAACACAATTTCTATTCTTTTAACACCCTCAGTTTCATCCTTAGCGGGAATCACTATATCGTCCATATATGCCATTACTATACCCTGTTTTAGTAAATCCTGAAAAATTGATCTTAAATATCGACAAAACACTGCTGGCGAGTTCGAAATTCCAAATGGTACATAGCAAAATTCGTATTGTCCGTTTTGAGTTACGAAAGATGTATATTTCCTAGAACCAGGTTCAATGGGAACATGAAAGAATCCGTTTTCTAAGTCGAGAGTTGTATACACTTTTACTCCTGCCAATCTATCTAACATTTCGTCCATCCGAGTCATTGGAAAATGGTCTTTAATAATTTTTTCATTTATTTTTCTATAGTCGCAGCATAATCGCTTTGATCCGTCTTTCTTTGAGGTAACCACTATTGGTGAGGCATATTCTGAATTGCTTTTTGTTATTATTCCTTCTTTTAACCACTTTGAGATTTGTTCGTCGACCCAACATTGATCAGCATACGACATGCGACGCGGTCTCTGATATACGGGTATTTCATCAGTCATAATTAATTTCATCTCTACTGTTGTATTGGTTGGTTTTCTAGGCTTGTAATTATCTATTAAAGATTTGATTTTCTCAGCTTCTTCCTTCCCTATATTAGATAAATCCATATCTACACACAACTTATTTTCCTCAATCATTCCAGTCAAACACAATGCATTAAATTCTTCCAGTAACATATTTTCAGTAGTAGTTTTTACTGTTATCTTTGAACCATCTTTGCTAATCATACTGTCACTATTAACTTCTCCTGTTACCGCAGCAACTTGCTTATCGTTCGTCTCGACGATATCTGAATCAGCTAACACTCCCTTATCAAAAGTCTTCATCAAAACGTCATCTACTTTAGCAACTCCAAAGCTAGCCGCAGCTATCTGCTTTTTCATAGCTCGAAATTCTATTCCATCTTCCCTGATAACCAATTCAAACTTCTTCAGAAAATCGCTTCCAATTACCGTCGCATACGGTAAATCGCGTTCTTTTACTACATGAAACTTTATGTGCATTACCACCTCGTCTACTGAAATATCCATACTGAAGCTACCTAACGTTGTGAGCTGACCACGGCCTATTCCATACAACTGTAATTTGTCTTTTCCTAGTTCATTAGAGTGTCGTACCTCATTACTGAAAACTTACTACCCGTATCTACCAGAGCACTAAATGTGAAATAATTCATTGTTACATCCAAAAAGAATAAGTCATCCCGACGTTTCGCATATGTTCCTGTTTTCCCATCACTCAACATATTAACTCGTTCCTGCTTTACTTCTTTCTCTACCACTTGCTTACTTTTACACTGATATGAATAATGACCTATCTGCTTACATTTAAAACATTTAACACCACTAGCATTACTACTACCACTATTGATATTATTTCCACCACTTTGGCAATCTTTAGCA
Source organism: Ceratitis rosa (assembly GCA_037013455.1). Classification (NCBI taxonomy): domain Eukaryota; kingdom Metazoa; phylum Arthropoda; class Insecta; order Diptera; family Tephritidae; genus Ceratitis; species Ceratitis rosa. Next base: position 368,122 of record JAWMAG010000048.1, read on the forward strand.
ATATGTCCTTCTTTAGAACACTTAAAACATTTTTTCTTGGTACCCGTTGGCTGAACATGACTGTCGTATTTACTTCCTCCAATGTTTTGCTGCACACTCAATCTATTTTGCGATAGGTGAGGCCCTTTTACTTTTTCGTAAACCCGAATTTGCTCTTTAAGTTCCTTCAAACTTTTAGCCTGATACATCATTGACTTATTTGTACGATAGTCCGGTATGCCTTCAACAAAGTATTCAATAACACTCTGTTCGTCTAGTAAAATTGGTTTGCCCATTTCAATTAAAACGTATAAATATTCCTGCAGACTTTCCCTAGGCTGCTTTTTCCTATTCCTCAACGCACGGTGTATTTCTGATGCACACAACTTTTCCCCAAATTCATCCAAAAGTTCCTTCTTCAATGATGACCAATCACGTACCCCAACTAACCCTCGTACAAAAAGTTTCGCGGCTCCCTTCAATAGTTGTTTCGCATACACATATTTTTGCAAATTATTCCAGCCCACTGTATCAGCCACTTCATCAAATTCACCCACCCACTGCACGACATCATGTGAACTATCACCAGAAAATGATGAAATACTGTCTTCAACGTCACGTAAAGTGAAAATAGCTCTCGGGGTATGTCTATCCCCTGAAACTGCGTCAGCGTAATCAGAATGTGTCGATTCGTTTTCGCTTGATGCTTCACTTTGTCCGCGGTTTAACCCGAAATGTCTTAAAAGTCGATCTTGTAACTCATTCTTCCGTCCTACTGTACTTAAATTCAGTTCTCTCAATTTGTCTTTAAGCAACTCAACAGTCATCGAAGCTATGGTCACAGCGTCCATCTTACAAATTTTGTTGTAATAAGCAAAATTAATATATAATAAGTAAATGTTAAAAATTAGAAAATTAAAATTAAATCAAATTTGAAAATTTAAAGGAAATGTTCTTAAAAATGCACATAGTTACTGCTACACTGCCATCAGCTTCATAGAATGTATTACGTGTTGTTGTTGTTGATTTTTCGGAATCCGTTGGTTAACTGCTTGCTTCTGCGTTTTTCGTTGTACAAACTGTACTTGAAATTGTTTTTGCACAACGCCATCAGCTTCGTTGAAATGTATTATATGTTGTTATTGTTGTTGATTTTGCGCAATCCGTTGGCTAACTGTTTGCTTCTGCGCCTTTCGTTGTTCACAATGTACTTGAAACGCCATCAGCTTCCCCGTATGTATGTTGTTGTTGTTGTTTTTGCGCACTCACTTCGTTAACTGTTTTCTTCTGCGCATTTTGTTTTTCGCACTACTTGAAATTGTTTTTGCACACTCAGTGCTCTGTGCTCTCACTCAATTTCAATTTTATTCGTTACGAGTCTCTCTTTTTCAAAATTCTGGAAGCTTCTTCCGTTGAAAAATGAGGAAGCGCTTCTTTTCCGCGAACTTTCATACGAGTCTTTTAACTTTTGTTTTATCTTATTTTTTATGTCTTTTAACTTTTCACCACTTTAATTCTGTGAACTTGCTTTTCATTTAAAAAAAAATAGATTTTCATCTTTCTTTTCTTCGTATAATGCTGCAATCAATGTTTTTCAAATGTTTTAATTGCGTTTAACTTTTAACTTTTAACGTTTCAATTTTCAGCATTTACATAAACACTTCGCCAATTAATTTTCACAAATTTTCAATGTTTTTCAAGACTGGTTTATACTCGTTTTAATTTTCACAATTGTCCATATCACGGGCGAGCCCCCAAATGTAGTAAAACACTGTTTTTAACTTATGCTATTTTACATATATTTATATTTTATATTATATCGAATACAAAACATGTACGTGCGGTTCGACAGTTGGTTTACTACTGACTGATGAACGCCGTTTTTCTCGTCTCATCTCTCCTGTTCGCTCGTCGTCGTAGAGTTGCCGTCCTGTTTAGTCCTATTATTATTCGTCTGTTCCCGTACGTTATTCGTCCGTTCTCACTTTCGTTATTCGTCCGTTCCCACATTCGTTATTCGTCCGTTCTCACATAAATATAAATATATATTTCTTTATAATTAATAAATCAACCAAAACATTGTACACTTTAAAACGAATACGCGAGTGGTTTTATTTCGAAGAAACTCGAAGAAGGTATCTCGCGTGAACATATAATATACCCCAGAAATTCAACCAACTATGACTTTTTCCACTGCGGTGTAATGGAGTGTAGTCAAGCTTCTGAGTACGCAGTCATAGTCACTGGGCTATACCCAATTCCTATTCTTGCGTCCACGTCGCGTACCCTGAAAACGTGTGCGAAATGTGGTAGCCAACCTGTGTGGAGCCTTGGGTAACAGCTAAAAGGTAGAAAGTTTCAGTGGATACATTTCGACTTATTCGGCTTAAGGGTCCGCTGAAGTCTAATTACATCGTTTGTGGAATACAGGTGCGGCTGCGAGCGGGCGTCGGTCTTGAAGCAAGCGGCTCGCTATATAAATGTGTAAAAAATTACTCACTCGCCTAGTGAGGTAGTGCGCTGGGTTTAGGACAAAGAAGGTTGAACGTCGAAAAGCTGCAATCTCAACAAGCTGCCCAACGGTTTTTCATTCGACTTACACTGGAATGTGATAGATACTGATAATTAAAGAGGGAAGCAAGACGCATGTTCAGGCAAAGAAAGAAAGAGGCCGAGATGCGTCAGTATCAAGAGCTTGAGAAGCTGGCCGACAAAGGTAATTCTCCAAAATTCTATGAAAAAATATAGCGACTTACAAAAGTTTTCAAAACCGGAGTATACTTTTGTAGGACACAAAGAGGTGATCTAGTAACTGATGCTCAGAGAATACTGAATTTATGGAGGAAATCCTTCTTAAGCCTGCTAAATGGCGGTGAAGGTGTAACACCAGGGGATGGCGAACACGATTCCCCAATCGATGACGATGGAAAAAATGCTTCATTGCCCGACTATGAAGAAGTTGGAATAGCTATTCAAATAAGGCGAATACATACATCAGCTTCTTTGCCAAACATGATCGGATGAAAGCATGCCTGATGAATGGAACCTAAGTGTGTTCAGCCCAATCCAAAAAAGGCGATCCGACAATCTGCGCTAATTACTGTGAGATAAGAGCTGCAGAGCTGAATAGACAAGGTACAACCTTTTATAAGAGTGTACAGCTGTGGATAAGGAAGCGAAGGATATGGGTCTAGAAGTAAACAAAACCACAGCCACAAGCTGGCCGGTTTGTTGACGTGTGTTGCGCATACCACGCTTGACCAACAACTACTGTAGGTATATGTAAGTATGTATTAATTCGTGCGGTTTTCTAAGAGAGGGCTCTACTAGTTTTATTTCGCGTCGTGTTCATCTGGTGCTATATTCATTTCAAAGGTACTGTAATTTTGCGTCGTTTTCAGTAGAGGTCATTTGTTTAAGCGTGAACAACAATTTCTTTCATTCATTTGAAAATGTCGAAATTTGTACCAGATAAAGTGTTTTTGCGGGGAGTTCTTCTTCATTATTTTAACATGAAGAAAAATGCTACCGAAAGCCATCGTATTTTACTGGACGTTTATGATGACTAAATGCTTTAGCCGAACGAACGTGCCAAAAGCGGTTTGCAAGGTTTAAAATTGGCAATTTCGACTTAGACGACGTACAGGCAAAAAAATTTCAGACGAAGAATTGGAGACAATGCTCGACGCAGATGCATGCCAGACGCAAGAAGAACTTGCAAAAGTATTAGGAGTTGATCAAGACAGTTTTTTCACAATAAAGTCTTAATTTTCGAAAAAAACCCGCACGAATTAATGCATACACCCAATACATACGAACAAATGTACATATTGTTAATAGGAATTGGCGCGATAAAAGTGGTAAAAGATATTTATTTTGAGTGGCATTCGAGTAGTTGGCTGCTATTGGCAGATTTGTTAATATTTTTATTATTTTTTTATTAGTGGAGTGAAAAGTGGTTTCGAAAATTCTGTCTTTCGAGTAGTTAATTGTTGTTGTCAGATTCGTTAATAATTTTCTTTTTTTTAGAAATTTTAGAAGGAATGCCTATTGGGAGCCGAACCTAGAGCGACACAATAATTATTTATTGAACTTAATGAAAAGAAATTCGGTGAGTCTGTTCCAGTTTTCAATTTAGCAGTTTTCTTTTTGGCAGCCCAAGTCATTGGAGCGATTATATATTATATACAAGCAGGAAAAAATTGTTTGACGAGTAGGCAGAGAATGGTCCATAAGTCTCCAGTAGTAGTCCTACTAAATATAAATGATTTTTAATATATTTTTTAAGTTAAAGACTTTTGTTAGTAATATTTATTTCAATTAATTTTTTTTTAGAAATTTGCGATAAATAATTTTCTTTGGAATATGTATAGATATCAGCTACTTACTGTATTTATTTATTTTTGTATAATTAAGAAAAAATACGCGCACTTTTCTTTTAATATATGTATGTATATATACAAATCTATTATTTATTTATTTTCTTTTAATGTTATCTTGAGGGCACAACGAATAGAATAGAATTTTAGCAAGCGAAATGTAACTTAAAACTAACATTACATATGTATTTATTTACATTATTTTCTTCTTTTATGATGGGGCTTTTTGAGTGGGAGGAATCCATGTTTTGTTGGAATTAGCCAAGTAGCTCACTTAAACCAATTTCGTTAACATAGCGTAGCGTGTCTTCTCATCTTCCACGTTGCTAGTCTGTAGGCTTTGGTTGGCTGCCTCAACTAGTTCCATGTGCCTTTCTAGATGGCCCTTTGAAATTTTAAATTAATGAGCGCTGTTAGACTTTGCGGACTCGCTATTTGTATTATATATATATGTGAGAATGTTACAGCTTAGCGGATTTTAGGATTTTGCGCTAACATGATAAAACCTTTTTTGTTTTTTTTTTAGATTTGTATATGTATAATGAGGGGGTATCATACACTGTTTGGCAAACTCCGCTAAACTTAATACAATATGTAACCGAGTGAGAAAGTGGGACTTACTTTGGCATCCGGTCTTATTACAACCGACTTATTTTCTGGAAGAACGGGGGGCATGTTGTCTATGTTCTATGTTGTGCTGATGTTCCTGTTTTTTTTTTTTTGAAGTTTTGATTTTGTCCTCGTTTTGTCTGCTGTATGTATATATGCTAATATATGTAGGGGTTACGTTTTGTGTTCGCTTTTGTTTATTAGTTTTAATTTTAAAAATTTAAAATTTAATTTAATTTTGTACACGTTTTTGTTTAAGTAAGTATGTATGTTATGTAAGTTTTCTATTTTTCACTTTTTATTACGTTTTATGTCGCCACATGTACCATATATAGTTGTGTATGTATTTTATTTTTTGTTATTTTGTTTAGCACAATTTGCACTTATTTGTTTTCTGTCTTTTTTGTTTTTTTGAACAGAGCACTCACTCTTTAAACTTTTAAACTTCCTAAAAGCCCGAATTACGAGTACACGACTTTTCGCTCGCTATGTTTTTGCAATACGGCGATCGCGTTAAATTTTGTTTTAATTTATTTTTGTTTTTAGTTTTATGTATAAAAATATGATTTTTTATTTTATGTTTTATGGTTCTTTCCGGTAAGCGAGTTTTGACAGCTACTTGCTTTATTTATTTATTTTTGTATACTTAAGAAAAAACGCGCACTTTTTTTTTAATATATATACATATATTATATATAAATCTATTATTTATTTATTTTATTTTAATTTCTTTTAATAGTATCTTGAGGGCACAACCGTCGAATAGAATTTAGCGAGCGAAATGTAACTTCAAACTAACATATGTAATATTTATTTACATTATTTTCTTTTTTCAGAGTAGTAACGGAAATAGGGTTGCTGGTGAGTATTTCAATTAAGAGTAAATTCATGGTGGGTAAGTATTACATTGTAATTGGGTAAGTATACCTGTTTATGGGTAAGTATAATTCAATATTTCATTATGAGGTCTTCCATGTTTTCTACAGAATATTTTTTAAAATAATTTTTGATATTTTCATTGTTTATTTATTTTTATAAGTTTGCTATTTTTTTGTGACAGTGTAGTTAGGTTAATAGTTTTTTTTTTAATTTTTATTTATATTTTTTCTGCTTTTCGGTAAAATTTTCGGTTTGAAAATTTTCTTTCTCGTTTTGCGGATTTCTTTTTTAATTAATTTGCGCTCGCGTACGTAGGCTGCTATATATAGGTCTGGTGCAATTTGACATTTCCATTGGAAAGTTTGACATTTTTTAGCATAACATCACTCAGAACGTTTTGTCATTTAATCGTGAATTGTTTTATTTACAGGGAATTAAAAATTCATCTCGGCCAAAAAATGGAATTAACTCGTGAACATTTTCGTGCGATCATTTTTCATAACTTTCGACGTGGATTATCACGACAAGAGTGCATCGATGCACTAAAATCTTTGTATGGCTATGAAGCACCATCCTATAGCACTGTGAAAAACTGGTACAACGAGTTCTATCGTGGCCGACGCTCGCTCAAAGACGAATTCCGTGAAGGTCGTCCAAAAACAGCCGTTGCGCCAGAAAACATCGATGCCGTACGTGAACTGATAATGCAAGACCGTCATGTAACATACCTTCAGATAGAGGCATGCCTATGCATTTATCCCACCAGCATATATTCGATATTGCATGAACACCTGGCCGTAAAAAAGGTTTGTTCTCGTTGGATCCCGCACAATTTGACAATCGCTCAAAAAAGGCTCGTGTGGATTGGTGTAAAGAAATGCTGAAAAAATACGTTCGCGGTGCTTCAAAAGACGTTTATAAGATCGTCACAGGTGACGAATCATGGATATCTGCACAAATCCATAAAAAAAAACCATTTTCGTTGATAAATATTCGTATTTTAAATATTAGACCAGAAATATATATAGCAGCCTACGTACGAGATGGAGGCACGTAGCTTTCCAATCGGTACGGCCGAGGCTATAAGGAAATCGCTTGGGGCGTCGCGTCTTCTAGAGAAAAGAGATTCAGTAGACCTCTTTCAGGATTATCCCATCAAATCCTTAGCTGGAAAAATTAATTGTGTCTATTGCGGGTGGAGGCCAACCATCGTGCGTGGAGCGAAAGCGATGGCGAAAATCGAGTGAGGCTTATCGCAAGTGACAGCGAAATGATTCAGCAGATGGAACTGGAGAGCAAGATATTGCTCCATCTCGCCGAACTACAGGATGTAGTCGGCAGTGAGGAAGCAGAAGAAAACAAAATCATGTGGGATGTCGCTTTTCGCATTTTTAGAACAGCTAGAGGAGTTGAGTGAGGTACGAAGTGTGACCCAAGCTCAACTCTTTCGAGGCGCGGTAGATCTATTTGTAGAGAAAATTCTTTTATGGTTTAGATCAATGAGGAAGTTTTTAGGTAGTTTGGAGGAGTTAGTGAGAGAGTTGAAGTTAGAGTTTTTGTAAATGTCCATCGGGGTGTAGTCAAGTTTCTGGGTATGCAGTTACAGTCGCAGGGCTATACTCAATTCCTATTTTGCGTCCACATCGCGCACCCTGGAAACGTGAACAACCCTTGTGCAAGATGGAGAGGAAGCTTCGGTTTAGCTACTGTTAAGCAGAGGTGCGGCTGCGAGCGGGCGTCGGTCTTGAAGTAAGCGTCTCGCTATATAAATGTGTAAAAAATGTAAGCTTACTAGCGTAGCGAGGTTGTGCGCTGGGTTTGGGACCCACCACATAGAAACCAGCTCCAATGAAAAGTTTTGCAATGCTTCGGATGAGATGCTCTTTTTTATTGACGACCACCGCAAACGAACAAAGGAAGGTGCCGCTGCTCATTTGGTTGATGTCCTCGCTAAACTAAACGTTGTCTTCATCGCCGTACAACAAGTGTGATGGACGGGACTAGGACGGAAGAAGGTGGGTCCTTGTGACATTCACTACAGCGGCCATATAAAAGAGCGTAAATTTGGTGTCGGACAGAGACTCCGTCGTCGAGTACTGGCATTCACGTCCCCACCAAAGTAAAAATTATCAACATATCGTTGATTTGCGCACGTCTCGACGGAAGAGAAGGACGATTTGGCCAAAGATGCCTTTTATAAGTGCCTAGAGCATACTTATGGGCGCTGCCCCCGCCACGATGTGAAAATTGAGCTTGGCGATTTTAATGCCAGGGTGGGCAAAGAATGTATCTTTGGTACAACTGTTAGAAAATTCTGCTTCCACAACGAAATATCCCCTAATGAGTTGAGGCTGATCGCCTTCGCCGGCGCTCAAAATGTAGTTGTCTGTAGTACTAGATTCCAGCACAAGAAACTACATCAAGCGACTTGGTTGTCCCCTGATCGAAAAACTCAAAACCAGATCGATTATGTTGTGATAGACGGAAGACAAGTATCCAGTGTTCTTGTCGTGCGTACACTTCGAGGACCCAACATTGATTCGGACCACTATCTTCTTGCAGCAAAGAACAAACACAAGGAAAGACGTCGATGATATTGACATTATTGGCCTCAACAACCGCGACGTGAGTTCTGCTTTCTCGACGCTGGATAAGGAAGCGTAGGATATGGGTCTGGTAGTGAACGAGGACAAGACGAAATATCTCCTGTCACCAAACAAAAAATCATCGCATTCGCTACTTGGCTCCCATGTTACTGCTGATAATTTCGTCTATCTGGGGACCAGCATCAACACCAACAACAATATCAGCCTGGAAATCCAACGCAGAATCACTCTTGCCAACAGGTGCTACTTTGGTCTGAGTAGGCAACTGAAAAGTAAAGTCCTCTCTCGGCGAACGAAAACCAAACTCTACAAGTCGCTCATCATACCGGTCCTACTATATGGCGCAGAAGCGTGGACGATGTCAACATCTGATGAGTCGGCTCTAGGAGTGTTCGAGAGAAAAGTTTTGCGTAAGATTTATGGTCCTGTTCGAGTTGGCAACGGCGAATGTCGCAGACAATGGAACGATGAGCTGTGCGAGTTATACGACGACATTGGCATAGTTCAGCGAATCAAGAAGCAGTGGCTGGGTTGGCTAAGCCATGTGGTCCGGAATACGAATACTCCAGCTTTGAAAATTTTCGATACAGTACCCGCTGGTGGAAGCAGATGATGAGGAAGACCTCCACTCAATTGACGCCAAATAGCGAACAAAAGAAACAAATGGCGCAATGGTGTTAACTCGGCTATAATCGCGTAAGCGGTGTCTACTCCAGTATAGTAAGTAAATAAGAAGATTATGTTTGGTAGGCTTCAGGGGCCTTTATCTGAGAAAACTAAGTTAATGTTGATTTGGGCAAATCTTCAACAGTTCTACCAGATCCATTTGGGACTCCAATCGGGCCAATTTAGGAGCCTGACCTGTCTTATGTCTCAGCTGGGTTAAAGGTCACGGCGGTAGCGGAGCCCGACCACTCGGATAGTTTTAGGTCCGGATCAAATACCCGATGTTTTAATTGTAGGCGGTTAGTCATATTTTTTTCAGAGTGTACGAAGTGGATTAAGTGCTTCGGTTGCGGTAGGTTTGGAGTCATGAAGCGGCGTGTGCAGCAAGTGGCTCTCAAGTGCCCCAACGAAGTATGGTTCTGGTGGACGAAATCACAACTTCTTCAGGCCAGGGCCCGGGAGGAAGGGTAGATCGGACGAAAGAATAGGAAATTCCAGATCGAGGCAAAAACTTAGTTCGTTTGGGATTAGGGTATCGTCGTCATCGAATTTTTTGAGAGTGAGTCTCGCTGATGGAGGTCACTTCTCGGTGATATGTTCGCTTTTGTTGCCAATCAAGGTGAAGTGCAAGTTGGTTCTCTTGGATTGTCTCGTGTGGCGAAAGACATAAAAAATAAACAATTATTTGTTACGTACTGTAGCACGGACAATACGGCAAACCAAATCAATTGAATCATCCGATGCTTATAAACAGCGGTGAAGCGAATAGGAATACAAAAGATAATACCGAGTGCAGAACAAAATAACAGGAACTTGTTTATGCAGGCGATATGCATAAAAGGCAGTGACAGTTTCAGTCTAGTTCTCTTTGCATTTTTGGGCATCCGACAGTTTACAATGAAGTGAATTAATTGTACGCTAAAACCACCTCCTTCATTTAATTTATTTTAATTGTTTGCACTAAATTACCACACAAAATTTTTTTATGGATATATGTATTTATTCAGGTAAAAATAATACATATTTGGACTTTTTTTGGGAGCATAGTTTGTGAGGAAAAAAAATAAGCCTTATATAGCTTTCTACGCAATCAGGCGATTCAGTAAAAAAGACAAAAAGTATAAAGAAATCGAGTCTGCTGATGTAGCTGACGTGTAAAATTGCCATATGGGTGGCGTAGACTTACTGGATTCTTTACTGGGATTTTATAGAACTTAATTGTGTTCAAAAAAACTGTATAAAGAAAATATAGTTTTCCACATGATTGGTTTGTGCGTGGATAATTCATGGATTTTATGGCGTTGTAAGTCAAATCAGTATATGCTACTGTTCGACTTCAAGCTTTTAATAGCTGAACACCTGTGCAAGGCAGGAATAAAGAAGCGCGGACATCCTGCGATGACTTCAACTTCATCCCCGACTACAAGCAGGGAAGACACTCATCATACCAGCAAAATAATGAAGCACTAGGAAATTCCCTTGAACTCGGTTCGAGTGGACAATATTGGGCATTTTCTCACCAGGAAAAACAATAGACAACACTGCCAAAACAATTATACTTTTCGCTCATACACTTCTTGTGAGAAATGCAAAGTATTTCTATGCTATGATGAAAGCTAATTTCAAATAATATTTTTTATTAAAGAAAATTTTATAATCTGCCAAAAAAAACTTTTCAGCGATAAAAGTGTTTTTTAGTAAAGCAAATTGAATTTCAAATTCATTTACTCACAATCCCCTGTTTAAGACGGTTGCACAAAATTGATTGAAACTCGAGATAAGGCACCTGGAAAAATAGAAATCCAAAAAAAAAAAGTTATTGAATGTGAGAAGTCATACGAGTATATAGCTTTGTATGCGGTAGAGGGTTAAGTCCGTCTATTGGCAAATTCTGGTGGAAGTGCAGTCGATACCCTTCACAGCGTTTACGGTACCAGCTAGAAGCTTATTTCAATTCAAGAGGATACCTGACAGCGTTTTATAGAATCAGTCATAGGACCAGAATTAGAACCTCATGTTTTTGTGTATTTGAACTATATTATTATCGTTACAAACAATTTTGGGAAACATCTAGAGATCTTGTATATTATTTTAGATAAATTAGCTAGTGCAGGACTTATATTAAATAGAGACAAAAATTGCCGGTCTGAATACAAAAATACGTGGTGGACAAGAGCGGTCTACACCGAGACCTCAAGAAGGTAGAGGCGATGTTTCGGAATAAGGAGCCGAAGAACGTAAAGCAAGTACGATCATTTAGAAGAACAGCGTCCTGGTACCGCAGATTTATCAAAGACTTTGCAGAGTGAGATTGTCTACACCGAAGGAACGCGAGAGTTCTGAAGGCAGGAGCGTAGCTTGCGGAGTCCGAGCAGATCCTCGTAATCTTTGAAAGCGAATACATATTTTTAATGCAGGTGTGCAGTAGTTTGTGAGAAGAAAAAATATTAATAATAATTAGAGCAGTTGCCAGTGAGCGCAAAGTGTGATTTATTTGAGTATAAAGTCAGCCTCGTTACGTCCTTATGTATCCCTTGTATCCAGAGCCCAGTCATACCGGTGGGTTAAAGTTACCCACGGTAGTGCAGGAGTAGTGCGAGTGGGTTCGTAGCCAGTTGGATTAGACCACACCTCGGATGCACCCCAAAATCATATTTTGTTTATTGCGTACATGCTTAGTACTTTGCTTTTTGTGTTTCTAATTGTTTATTGTCCTCTTGGTTTTGTTTTTCTATGCAAATAGTTTTTGTTATTGTACGTAGCTAGCGACCTACGCTACAATGGTACCAGTGGAGGGCACCTGAGAATTACGGAAACCATGTGTATTGCAGCTAAAGGGCCGAAAGGACTAATAAACAAATAGGTCCTTGTGGTTACGGATTACATTAGCAAATGGCAGGAGATCTATTCAAATCGAAACCAGCAATCTAAAACTATTGCAGACGCGTTCACCTACATTTGGGTTGAGACACATGGAGCACTTATAGAGCGGCACTCTAACCAAAGAAAGAATTTCAAATCGACGGTATTCTAATAGATGTGCCAGATACTGGGTTTTCAGACAACCCCAACGACAGCTCCACATCGCTAATAGGCTAGCATGGTAGAACGAAGTGTTTATTTCCGTACGAAATAATGTAGAGAATTATGTTTTGATACGTGAATTCAATTCTACAATTTCATGAAGTAAACTATTCTATTCTATTAAATCTTTAATATTATTTAATATTAATTATACTATTTTAATTGCTATGGTTTTATAATTTCTCATATATTATATAAAACCGACTTACAATTTTAGAAATTTTAAAAGATTATTGTATATAAATGTGGTTGATGGCTGGTAATGGCCTTTATGGTTGATTTGAGAATGAATTAAAAATAGAAGTTTTAAAATCCAAGAGCCAACGGGGCACGGAGACGCGATGCCAACCTTCCAGCTTTTGGGGGTCTACCTTAACCCTTTAAGGATTCATGTCAGGATTCATGATGCAGTATTTGTGCACACTCGTAGCGTTCATGTGCATCCATTGCGTGAAATGCGGTGCACAAACGAAGAGGGTGCCCTCAGCCACACACCCGGCATTTTATCTAGTCCTTTCCTCGTAATCTGCAAAGATATATATCGTAAAGTGACATTAGTATAAGATCATCAGAAAAGATTTTGCAATATGAGTGAAAAATGGGCAAGTAGTAATTGGTACATAAATATGGTGTATATGTATGTGTAAGCTTATAAGTAACTGTTGTAGCCATTTTTAATTAACTGGCAGTGTGTTGTATTGGTTTTGAGGTCTATCATAACTAGACAGGGGGAGAGAGGCAGAATTTGAATATGCTTCCGGTTATGACTCCATGCTGAGCTTTTATGTCTACAACACGGACATTTCCATCGAGTCCACAAGATAATTGAATAATGCGACCCAAACGTCATTTGGAGCTCCACGTAGGAAATGTCCTGGGGTAAAAGGTAATGAATCGTTTAGACCTTTGGACATAGGGGACAGAGGCCTGGAGTTTAATACGGCTTCAATTCAATTTAAAAGTATTTAGAACTCTTCAAAAGAGAATTTTTGATTTCCTGCAACTTTAATGAAATGAGTTTTAAAGGTCTTAAGATCCATAAGAGGAGAGTAGGGCGGTACAAAATTCCAAGAGAATACGTGCACGAAATATTTTTCGACGATACCCGAAGTTGTTTCCTTTAGGAATTGAATCAAATCTTTTTGCATGGCTCGCTGCGCTCCCACAAATGTCTTTACTTTGTCTGACAACTTTTTATGTGGTAGGTCGCGACGATCTGTGTTTAAATATGTTTGAAACGTTATTTTCATAAGAACATTCGTGTACATATATACATACAAACAAACTTACTTATCACCCCACCTAGTAAATATATACGGAATATACAAATGTTCATCTGTTGTTATTGACTTAGGAGTAAAAGAATACTATTTATATTGAAAACCCGTGGCGCATAGATTGATACAATGCCCCAGTGGTTTCGCTCGAAAAAGATAAATAGTTTAAAAAATAAAAAGAATTAGTTGCGGGTATTTGAATTTATTGAAAATAATTGATTTGTGTAATATACACGTATATTACAATAACATGTGTTAAAATATAAGACAATGGCACAATATTACCTTTTGATTATGAGGTATGGCAGCGGAACGTCAATGTCTTCTTATTGGGTGAAAGCAAGTAATTTAAAAAAAACCAAAAGGAAAATGTTTCAAACCCTCAAAGCAGTTCTTTCGTTCCGTTTTGAGGGGAAATGCAACGACATACCGCTACAGTAAAAGCTCTGCTTTCACCTTTTGTTGTATGAGTGCGTGTGTCTGTGTGTATGGTTTTCTTAATGTGTATGTTGAGTGAATTTATGTTAGGGTGGTATTCCCCTTTGATTAAAAAAGTGATTTAGGCTGGAGGCCTAAACATACCGGCCCCCTTGCCATAGGCAGCATCCTTTGACGAGGTGATTTCACTGCCATACCTATATTTTTACAGGTTTGTTAAAATTTGTACATGTATGTATTTAATTTTTATTAGTATGCTGGTGGCTAGCCTAACGTCCTCGAGATCGGGTTCCTTCCTTGGTTGAACTCTGATTAGCTGTTAAAGGAAGAAATGAATGCGATTGCTACGAGAAAAAAAAATAAATTAAAAGAAAGGTGTGGTTGACGGTTGCACTTCATAAAATTCATGTTTATTATTTCAATTTGTGTATGTATATATAAATTTAACGAACTGGTTTTAAATCATGCCATTACGATCGGCACGAATCTGATAGTACCCACCCAAATATAGTGCTTTGGGTAACTAGCGGGTCAAAGGTGTTAGGTAGGGTACCCGTATGAATTATGCTAATCGTATTGGCGTGGATTGGTAGAAACGAGGATCTGCCAGTCGCATATGTGTATACGCGGCTGCGAGTGCCGGATCTACATTGGCAGTGGGACTTACTCTGGCATACCCTCGAATGACTGCCGCATGTGTTGTTAGGCTGGTGTTCACACCATACTTTTCGCGTAAGCGCAGCATGCAGCCCCTTTCGTGTGGGTAGCGGGCCATTTGCAGGTGCAGCTCTTCGGCTAGCTTCCAGGCGATGATGAATGTAGGTGCGCAGACATCGATTATTGCCCGCACCAGATGTAGTCTTCCTCCGGCTTCTAATTTGATCATCGCTGTCGGCGCTATAGCAGTGACGGGCTGCAGGGTAACGGGCGCGAGACCATGGTTTTGATTCCGGAATGTTCTGGGTAGCTGCCGGAATCGTTGCAGGCTTCTTTTAGCCTCTTGCGTAGAATGTGGGCGGAAAGTCCTAGATTCCGCTCCACGGTAATGAACTGATGATTGCTGTGGGCGGAAAGTCCTTGGTTCCGCTCCACATCGTCGTGTTGCTGGGGGTAGTGGGCGGAAAGACCGGGATTCCGCTCCACTTTGTCGGCGTCTTTCATGCGCCAGTAGGGGTCGGAAAGTCCGGGATTCCGATCTCCGTTGCACACCCGGACGGAAAGGCCTCGATTCCGTTCCGGATGTCAGCTCTCCTTCTTCAATTTCCGACGCATCAATAGTGATGATGTCCTCGTCGAGTTCTTCAGCCACTTGCACACTCCATGGCCTGGTGTCGATTGGTTCGTCGGTCTGAAGATGTAACGTCGTGTGGTGCTTGCCCTGGCATCTTCCGGGGTTTTCGCCCGAAATACCGGGCAGAGTCTTATAGGGTGCTTTCCTTTGCAGAGGCGGCAGGGTTGTGGGTAGCGGTGAGCTTGTTGCTCAGCTCTCTTTAGCATTGCACCGAAACGAGTCATAACGATCTGGAAATGTGTAAATTTTGTATTGTTCCTAAGAAATCTCCCTAATTGGTTTGGTGGCGAGTTGGATTTTATTGTACCGAGGAGTAATTTAATACATATATATATACACATATATATTTTTTTGATGTGGGCTACTTTAAATTGAGACTGGGTGAAACCCAAGCCTGCCACCCGAAAATATGACAAAATCACTCTTCATCATTATGCCTTCCGGGATAATTTAGCCGGCATTATTAAATAATGTTTCGAAAATGTCCCCAAACAAACATACAATACTATCTGTATTTAGTACTCACAAAACACATTATTTTTAAGTGTTCAAGGACATTGGTAACCACCACCATTTATCCTCAAGGACACAACTGTTAGCATAGGTTAATAGCTTCCATGTTAATACGCACACAAATAAACGTAATTAGTTAAGTAAGATAGGTTTTTCAAAGAGTATATAAGAAATGAAAATTCAGAATTAAAGTTAGAACGAAAAAATTCTCACTCAATGAAAGTCCTTCATTTCCTCCACCAACGGTAAGAAATTCAAGAAACTAAACTAAAACTAAAGAGTTCAGCCAAATTTAAATTTGAAACAGGAAAAACAGCCCTGCTAAAAATTCAGGCAAAAAAAACGCAATTAAATATATTTGTTCAAAGGAATACTATCAGCTGTGAATCGGGGCACATAAAGGTCAACCGGGCGACCAAACTAATTTCCTCCAACGATTCCTTTGGAGAATAACACGTTATTAGTGGTGTTAATGCTGGTCTCTAGATAGACGAAATTATCTACGACCTCGAACTTATGACTGTTAACAGTGACGAGCCAAGTCGCGAATGCGATGACTGTTTGTTTGATGACAGCAGATATTTCGTCTTGTCCTCTTTCACTGCCAGACCCATTTGCTTCGCTTCTTTATCAAGTCTGGAGATAGCAGAACTCACGGCGCGGTTGTTGAGGCCAAAAATGTCGATATCATCGGCGTACGCCAGCAGCTGTACACTCATATAGAAGATTGTACCTTCTCTATTCAGCGGGTGCGTATCTTCGCTGCGACAAGATAGTGATCCGAGTCGATGTTAGGACCTCGGATCGTACGCACATATAAAACACTGGATACATGTCTTCCGTCTACCACAACATGATCGATCTGGTTGAAAGTTTTTCGATCTGGAGACAGCCAAGTAGCTTGGTGAAATTTCTTATGCTGGAATCTAGTGACAAAGACAACCATATTTCGGGCCCAGCGAAGCAGATCAACTTCAGCCCATTTGGAGATGTTTTGTTGTGGAGGCTGAATTTTCCGACAGTCGTACCAAAGATACCTTCTTTCCCCACCCTAGCGTTGAAGTCGTCAAGCACAATTTTGACGTCGTGGCGGGGGCAGCGCTCATAAGTGCGTTCGAGGCGCTTGTAAATTGCATCTTTGGTGAAGTCATCCTTTTCTTCCGTCGAGGCGTGCGCGCAAATCAGTGTGGTGTTAAACCGGAGTGGGAGTGCAGGCCCTAAAATAGTAATCCCTAAAACATTTGCGAGGGTCGTCTCCAAAAGGGGGGTCTCTCGTCCGAGGCTGATTTAAATTTTTCATAGGAATTTGTTTTTCATGTGGTGGGTTTCAAACCCTTCGCACAACCGCATGAAATTCGCCTTATCCCTTTAGCTCGCCTCCAAACGGATGTTTGTTGGCTACTCATGGGATAAGTGGTCTTAGACCGGTCGTCGTGAGCTGCTTGAACCATATAAAAAAGAGTCGTTCGAATCTGGCCACTCCCAGATGAATGGCAGTCAAAAACTTTCCTCACTTGCGTGAATTTCTACACATGGCCCCATCCCCCAAGTACTGCAGGTACAATAATATTGTAGCAGGATATACAGTAACTCGGTCGAAGGCCGAGGAAGTGGTAAAAACAGGAGATAAGCTCCAAAAATAATTAGACGCCAACAACGAGAAACTTTTGGTTGATGGCGTTGGCAAGGAGGATTTTTTCACGCAAGGTAAAAACAGTGCCACAAAAATGCAAATTGACGAAGTAATTCAAGGGTTCACCAATCCCTTAGGGAGGAGGTGTCATATCAAGGGAGAAAAGTGCATACTTCTTTACAAGAAAACCGCGCACCGCATACACCAAGAACAGCAGCACTAACAACAAGCCAAAATTGCAATTTTCATGAAGAAAGACATTAATAAATAAAATTACTGATATGCGCTTCGAGAACACGATCGGTAATAACAACATCAGAAATGCGTACGTGAATGAATTTTCAAAATAATTCAATGCTGAAATTGAACACGCCTATGGAAAGGTAGTAGCGGAATATTTTGATAATCTGGGGTATTTAGAAAGATGTGTAGTGAAAGAAGACCTAAGAATAAATTATCGCTCTATTTTGGATTCAGAAAAATTAAAAATTTCAATACTTTATGGCCAGATAAAAGAATGGGCCAATTTCCACAATGTGTTCCACGGTTCATAAAAATGAGCAAGCTCAGAAAAAATGTTACGCCTTTTTTTTATACAAGCCAGGTTAATACAACATCTGCAAACGTCAAATTATGAAGCAGATAGATACTATAACAAACGTATTTTATTCACAACACAGTGGGACAGGATAATGGATCTGCCGCCGATAAACAACAATGCTGAAAGCGTAAGGCAATTGCTCGATGATACAAATGAGTGCCTTGACGAAATACAGTCACTAGGAATAAAAATTGAAAACGCAGTTTCGTTTATTGCTCTAGTCATAGTTCGCAAGTTGGACAAAGAAAGGCTCAAGTTATATGAACAAACGGAGAGGGTCAGACATTATCTGATATTAGTGATTTTCTGGATCAACACTTCCAGACATTAAAATCTGTAGCAGAAACAGATCAAGGTTACAAAATCCGAAAGCAGCACATGTTTAAACGTCGACAAACGCGACATACCATAATTGAATGCAGAAGTTTCAAGGGCATATCAACGAATGAAAAACAGTGATGACAAAGCTTCATGGCCTAGGAGATACCGTGGTTGTTGAATCGAAATGTAAAATAAAAGTCCAAATTATACCTGTTTTTCTGAGCCAGCACGTCCAAGAAGTGGATGGTATGGTTTTATCAACCCTTACAACTGCGCAACCTGATCAATCCTTCAGGTTCAACTTTAAAAAGTGGGATCACTACACCCTTGCTAACCTATTATTTAACAAGGCTGATAGAATTGACATGGTGATTGGTGGTGATATATTTGGCAGAATAATAGGAAAAGGCATAAGCATAAGCTACGAAATTTGGATAGATTTCATCTGGAATAATTAAACGAATACCAGAACCTTGGGCATATGATAAAAGCAAACGAGACGGTAAATGAAAAATACTATTTGTCACACCAAGCTGTTATACGCGAGGATAAATTACAATAACTACAAAACTTTTACCTATGTTGTTTTTGATGCGTCAGCCAAAACTTCAAATCTAAAGTGCCTAAACGATATCATGTTGACTCCAAAGGCATATGTCTGATATCATTCTCATGTGCGGAATTATAAAGGAAGATTTTTATAAGCATAATTTCATGACTGGTGGAGATTCAGTTAATCAATATATTATGATCCAAAAAGAAATTAGCACGCATCTTCATTTTTTTTGGATTTCAGTTGAGGAAATAGCTATCGATATGCGACAATATTACCAAAAATATTACCACCATGGGAAAAAATTAAATAATTCAAATAAAGGAAAATGAAGCAACACTTAGACTATACTGGGATACAAAGAAATATCAGCTCCAGTTCAAAATTAATTTGGGACAAACCGCCCAAATATTTGATTCGTTGGGCTGTCACTAATCACTGTGATTGCAAAATTGTACATCCAAAAACTTTGGATTGAAAAGGCTAGATGGGACGAACAGCTTTCTGATGGCATATGGGAAGAAGTACGTATTCCACGCTGGATTGAAACTAACATGGAATGTGTAATAGAAATTCACGACTTCGCTGATGCTTCCGAAAAGGCGTATGCTGCAGTAATATGTAAAACTTGGGGGTTCAGTAAAGTTTTTAGTTGCCAAAACGAAGGTTAATCCACTTAAAAATCTGAAAACTTTACACAAGCTGGATCTTTGTGCTGCTGGTTTACTAGCAAAATTGATGAACGAAGTTTGCGCGATCATTGCAAGGGATCATATGGCCTATGCCTAGAGTGATTCAACAACAACCCTGAGGTAGATTGCAAATCCGAAGAACAAAGACAAATTCATTAGAAATCGAGTGGAAGAAATTCAAAAACTTCTACAAACTCTGGGGACACGTGAATACGAAAGATAACACAGCAGATGTGGCATCAAGATATATTGACACTCCCAAAATATTAAATATGGATATTTGGTAGAACGGACCCAAATGGCTTTCATTAACAGAAAAACAAGAGTCAACAACGATAACCAAATGCTTTATTGACGACGAGAGACCAAGATTCCTTTGTGAACAATTTAATTAAAAAATATTTAAGTTGGCGAAAACTACAAAGTGTGGGCATACACCTTACGCTTTCGTAAAAAGAAAAAAACACGATAATTTGCTACTTGGACGGCAATTCGCCAAACACAGAGAAAAACCTATAAACAAGAAATAAGCAAACTGTGTAATGGAAAACCAGTTAATAGTCCTAGCAAAATGACAAACCTTGACCCCTATTTAGATGAAAATGCTATACTAAAAGTGCGAGGTAGGCTAACAAATTCAGAGCAGCCCATAATCTTACCAAAAACAAACTTGAAGGCATTAATAATCAAAGATGCCCATCATGCAACCATACATGGTCATCAGGCGACAATACTGGATAATTGGATGAAAAATGCATTGAAACATTGTATACGTAGTATATGTTCTAAATGCATATGATTCAAGCAAGCTGTTGCAATACAGCTCATGGGTGATCTTCTATTAGTCAGAGTGTCGACACCAGTCTTTTTTTCAAAAGGGCAGGGACAAAAATTATTCAAGGTATATATCGCTTTATTTGGAAGCAGTCAGCGAATTATCAACAGAAGCATTTCTGGCGGCATTAAAAATATTGTTTGGCAGACGAGGGAAATCTCTACACGTTTATTCCGACAATGGAAATAATTTCGTCGGTGTAGGCAGATGGCTCGACAAAGATTTAAAAAAAGTAGTAAAACAAAATTGTGAAGTTGCACCAATCTTTGCTAATGAAGCAATACTTGGCATTTTATTCCCCGGCAGGACCACATTTTTGCGGAATGTGGGAGGCTTGTGTGAAAGGGATGAAATTTCACTTAAAAAGAGCAATCGGAGATACAAAGATGACGTTTGTGGACATGACAGACGTCCTAGCACAGATTGTGACATCATTAAACTCACGTCCATTAAACTCAGGACATTTTCTCATTGGGAGACACTGATATCCATGCCAACTGCAGAACCTGACACAAATATATTCACTTTAAACAAATGAAAGGTAATACAAAAAAACCAGCGTGATTTTTGGAAACGGAGGAATACCTAAACAAATTTAAAAGAAGGTTATTTTTTATTTTTTTTTGTACACAATATATTTATTTACTGGATCTGCTTTAATAACAGTAAGTGTACAAATCTTAAGAACTAAATTGCAAACATGATAGCTCGAGTTATGTAACTCTGAGCCATTTTCAAACTACGGCGCTCTCCTTAGAAGGCGGGAACATCTCTTCGCTGCAGACGGGAATTTCTTGTTGGGTTGCATAAAGCATTAGCTAGCGGATTTGGATGATTTCTCAGCTTTGGATTCAGTTTCTGTATCGCGTTTACCACTTCTAGGCTTGATATTTTAATTGCCACCAGATTTTCCTGGCCGTTAACAACAACTTCCGGCAAAATAAAATTATTAGTTGCGTCATTTGGTTATAATACATTACTTAAATGCTTTGCAAAGCAATTTGCCTTTTCTTCGTTACTACGTGTCCAGTTACCATTTGGGTCCCTGATTGACATATTCACTTCTATGGGAGGCTTAAATTTCTTTTGTGCTTTCCAGAGTGAGTATTGTTTGGCAGAATTTGGCGCTAGTTTTTATATGTATGTCTTGGCATCGTGATCTTCTGCTTGTTTCAGTGCGTTTTTCAGCTTCCTCTCTGCTGCTTTCAACTGCAACTTCACGGCTGGAGAGCGATATTCTTGCCATTCTCTCCGCAAGCGGCGCTAATTCTTTACTAATTTTTCTATTTCTGTATTTGTTAGGGTTCTTGGGCACGTAATAGGCTTTTTAGTTTTTGGAGTTGCTATGGTTGCCGCAGAAACAAGGACATTATTGAGCTCATTAATGTAGTCATCAATATCGTTTTCACAATTCAACATTGGGTTAATGTTAATATGACTACTAGTATATTTTTTGTATTTTAGCCAGTTTGTTTCTCTGTTTGTTAGTCTTGATTCTTGTGGAACTATCTTCGGGCGCTCGTAAATTTTTATTAGAACTGGTGAGTGGTCTGAAGACAACTCAGCAACTGTCACAGCTGATACAAGTTGCCTGTTGATTTTTCTTGAGACAGCAAAGTCTATTAAGTCAGGTATTTTCTTCCGATCGGTAGGCCAGTATGTTGGTTGACCTGAGGAAATACCATCTAAATTGTTCCGCTTGTTTATAATGGTATTGTATAGCTGACGGACTTTGGGGTTTATTAGACGGGATCCCCAATATACATGCTTTGCATTGTAGTCTCCGTCTCCTCCTGCTATAAATCTATCACCAAGATTATCAAAAAATTCCTTAAATTGATTTTCTGTGAGATTAAATTTTGGAGGTCAATAAATGGCTGAGAGATTTAGCTCTTTGCCATAATTATTCAATGTTACAGAGGTAGGTTGTAGATAATTGGTGGAGTAAGGCTGTAAGACGCAGTGTTTAAGGCGGTTTCTTAGAAGTATTCCAGGGCCGCCGTGCGCTTTGCCATTAGGATGGTTAGTGGGGTAGAATAGGTATATGAAAGTTATATTTATCCGTCAAGTGGGTTTCAGACAATAGCATTACGTCTATAGCAGGAAGATTTGTAGTATGTTATTCTGGGCTTTAATCAAGTCTTGGATCATTCTGTGCATAGTTGACATGAACTGTGTCATGCACTGCGTAAGGTTTAAAATCATCGATTCTGTACCTCCATTAGATTGGTTCTGTGGAATATTATCTGAATCATTCTTCAGAAGAAGAAGGTGATGTTGTAATCGTAAAGACCGAAAATACTCAACAAGCTAAATGGCTGCTTGGTAGAGTTATGGAATTTAATCTAGGACTAGATGGAAAAGTTCGTGTAGTATCGCTTAAACTTTAGAATAGTGTACTGAAACGACCAATCCAAAAATTAAGTACCCTAGTTACATGGTCGGGCAACAGTCAGGAAAAGTCAAGGATAAAACAAAAACACATATATTGACTACACTGAGGCCAATTAAATCGCCAAAACAAATGACAAATACAAATATGTACATATACTGAACAGTAAAATAGCAAAATACATACAGTCCACACATATCCAACATAGAACTAAGTGATAATTTTCACCGCGGCAAAATGTTCAAATATGTTTGAACATGATTAGTTTATTCACATGTCAGACATTAAGGAAACATATTATTTTCATATGAACATTTCCGTATGGAAAAAGAAGCCCACGTTGGACAATTGGAATGCTTTTAAATCGGCTCGAAACAGAGCGACACTCGTTATCAGAAGCTAAATACTGGTCTCTCAACAAAGGTTTTATGGCGTAACATTAAATGACTTGTAATGAGAATATCGAGTGTTCCTTAGAAGCAAATGTGGTTAATAATGACTTCCTTCTAAACTGTGCATCTCACAGTGACACTATTAGCTTTATATCTAGGGATGATCTCTTATTTAGGGATGCTTTTTTCAATTTTCAGCTGTTAGTGAATGTGATGTTGCAATGTGTATATTAAAAATTTCATTCAATGCAATAGGACATGATGGTTTACCAATTAAATGGAAAAATCGCAATGGAAAATTGGCACTATACTACCTGTCGCTAAAAAGAACCATCCTTGTAGTCGGCCTGATTTTCGACCAATAAGCATCCTCCCTCATTCGTAAACAAGCACAATTTAATAACTCCGTTTCGTTGACGACATTCTATCCAACATGGGTCAAGAAGTGTGCTCTTTTTGTTTAATTGCTTCGAGTGTTCGAGTAAAGAGATTTCGTCATTATAATGATTCCGTTGCGCTTGATCTATCAGTTTATACTTGGCTAAGTTCTGCTTGGAATAGTTCCTGGGTGTTGAATACAGGAAGCCCTTTGCAATGGTTAATGAATCGATATACATATATGTAAATATATGCAACGACTTTTAGTGCACGTGAAAGAGAAGAGAATCTTTCTAGTATGTTTCTAGCCTTTAGTGATATGAAAAGATTCGATTCTTCTCAACTCTGGGGTGTTAGATGTATGCGAATACTCATTCGGTTTAGATAATCATAATGGACACTTCCACCAGAGAGTGCTTGTGGCCAGATCTTTGGGTTTGCAACCGCGGCTTCCTAAGTCTGCTGGGCTGTCGTGACTAGAAACATGTCGTCAAGGAGTATTATTTATGTTATCCAAAACTTGAGACATCCTGTTTGCCACAAATATTTTCCATGTATGGGGGGGCTTCTCCATCCATTCTAACACTATTGAGGAATCTGTCCATAATGTTGTTTCATGCGAAGACATGTTGAGCTTTCATCGATTTTGCTTCACAAGCTTGGAAAGAAGAACAGCTCCGCAGAGTTCTAATCTGGGCAGATTGAGCGTTTGGAGTGGTGCTACCTCGCTTTTCGTGGCAAGTAATGAGGTTGCGAAGGAGTTTTCGCTAAGTGAAACTTCTAAATAGACGCATGCATAAAATTCTTTTTCAAAGGCGTCCGAAAATCCATGAATTTCAAATCTCTGAGTTGGCGTGAATTGATTGATCCCCCTGGGTATTTTTATAAGCTTGATTTCCGGAAGATTTTCTCTAAAACAGATCCATTTAATTAAATCACCGGGTTTTACTGTTACATCCCGTTCACTCCATCCAGAGTTGTTGGAAGAGGATTTTGGCCATAATCATTATTGGCGATAGCCATCCTGCCGGGTCAAAGAGTTTCGCTACCGCTGACAGAATTTTACGCTTGGTGCTTGCGTTTGTGGAAGGTATTGGGTTATAAGAATAAGGAAAGATGTCGGTTAGCGCATTCCATTATGGTTTTTGTCGAGCTTGAGTAGTGAAACTTCAGCAAATCTACGACTAGTAGATCTGAGTGTGGGATAGATTATAAAATGCTTGGGTGGTTTGCTGTAATTTTTCTTAACGGAAATCTTGCTGACTTTAGAGCTTCGATCACCTGTGACATAGATTCGATAGTGGACTGTATATCGTGACCTCCAAAGAGTATATCGTCTACGTATATTTCTCGTAGAAGAGCGTTAGTGGCTAGAGGGAATGAGTTCTTGGGGTCTTCTGCGAGTTGATGCAGAGTCCGAATTGCCAAATAAGGGGCACAGTTAACACTAAATGTGACTATGTTGAGTTTAAAATCTTGGATTAGGTACATTTTCTCAATGTCGCCGTTAAAAACAAACTTCGGCAGCCGCCACTTTCGTATTACGAGCATTAAGTCATTCAGTTAAGCTTCTGGGTATACTATGACAGTTGCGTTGCTATACTCAATTCCTACTCTTGCGTACACGTCGCGCACCCTGGAAACGAGAGCAACCCTGGTGCAAGATGCAGTAACCAAACCGTACGATAACGAACCCCGCAAACGTTTACAGGGTCATTATTTGAGGACATGCACCTGGAATGTCCGGTCTCTTAATTGGGAAGATGGCGCTGCCCAGTTGGTTGATGTCCTCGCTAAACTAAAGGTTGACATCACCACCGTCCAAGAAGTGTGATGGACGGGACAAGGCCGAAAGCGAGTGGGTTCTTGTGACATCTACTACAGCGGCCATATAAAGGAGCGCAAATTTGGTGTCGGATTTGTGGTGGTAGAGAGACTCCATCGTCGAGTACTGGCATTCACCCCGGCGGATGAACGTCTCGCCAGAACTCGCATCAAAGGGAAACTTGTCAACAAAAATGACTTTTTTGAGCGCCTAGAGCATACTTACGAACGCTGCTCCGACACGATGTGAAAATCGTGCTTGACGATTTTAATACCAGGGTGGACAGAAAAGGTATCTTTGGTACGACTGTTGGAAAATTCACCCTTCACAACAAAACATCCCCTAATGGGTTGAGGCTGATCGCGGCCCGAAATATGGTTGTCTGTAGTACTAGATTCCAGCACAAAAAAATACATCAAGCTACTTGGCTGTCCCCTGATCGAAAAACACAAAACCAGATCGATCATGTTGTGTAAGACGGAAGACATGTCTCCAGTGTTCTTGACGTGCGTACACTCCGAGGACTCAACATCGACTCGGACTACGGCGAATACTGCACCCGATGGAATGATGAGCTGTATGAGATATACGGCGACATTAACATAGTCCAGCGAATCAAGAAACAGCGGCTACGCTTGCTAGGTCATTTGGTCCGGATGGACAAGGATACTCCAGCTCGGAAAGTTTTCGATGCAGCACTCGCTGGTGGAAGCAGAAGAAGACCTCCACTCCGTTGGAAAGACCAGGTAGAGAGGGACGTGGCTCTACTTGGTATCTCCAATTGGCGTCAAGGAGTGAGGTAAAGGAATGAATGGCTCGTTGTTATCAATTCGGCTTAAATCGCGTAAGCGGTGTCTAGGCCAGTAAAGAAAACAAGCAAGCAAATGTTCAACTTCTTCTGAGCGGGTAATAAACTTTTCCTGCTCCTAGAATTTCCTCAAGAGTGCGTTGAGTGTGTCGTTTGTGGACTCTGTCACTTGAATCGTGAATGATGTTATTTTCTTCATAGAAGGGCCACTTATGTTTCATCCGAATATTGCATTCTGTGCCAGTAGCGTTCATTCAGCTAGGCGATGTAGTCCTTGGGTTAGAATTTGGGGCTGCTAGTGTTAGTGTATGCAATACTGGGAGATTTCCGGTTGACACTCTTACACTGGATAGAAAATGAGTGAGCTGGGATAGAATTATTGCCTGAGTTAGAACTTTTGGTGAAAGAAAGAGTTAAATCGCAAACATGTTTAGAGTTCAGTTCTGGATGACATTCCTCCTCCCATACCTGAAATTTCGTAATGGGTTTCTTTAACGGGTAAATCTACAACTTTTTGGATTGCGCGATTAACGTTACACAGTTTAACAAGCTCCGTGTGAAAATTTTGAGTGCGATTTTTGACCTCCACTCTGCGAGTATATGGGTTGAAGGTTAAGTAAGGTTTTTAACTGATTATCTACCAATATTCTGAGATTTTCGAATCGGGATCTCAGTGTTTCACAAGCAAGCGAAAAACTTTCATCACTAAGAGGCTACTATTTAACAATTTTTGTTACCGTAAATGGTACAACTTTTGGGCAGGGGGAAGTTAACTACGGTAAACATATTCCAAAATGTCGGTCAGTTTGAAAAACTTCTATATCACACGGTGGTATCTTAAGGCAAACTTCATTAAACGTTGGGTTATGAGAGGTATCGAGTGGTTGTTGGGTTGTTTGGGTGATAGCATTAACTCTAAATAGTTGTAATGCTTCCAGTATTTGTGACTTGCAGTTTAAGTAGCTTTCTGAGCATTTTCCATATTTTCATTCCGACTCGCCATGGATATTGCTTCATAAGCTTGTAGGAGACTGTTAAAGTTGCAGTCCAATTGTTGAACTTTGAGTAATGTCTCTGTCTGGTCACTCGCCAAGTCCGTTGACCATTGCACCAACGACCATATAACGCCGCTGCAACACCACTTGCGTTATGCCAAGCCCAATGTGCAAGGTGAACTTGTGAATGCCGGCTAAGATAAATTTCGATGAAGCAAAGTCCTTGGGCAGGATAACAGGTTACTTCATATCGGGGGAGACTTTGGAATGTTTGAATCTGCCTGCGACTCGCAGAACACCATCTTTGTCCAGAAAAGGCTGCAAGGCAAGAGACTGCTGCGAAGAAGTAATAGTTTTTTCACTCTGCAATGAGAAATTTCATCTTTAAAATAAAAATGTTGGGCATCGGCCATCTCTTGGCTTGATGGCGGCCCAGATAGCTTTTCGGTTGACTGATGTCCCTTGAAGTTAAAGTTGTGAAAGAATCTCAGGACATATGCGATTATTCGACGTAACTTAGAAAATGATGAATAATTCGTAAAAATCGACCAGTATCCACTATGGGCTGGAACAGTATTACGGACTCCAATCTCCGTAAAGTGTTTGGTGGAAGATTGCTTCCAGAACTGATTTCTGCTGCGCAAAAACTCAGGATCCGACCACCACAGCTGATGGTTCAACACAACAGTTGGAGCTACGTCTAGTGAAGTACAGTCTGCAGGATTTTGTTCGGATCTGACATAACTCCAGTACTCGAATGGCAAAACTTCCTGAATCTCAGCAACACGGTTGCTGCACACAGTTCCAATCACGGTAAAGTAGTTGGCTTCATTGGTGCTACTTTCCTCTTAAAGTAATCGTAACTCGTCCATCAGTCTGCGTTAATAGCAGCAGCGTAGGCGCGTTCTGATGCGTCAGAAAATACGTGAAGCTTGACCATTGAAGCAAACGTACCACAGCCAATCCAGCCAATCTTCAAATCTGCCAACTGCCGAAGCTCGGAGCGGTGCTCAAACCAATGCGGTGCGATTGTTTTAGGTACGAGAGCATCCCAGCCGACTTCTGAGCTCCAGATATATCGGAATCACATCTTGGACTTTATTGTAGTTGAAGCCAGCAATCCCAACGAAAAGGGAACTAGCGTCTTATAAAAACGTTCTCTTGGTCAAAATGACAGGCGGTAGTTTGATATTAATAGCGATTGTGAAATGGTTTGTCTCTGTGTTCCATATAAGACCTAAGGCGTGAACAACCTTATCTTCGGCTATTAGTGTGAAATTGTTTTCGAGGAATTGGATACGCCCTCGTTTAGCATAGCGCAGTTTGACGCCCACTTACGAAGTTCTAAGCCACCTTCACACAGAATACTCGAAACATCTCGCTGTAAAGCTGGAAAATCATTTCATACGAAGCATCAAGTCGTCCATGTAAAAGTCTTTAAGTATAACGGCGACGGCCCTCTTGTTGTTGTTGCGAGAACACCTTGCGCTTTGTTGCATGACTTTGACAGCCAAGCGGGATGCAGCTTGTACACCATAAGTAACGCGAAGCATTCTGCAGCCTTGAATCGGCATTGACGGCTCAGAATGCCAAATGATTCTTTGTAAATCGATATGTTTCGGTAATACGCAGACTTGGCGACGTCTGCAGTAACAGGAAACTTACGGACTTACATATACGTTCTGAATAGTGTCAACATCAAAACCAGATCTTCCTGTAGTTGCAGGCCAACCAACAATGTTAAGAGAGTTTCTAGACGTGGTTTTCGCGGATACATTGAAAACTACTCGTAACTTTGTTGTTACACTCGACAGGACATGTAATACTGATCGGTCGTTGTGCCAGTCGCCGGTTCCATATGACGCATTTCGATTAGTTCATCCATGAATTCCTTGTAGCGTTGACGTTCTGAAATCTCCTAGGGCACGTCAGATTTCAGCGGTAGATCGGCGATAAATCGGCCGTCAGTCGTCCTTTAATGCGTAGCCTCAAAATTATCTTCGCAGAAACGCTCTTCTGTAGTCAGATGCCTTCTGAACGGCCTTTCTTCTAATTCCCAAAGTCGAGTCAAAGCTCTTTCGAGTTGCGTATTGCAATGTAACAAGTGGATACGGGGAGCTAGATCGCCATCAATTTTCACAAATAATACCGAAAGCTGTTCTTTGAGTCAAAGGAGTGCACATTAGACGGTCCACCACGTCCATCCTGATTAAAATGTCTATTTTTCCAAGCTTCATGTATTGGGTATCTGCTAGAATCAGTCCTTGATTGTGGGGCCATGCAGCTGCCGTTACAGTTTTCATCGGTAAATTGCTAGTGATTTTGGGTAATATTAACGCGTTCAAAGCAAACTTTTCGTTACAGCAGTGGAAACAGAGTGTAAAGTGTTTTCACCTCTTGATCGCCCTCCTTCTAACGAGCCAAGTAATTACGACGACAGACGACTCTAGGTAGACCCACACGTTGAATACATGATTCGGTTGCGAAGAAGCATGTGACCCAGAGTCGTATAGTAATCTTGCGGGTTGCCAACATCCGGCGCAACCGCGAATCTCTGCCTCTGAAGCGGTTGCATTAACGGACCTACTATTAGACTGGACAATAGATGTCCGTCAATTATTGTAGACAATGTAACATGAGGAACTACATATGTATCAGCATATGATGACGTTGACCGCAAATTCTGCACGCTGAAGCACTGTTACATCCGGTTAGGAAATGTCGCGAACTTAAACAATTTAAACATAACCGCAATTCCTTAACTAGCTTATATTTTGCGGACGGATCCAAAAAAGTAAATTTGTTGCATGTATTCAAATTTTATGCGGACCTTTACAGCATGGATAACTTATGGTACTATTTTGATAGGACAACGCATGATAATTTTTTACCTTTGGTGGTGGTGGTGCAACGAACCCGAAGTTGGACTCTTATTTCCAAAAACGCTGATAGCTGTTCAAAAGTAGGCGGTTTGTCACTGACGAGCGACAGCACCCCTTGCTTCCTGGTCTCGAATGAGAGCTTGTTTACAATCTCGTGCCCCAGCAAATCGTCCCAAAATTCCACAGGCCGACCCAATACCTTTACCTCGCGAATGTGTTGCTGATAAGCGTCGAGAACATCTTTGAGGGAGATGCCTGTATCATTCCGCCTCAACGATGGCACGCATGATCATGATCTAACCTAGTTCTGACCTTTGTCCTAATCTCTTTGAGCCTCTTTGCTCGCTCCTGGCAATTTAATTTCTCTTGATCTCCTAGGCTGTCTATGAAGTCTCTACTGCCTTCTACCGCCATTTACAAAATATTGCGTAGCTCCTCATACTTCGTGCTGCGCTGTCCTAATGCAACGTGCTTCCTTCGCTAACTGTTGGTCCCATGTGCTCTGGTTCTCCGACACATAAGCCCAAAGTGGTGTCTTAATTATTTGGTCTATCCTCTCGGCCGGATTAGCCTGTGGGTGATAGAGTGCGGTGTACCGGGGTTGGACGCCATAGCTACCTCAGAGGCTTCGAAGCTCTCGACTCCTAAATTGGGGTCTATTGTCACACACAACCGACCGAGGAAATCCAAACAAAAAAAAAACACATTGTACTACAATTGTTTGCATACGCTTTTTGCCATGGCAGTACGCAAAAGTTTAGGTGTATGGATTAATAAGTGCGGGTTTTTCGACAATTAAGACTATATGGTGAAAAAATGCCTTGATCAACTCCTAATACTTTTGCAAGTTCTTCTTGCGTCTGGCATGCATCTGCGTCGGCATGCAAGGATCGGCAGTACTAACTTCAGCACACTACGGGATAGCATATCTGGAACCACATGTTCCTTGTATTTCCGATGCACTACGTATCGTACTGCTGGAGCTTCACAGCCAATCTCTCTAACCTACTACACGGATCCTTCAACTTGTTAAACCAAATAAGTGAATAATGATCTGTAATTACCGTAAACTTAACGCCCTAAACATAGTGTCGCAGTTTCTCACCCGTCCACAGACACTCCTTTTCGGTCGTCGAATAATTTCGCTCTCCTTTGATCAAAGACCTACTCAAATATGCTATGACCCTCTCACCGTCATCAAACATTTGCGTTAACACCGCACCTATACCGAAATCAGACGCGTCTGTCTGGATTGTGAAAGGTCTATCAAAATTCGGGCAACTTAAAACCGGAGCCTTTTTAAGTTCGGCTTTTCTTAGTTAAATCGGTGAGAGACCTAACTAATTCTGCAAAGTCTTTAATAAATCTGCGGTACCAGGACACTGTTACTATAAATGACCAAACCTGCTATACGTTCTTCGGTACCTCAATCCGAAGCATCGCCTCTACCTTCTCGGGGTCTACGTATAGACTGTTCTTGTCAACCACGTAGCCCAAATACTTCAATTCGGACCAACGAAAATTACATTTATCCCTATTTAATCTAAGTCCTGCTCTAATCCAAAACAATCTTCAAAATCTGTAAATGCTTCTCATAATTATTGGTAACGATAATAATATCGTCCAAATACACAAAAACATGGGGTTCTAACTCTGGTCATATGACCGAATCTATAAATCTCAGCCAAGTTGCCGGTGCATTATGTAGTCCATATGGCATCCTTTTAAACTGAAGCTAAGAGATACCAAGTTTCTGTCCAGTCTGGGTATTAAGTCCGCCTATTGGCGAATTCCGGTGCAGGAGCAGCCGAGGCCCCGGTACCAGGTATAGCCCTCTACCTGGTACCGCCAATAGGTGGACTTAATATCCAGACTGGACAGAAACTTAGTATCTCTTAGCTTATCTAAGATCGCCCACACATACTGAATTGGGTAGCTATCATTCTCGGTGCATTTGTTCAAAGCCCCATAATCTACACAAAACCTAGATGTACCATCTTTTTTCTAATCAGAGACGTCCAAGGACTATGTGATTTCTCTCTCACTCCTTTGTCGAGCATATCCTTAATCTCCTCGTCCATACGCAACTGTATGACGGGAGAAACAGGGTAATACCTCTATTCTACAGGTTCAACTCCTGCTTCTACCCGGATCTTATATTCGACTAAATGGGTCCGACCTAGTTCTTCCGGCATAGCCTGGAACCCCCTAGCTATTAAATGCCCTAACCAATGCCAAGGATTACGCCCGGAGGTAACTCTGGAACCAAGAGGCATTCCAGGAGAACCGACTTGCCCTCCACCTCGATTAGCAACAAAACCGAATCAAACACCGAGATATGACTTCCATCCTCGAGAGTCACTCTCAAAAAATTAGAAACCGAACTCACCCTAATACCATATCCGCTCAATTTTTTCCAACGTAATCTGCATATTACTGTTCTGGTCGCTCCAGAATCTAACAAAGCCCTAAAAGAAAAGCCATGAATTCTAATATCCAAATACGTGCATTCGTCGTAACCGTTCGTCACCAACGAAAACACCTCTTCAAACTCAACACCTACGTTTACCAGCTCGGAGTTAGCAGGTTCACTAACTCGCCCTACTAGACCGCCTGCCCTGCTGTCCTACGGGTCTATCTTCCGTTTCCCGATCTATTGTCCGACCTGACAACCCTGTCACTCGACCGAGAATTCCCTATTATTTTATCCGACCTACCGTTCCTTACGGGCCCTGACCTGAAGGGGTTGTGGCTTCGCCCACCACCGGAAGACGTACTACTTTGGGTACCCGGGGAGCCACTCGGCTTCGCTGCACACACCCTGCAGTGCCGCTTCATGACTCCAAGTCTACCGCAACCGAAGCACTTAATCCCCTTCTTGCAGTCTGCCGAAATGTGGCCAAACCGCCTACAATTAAAGCAAGGTCCGGCTCAGCTACAGCCGCAATCTCTACACTAGCCGAGACAAAAGCCAAGTCAGGTTCCAACAAACCTTTGGCCTTATGACGCGGAGGAGAGACAAAAGCATTCACCGACGACCTCACTGCCTACCCAAAGCAACTAGCCCCTTAATCGACCCTATCGTAACCAGTCCCAAGTGGGTCTGGTAGAACGGAAGGATATTCGCCCTGACCAATCCTAAAATTCTCTCTCTGACAGAGGCTCCTGAAGCCCACCAAACATGATATACATAGCCGCTACACACACATCAATGGACTCATTCGCTCCCTGACTCCTTCGCCTAATTTCGTCTAGTGAGAGATAGCTGAGGTGCAAAAACTCCAATTTCAACTCTCTTACTAGCTTCTCCCAACTACCTAAAGACTTGCTGGCGACATACCTGCTTTTTCGCCGTCAAAGTGGACGTCCCACTTCGACAAATTCTCCGGTTTCCGAGACTAAACTTTCTCTTCAACTACGCGTCGTATATCCACGGGCGGGGGTGCTACCGCGTCCGCACGAGTGACACCCGAGGGCCCAACCGAACCGTTCGGCGAGATGGAGCAACAACTTGCTCTTCGCGCCCGTCCTATTCGCGATAAGCACCATTCCATTTTCGCCATCGCTTACGCTCCACGCGATGGCTTTTCTCCATCCGAAACCGACGCAATTAAATTTTCTTCCGCCTCCAGTTTCGACTTGACTGCCGTCTTATCTTCATAGAAACTAAAGGAGTAGTCCTGAAAGAGGTTTACCGACCCTCTTCGCTCGATTAATGCCGATGCCCTAAGGGACTTCCTCATAACTTCGACCGTACCGATTGGAAGGCCACGTACCTCCATCTCGTACGCGAGCTCGTCCTGCGCTAAGCGATTAATCTCCATGACAAAATAATAAACGTAAACTCGGTAAGAAAAGATTTTAAAATAAAAAAGAGGAAAAGAAGAAAAAACCAAGATAAAAAAATAGATATAAAAAAAATTTCAATTATAATGAAAATTACAATAAAAAAAGAAGCTATTACCCTAATGTGGTAAATGCGCTGCCCTATACTGGCTCAACAAAATACCCTATCATTTATACATCAAAAGAGCCTAACCACAAGAAACACAAAAAATTTCATAAAAAATAAAAAAAAAAAATAAAAATTGAGACACAAACTACTTTAGTAACAAAAATTTAGTAAAAGTCTATACAATTCCAAAAAAAAATATTTAATTTAAATAAAAATTAATAACAAAATTTTTTATTTAACGAAAAATAAAAAAACACGATTTAATTCAATGGGACTAATACTGGTTACTTTTTACTCTACCCACTTGACGAACAGGCTGCACTAACAAAACATATTTTTGGGGTGCACCCGAGGTGTAGTTCAACGGAGCTGGTTACGAACCCACTCGCACTACTGCCGTGCTGCTGAGGGTAACTTTAACCCGCCTGTATGACTGGGCTCTGGGTGCGGGATGCTATAGGGATGGGGAGTGACACTGTCGGCACGCCCAAGCCTACGAAACAATGGAAAAACAATAAAGTGATACTTAGCAATTTCTGGTCGGGCGTGCCTCCCGACTTCAAACAACAATCCCCGACTGGCTTTACAATTTTCACTACCAGGCTTCAACTGCGCTTATCCAAATATTTGCCTAGAATGGCAAAACACTATTTATTTATTTTGCGTCTGCAAAAAAGAATTTATTCGCTTTCAAGGATAGCGAGACGCACTTACGAGCCAGACCGCAAGCTACGCGTCAGCCTTCAGAATTCTCGGGCGAGTGTGTATTGGTGCGATCAGTACGCGAGAATCTTATCATAAAATCCTGTCCACTCAGTAGTATCACTTGAGAATGTCGGCAGCTCCATCTTCGGTAGGCGTATGGCTGCGGACACGAATGCAGACGCGGAGGCAGGTGCGGTTGGCATATCCGATCGGCATTTTAACACGCGGTTATAATTCAACAATGTGGTTGCCTACCAAGATTCGGCTTGGATGCCCAAGTTTTCTTCGACTTCAATATTGGCGACACCGCTCGAATTCTCCACTGCATCTTAAGTTGCATTAAACCGAGACCACTGTTCGTTTAACAGCTATAGGTAGCTTGTTGCCGTTTCTAAGT
This sequence comes from Ceratitis rosa, assembly GCA_037013455.1. Lineage (NCBI taxonomy): Eukaryota > Metazoa > Arthropoda > Insecta > Diptera > Tephritidae > Ceratitis > Ceratitis rosa. Next base: position 403,207 of record JAWMAG010000048.1, read on the forward strand.
CCATAGTAAATGCCTCGTCAATAATTCTTACCATATAACGTTTAATGACCCTAAGAGCAGAATCGCGAGATTTGACCGAGCTCGACATTTTACCTTTAATTAAAATTTGCACTTTAGACCATAACGCAAAATTTGTTCGGTATTAATGCAATTCAATGTGTGTATGTACGTGCTCTTTGTGTATATGTGTGGTTGTATATATTGTACATATTTATATAAATATGTATCAAACACAATGCACAAAAAATTCTTCGCTTGCGAGCGGGGGTATATTAAATATATTTAAAATTGCATTTATTAAGATAACACCAGAATGTTGGTATACAAATATTTTTTTTGTTTATGCGAACGGGATTAGCTATCAATCATATAAATTGTATTATATATAATAATTGTTTTTTGTTTATGCAAGCGGGATTAGCTATCCGGCTCGAAGGACCAGAATGGTGTTGCGGGAGCGGCACTTTCCACAGCAAAACTTTAAGCGAGGTTCCGCGGACACAGCGAACGACACTCTTTTGAAAAATACTTGCGGATATTTTAGAACTGCGGTGGAACACTTTAAAAATAAATGCACACACGTATTTCTGAGTTTTAAAACTTCAACTTTATTTTAAATTATTAGCGTTTTTATACATTTCTCATGCGAGCGGTAAAAACTACCACTTTAGTTATGTGCGAATACAGTAAACCAAAACAAAAAGGAGGAGAATCATTTAATATAGCCAATACACCAATATGAAAAATGATACAAAGCAAATTTACCACTGGAATTAACCCCTGAGTGAGTCAACTATTTTAACACTTGTGTGTGCAAATACATATAAGTTTGTTAGAATGTGCAAGGCGTACATACAGATATAAATTTATAAACAAACAGCATACGAGTATATAAACTCAACAGGTTCAATTGTACATACATATGAGTTTATGTAATAACGATGTGTACTTACTCTGCCATACTTATTTTTATTTTTGGGTTTTACTTAGCCGAATCAGAATCCGTATCGTGAAGTTTGTTTCGTCCTTAGCGGTCCTCTGCTTGTGATGTCGCGTACTGGCCGCAACAAAAACTTCTTTTGTGTTTGTTTGTTCATCTCCTTTGTTTTGCCTAATATTCCTTTCACTCCAAGCGTTGGCAGTGGCATCTGTCGGCAAAAAAAGGAGATGACAAAAACTAACAAGCGACCGGCCAGCTTAGTGGAGACGGCGTGGGTCAACAGCTAAGTGCAAGAACAACAACTACTAGCAAGAACAAAACCAAGTAAAATGATCACCGCTGACTTAGATAAACGAAGATCGCACAACAATAATTAAACACTAGAGCAAAACTAAACGTACATGTACACACATAAAATAATCAAAATATGTTTTTGGGGTGCACCCGAGGTGTGGTCCAACCAAACTGGTTACGAACCCACTCGCACTACTCCCGTGCTGCCGGGGGTAACTTTAACCCGCCTGTATGACTGGGCTCTGGGTGCGGGAGCGACACTGTCGGCACGACAAAAAAAAACGTACGAAAACAATAAATGATACTTAGCAGTTGCTCGGTCGGGTGTGAGTACCCAACTTCGGTGCTCCTCCGGTGATGCCGCCAAACTTCGGTTCCGCCACTCGAAACCACTAAAAACAACACTACTATATAACACTATGGGCTTCGACTGCCCTTACTTGGCTTCAACTGCCAAAAAAATATTTGCCTCGACTGGCACTATAAAAAAAAAATCTTAAATAAAATCTTGTTTTTATCCTTTTTTCCAAAACACTCGCACGTCTGCGTCAAAAAAGGTGTTGGCGCTTTCGTAGATTGCTAGAATCTGATCCGGCACGCACTTACGAGCCAGGCCGCAAGCTACGCGTCGGCCGTCAGAATTCTCAGGCGAGTGTGTATTGGTGCCCAATCATTTGGCGCCGCCCCCATTACCCAAAGGGATAGAGTTATATAGCGCACGCCACCATGGCACAACAAGTACACTGGGATAATTTTCCCCTCGCCATATAAAAAGAAAAGCGACACCCCTTTTTACGGAATACCCGCGCAAAGCATTCCGTTTCCCTAATATTTGTTAGTGGAGGAACCGTTTTGATGAACATCTCCTTTTGGAGACTTATTCCACTGGGTAGGCACACACCGAGTACAACCGTGCCAACAATTCATGGCTTTGAATTATACAATTATTTGCCGACAGATGCCACTGCCAACGCTTGGAGTGAAAGGAATGTTAGGCAAAACAAAGGAAATGAACAAACAAACACAAAAGAAGTTTTTGTTGCGGCCAGTACGCGACAACTCCACCCCTTCCTCAACGAAAAGGAAGGAATCTTCCTTTTGGTCAGGAAATGGAAATCTCCTACCGTACCCTATCCATCCCTATATGGCCTCAACTCCTTAACGTTCCAAGTCCCTTTGTCTTTGCCTAAGTCATCTGTCAGTGTTTATGTCCACGGTGACACTCTCTTCCTAACAATAAACGGCCCTATATCAATACTTTGGCGCTAACTTCGCTGCATAAAAATTCGCTGCATCCGACAGCATAAAATTCTTCCTCCACACTAACTCTCCAGGCATATACTGTACATCTCGACGCCTGAGATTGTACTGCCTCGCAAGCTTCTCACTCGCCTGCTCTAACCTAGTTCTAATGTTGGTCCTAATCTCTTCGAGCCTCTTTGCCCGCTCCTAACAATTTAATTTCTCCTGATCTCCTAAACTGTCTATGAAGTCCCTACGGCCTTCTACCGCCATTTCCCTACCGAAATTCACAAAATATGACGTAGCTCCTAACACTTCGTGTTGCGCTGTCCTAATACAGCATGCTACCTTCGCTAACTGTTGGTCCCACGTCCTCTGGTTCTCTGATATATAAGCCCTAAGTGTCGTTTTAATAATCTGGTTTATCCTCTCGGCCGGATAAGCCTGTGGGTGTGCGGTGTACCGGAGTTGGACGCCATAGTCACCGCAGAGGCCCCGAAGCTCTCGACTCCTAAATTGGGGTCCATTATCACACACAACCGACCGAGGAACTCCAAACAAAAGAAATACATTGTCCTCCAATTGTTTGCATACGCTTTTTGCCGTGGCAGTACGCAAAGGGAATAGGAGGGGAAATTTGGAAAAGTAGTCCACTACTGTCAAAATATACTGGTAGCCTTGTGACGACTTCACTAAAGGCCCTACCAGATCTACACAAATCATTTCCCAAGGCTCGACTGCCTTGGTCCTCTCTATCATACCCCCAGCTGGCTGTGAATTCTCAGGTTTCACCTGTTGACAAGTTTTACACGCCCTAACATATTTCGCAATGTCCGACTTCATCCTTGGCCAGTCGTCTTTTTCACACCCATATGGCCTGCTAACGGATTGTCGTGACATTGTTTTAAAATCTCACCTCTACCATCACGCCCTATTACTCTTTTCCACTCTTTTGAATCGCCGTAAACAGAAGGAAATCTCGACCTAACAAACTTGTAGAGGTTGCCACCTTCAACTCTCCACGCTGGATACGACAAAGGCTTTTTCTCTACTAACCGAATCATCCTTACCAACCAAGGATCGGCAGTAGTCACCTCAGCAATAACTGGCACACTTCGGGATAGCATATCTGGAACCACATGTTCCTTGCCTTTCCGATGCACTATATCAAAATCGTACTGCTGGAGTTTCAAAGCCCACACGGATCCTTCCACTTATTCAACCAAATGAGCGAATAATGGTCCGTAACAACCGTAAACTTAGCGCCCTCAACATATGATCGCAGTTTCTCAACCGCCCACAGAACCACTAGACACTCCTTTTCGGTCGTCGAGTAATTTCGCTCTCCTTTGTTCAAGGACCTACTCAAATAAGCTATCACCCTCTCACCGTCATCAAACATCTGCGTTAACACCGCACCTACACCGAAATCAGACGCGTCTGTCTGGATTGTGAAAGGTCTATCAAAATCCGGGCAACTCAAAACCGGATAACTTATGGTACTATTTTGATAGGACAACGCATGATAATTTTTTACCTTTGGTGGTGGTGGTGCAACGAACCCGAAGTTGGACTCTTATTTCCAAAAACGCTGATAGCTGTTCAAAAGTAGGCGGTTTGTCACTGACGAGCGACAGCACCCCTTGCTTCCTGGTCTCGAATGAGAGCTTGTTTACAATCTCGTGCCCCAGCAAATCGTCCCAAAATTCCACAGGCCGACCCAATACCTTTACCTCGCGAATGTGTTGCTGATAAGCGTCGAGAACATCTTTGAGGGAGATGCCTGTATCATTCCGCCTCAACGATGGCACGCATGATCATGATCTAACCTAGTTCTGACCTTTGTCCTAATCTCTTTGAGCCTCTTTGCTCGCTCCTGGCAATTTAATTTCTCTTGATCTCCTAGGCTGTCTATGAAGTCTCTACTGCCTTCTACCGCCATTTACAAAATATTGCGTAGCTCCTCATACTTCGTGCTGCGCTGTCCTAATGCAACGTGCTTCCTTCGCTAACTGTTGGTCCCATGTGCTCTGGTTCTCCGACACATAAGCCCAAAGTGGTGTCTTAATTATTTGGTCTATCCTCTCGGCCGGATTAGCCTGTGGGTGATAGAGTGCGGTGTACCGGGGTTGGACGCCATAGCTACCTCAGAGGCTTCGAAGCTCTCGACTCCTAAATTGGGGTCTATTGTCACACACAACCGACCGAGGAAATCCAAACAAAAAAAAAACACATTGTACTACAATTGTTTGCATACGCTTTTTGCCATGGCAGTACGCAAAAGTTTAGGTGTATGGATTAATAAGTGCGGGTTTTTCGACAATTAAGACTATATGGTGAAAAAATGCCTTGATCAACTCCTAATACTTTTGCAAGTTCTTCTTGCGTCTGGCATGCATCTGCGTCGGCATGCAAGGATCGGCAGTACTAACTTCAGCACACTACGGGATAGCATATCTGGAACCACATGTTCCTTGTATTTCCGATGCACTACCTATCGTACTGCTGGAGCTTCACAGCCAATCTCTCTAACCTACTACACGGATCCTTCAACTTGTTAAACCAAATAAGTGAATAATGATCTGTAATTACCGTAAACTTAACGCCCTAAACATAGTGTCGCAGTTTCTCACCCGTCCACAGACACTCCTTTTCGGTCGTCGAATAATTTCGCTCTCCTTTGATCAAAGACCTACTCAAATATGCTATGACCCTCTCACCGTCATCAAACATTTGCGTTAACACCGCACCTATACCGAAATCAGACGCGTCTGTCTGGATTGTGAAAGGTCTATCAAAATTCGGGCAACTTAAAACCGGAGCCTTTTTAAGTTCGGCTTTTCTTAGTTAAATCGGTGAGAGACCTAACTAATTCTGCAAAGTCTTTAATAAATCTGCGGTACCAGGACACTGTTACTATAAATGACCAAACCTGCTATACGTTCTTCGGTACCTCAATCCGAAGCATCGCCTCTACCTTCTCGGGGTCTACGTATAGACTGTTCTTGTCAACCACGTAGCCCAAATACTTCAATTCGGACCAACGAAAATTACATTTATCCCTATTTAATCTAAGTCCTGCTCTAATCCAAAACAATCTTCAAAATCTGTAAATGCTTCTCATAATTATTGGTAACGATAATAATATCGTCCAAATACACAAAAACATGGGGTTCTAACTCTGGTCATATGACCGAATCTATAAATCTCAGCCAAGTTGCCGGTGCATTATGTAGTCCATATGGCATCCTTTTAAACTGAAGCTAAGAGATACCAAGTTTCTGTCCAGTCTGGGTATTAAGTCCGCCTATTGGCGAATTCCGGTGCAGGAGCAGCCGAGGCCCCGGTACCAGGTATAGCCCTCTACCTGGTACCGCCAATAGGTGGACTTAATATCCAGACTGGACAGAAACTTAGTATCTCTTAGCTTATCTAAGATCGCCCACACATACTGAATTGGGTAGCTATCATTCTCGGTGCATTTGTTCAAAGCCCCATAATCTACACAAAACCTAGATGTACCATCTTTTTTCTAATCAGAGACGTCCAAGGACTATGTGATTTCTCTCTCACTCCTTTGTCGAGCATATCCTTAATCTCCTCGTCCATACGCAACTGTATGACGGGAGAAACAGGGTAATACCTCTATTCTACAGGTTCAACTCCTGCTTCTACCCGGATCTTATATTCGACTAAATGGGTCCGACCTAGTTCTTCCGGCATAGCCTGGAACCCCCTAGCTATTAAATGTCCTAACCAATGCCAAGGATTACGCCCGGAGGTAACTCTGGAACCAAGAGGCATTCCAGGAGAACCGACTTGCCCTCCACCTCGATTAGCAACAAAACCGAATCAAACACCGAGATATGACTTCCATCCTCGAGAGTCACTCTCAAAAAATTAGAAACCGAACTCACCCTAATACCATATCCGCTCAATTTTTTCCAACGTAATCTGCATATTACTGTTCTGGTCGCTCCAGAATCTAACAAAGCCCTAAAAGAAAAGCCATGAATTCTAATATCCAAATACGTGCATTCGTCGTAACCGTTCGTCACCAACGAAAACACCTCTTCAAACTCAACACCTACGTTTACCAGCTCGGAGTTAGCAGGTTCACTAACTCGCCCTACTAGACCGCCTGCCCTGCTGTCCTACGGGTCTATCTTCCGTTTCCCGATCTATTGTCCGACCTGACAACCCTGTCACTCGACCGAGAATTCCCTATTATTTTATCCGACCTACCGTTCCTTACGGGCCCTGACCTGAAGGGGTTGTGGCTTCGCCCACCACCGGAAGACGTACTACTTTGGGTACCCGGGGAGCCACTCGGCTTCGCTGCACACACCCTGCAGTGCCGCTTCATGACTCCAAGTCTACCGCAACCGAAGCACTTAATCCCCTTCTTGCAGTCTGCCGAAATGTGGCCAAACCGCCTACAATTAAAGCAAGGTCCGGCTCAGCTACAGCCGCAATCTCTACACTAGCCGAGACAAAAGCCAAGTCAGGTTCCAACAAACCTTTGGCCTTATGACGCGGAGGAGAGACAAAAGCATTCACCGACGACCTCACTGCCTACCCAAAGCAACTAGCCCCTTAATCGACCCTATCGTAACCAGTCCCAAGTGGGTCTGGTAGAACGGAAGGATATTCGCCCTGACCAATCCTAAAATTCTCTCTCTGACAGAGGCTCCTGAAGCCCACCAAACATGATATACATAGCCGCTACACACACATCAATGGACTCATTCGCTCCCTGACTCCTTCGCCTAATTTCGTCTAGTGAGAGATAGCTGAGGTGCAAAAACTCCAATTTCAACTCTCTTACTAGCTTCTCCCAACTACCTAAAGACTTGCTGGCGACATACCTGCTTTTTCGCCGTCAAAGTGGACGTCCCACTTCGACAAATTCTCCGGTTTCCGAGACTAAACTTTCTCTTCAACTACGCGTCGTATATCCACGGGCGGGGGTGCTACCGCGTCCGCACGAGTGACACCCGAGGGCCCAACCGAACCGTTCGGCGAGATGGAGCAACAACTTGCTCTTCGCGCCCGTCCTATTCGCGATAAGCACCATTCCATTTTCGCCATCGCTTACGCTCCACGCGATGGCTTTTCTCCATCCGAAACCGACGCAATTAAATTTTCTTCCGCCTCCAGTTTCGACTTGACTGCCGTCTTATCTTCATAGAAACTAAAGGAGTAGTCCTGAAAGAGGTTTACCGACCCTCTTCGCTCGATTAATGCCGATGCCCTAAGGGACTTCCTCATAACTTCGACCGTACCGATTGGAAGGCCACGTACCTCCATCTCGTACGCGAGCTCGTCCTGCGCTAAGCGATTAATCTCCATGACAAAATAATAAACGTAAACTCGGTAAGAAAAGATTTTAAAATAAAAAAGAGGAAAAGAAGAAAAAACCAAGATAAAAAAATAGATATAAAAAAAATTTCAATTATAATGAAAATTACAATAAAAAAAGAAGCTATTACCCTAATGTGGTAAATGCGCTGCCCTATACTGGCTCAACAAAATACCCTATCATTTATACATCAAAAGAGCCTAACCACAAGAAACACAAAAAATTTCATAAAAAATAAAAAAAAAAAATAAAAATTGAGACACAAACTACTTTAGTAACAAAAATTTAGTAAAAGTCTATACAATTCCAAAAAAAAATATTTAATTTAAATAAAAATTAATAACAAAATTTTTTATTTAACGAAAAATAAAAAAACACGATTTAATTCAATGGGACTAATACTGGTTACTTTTTACTCTACCCACTTGACGAACAGGCTGCACTAACAAAACATATTTTTGGGGTGCACCCGAGGTGTAGTTCAACGGAGCTGGTTACGAACCCACTCGCACTACTGCCGTGCTGCTGAGGGTAACTTTAACCCGCCTGTATGACTGGGCTCTGGGTGCGGGATGCTATAGGGATGGGGAGTGACACTGTCGGCACGCCCAAGCCTACGAAACAATGGAAAAACAATAAAGTGATACTTAGCAATTTCTGGTCGGGCGTGCCTCCCGACTTCAAACAACAATCCCCGACTGGCTTTACAATTTTCACTACCAGGCTTCAACTGCGCTTATCCAAATATTTGCCTAGAATGGCAAAACACTATTTATTTATTTTGCGTCTGCAAAAAAGAATTTATTCGCTTTCAAGGATAGCGAGACGCACTTACGAGCCAGACCGCAAGCTACGCGTCAGCCTTCAGAATTCTCGGGCGAGTGTGTATTGGTGCGATCAGTACGCGAGAATCTTATCATAAAATCCTGTCCACTCAGTAGTATCACTTGAGAATGTCGGCAGCTCCATCTTCGGTAGGCGTATGGCTGCGGACACGAATGCAGACGCGGAGGCAGGTGCGGTTGGCATATCCGATCGGCATTTTAACACGCGGTTATAATTCAACAATGTGGTTGCCTACCAAGATTCGGCTTGGATGCCCAAGTTTTCTTCGACTTCAATATTGGCGACACCGCTCGAATTCTCCACTGCATCTTAAGTTGCATTAAACCGAGACCACTGTTCGTTTAACAGCTATAGGTAGCTTGTTGCCGTTTCTAAGTCCATAGTAAATGCCTCGTCAATAATTCTTACCATATAACGTTTAATGACCCTAAGAGCAGAATCGCGAGATTTGACCGAGCTCGACATTTTACCTTTAATTAAAATTTGCACTTTAGACCATAACGCAAAATTTGTTCGGTATTAATGCAATTCAATGTGTGTATGTACGTGCTCTTTGTGTATATGTGTGGTTGTATATATTGTACATATTTATATAAATATGTATCAAACACAATGCACAAAAAATTCTTCGCTTGCGAGCGGGGGTATATTAAATATATTTAAAATTGCATTTATTAAGATAACACCAGAATGTTGGTATACAAATATTTTTTTTGTTTATGCGAACGGGATTAGCTATCAATCATATAAATTGTATTATATATAATAATTGTTTTTTGTTTATGCAAGCGGGATTAGCTATCCGGCTCGAAGGACCAGAATGGTGTTGCGGGAGCGGCACTTTCCACAGCAAAACTTTAAGCGAGGTTCCGCGGACACAGCGAACGACACTCTTTTGAAAAATACTTGCGGATATTTTAGAACTGCGGTGGAACACTTTAAAAATAAATGCACACACGTATTTCTGAGTTTTAAAACTTCAACTTTATTTTAAATTATTAGCGTTTTTATACATTTCTCATGCGAGCGGTAAAAACTACCACTTTAGTTATGTGCGAATACAGTAAACCAAAACAAAAAGGAGGAGAATCATTTAATATAGCCAATACACCAATATGAAAAATGATACAAAGCAAATTTACCACTGGAATTAACCCCTGAGTGAGTCAACTATTTTAACACTTGTGTGTGCAAATACATATAAGTTTGTTAGAATGTGCAAGGCGTACATACAGATATAAATTTATAAACAAACAGCATACGAGTATATAAACTCAACAGGTTCAATTGTACATACATATGAGTTTATGTAATAACGATGTGTACTTACTCTGCCATACTTATTTTTATTTTTGGGTTTTACTTAGCCGAATCAGAATCCGTATCGTGAAGTTTGTTTCGTCCTTAGCGGTCCTCTGCTTGTGATGTCGCGTACTGGCCGCAACAAAAACTTCTTTTGTGTTTGTTTGTTCATCTCCTTTGTTTTGCCTAATATTCCTTTCACTCCAAGCGTTGGCAGTGGCATCTGTCGGCAAAAAAAGGAGATGACAAAAACTAACAAGCGACCGGCCAGCTTAGTGGAGACGGCGTGGGTCAACAGCTAAGTGCAAGAACAACAACTACTAGCAAGAACAAAACCAAGTAAAATGATCACCGCTGACTTAGATAAACGAAGATCGCACAACAATAATTAAACACTAGAGCAAAACTAAACGTACATGTACACACATAAAATAATCAAAATATGTTTTTGGGGTGCACCCGAGGTGTGGTCCAACCAAACTGGTTACGAACCCACTCGCACTACTCCCGTGCTGCCGGGGGTAACTTTAACCCGCCTGTATGACTGGGCTCTGGGTGCGGGAGCGACACTGTCGGCACGACAAAAAAAAACGTACGAAAACAATAAATGATACTTAGCAGTTGCTCGGTCGGGTGTGAGTACCCAACTTCGGTGCTCCTCCGGTGATGCCGCCAAACTTCGGTTCCGCCACTCGAAACCACTAAAAACAACACTACTATATAACACTATGGGCTTCGACTGCCCTTACTTGGCTTCAACTGCCAAAAAAATATTTGCCTCGACTGGCACTATAAAAAAAAAATCTTAAATAAAATCTTGTTTTTATCCTTTTTTCCAAAACACTCGCACGTCTGCGTCAAAAAAGGTGTTGGCGCTTTCGTAGATTGCTAGAATCTGATCCGGCACGCACTTACGAGCCAGGCCGCAAGCTACGCGTCGGCCGTCAGAATTCTCAGGCGAGTGTGTATTGGTGCCCAATCATTTGGCGCCGCCCCCATTACCCAAAGGGATAGAGTTATATAGCGCACGCCACCATGGCACAACAAGTACACTGGGATAATTTTCCCCTCGCCATATAAAAAGAAAAGCGACACCCCTTTTTACGGAATACCCGCGCAAAGCATTCCGTTTCCCTAATATTTGTTAGTGGAGGAACCGTTTTGATGAACATCTCCTTTTGGAGACTTATTCCACTGGGTAGGCACACACCGAGTACAACCGTGCCAACAATTCATGGCTTTGAATTATACAATTATTTGCCGACAGATGCCACTGCCAACGCTTGGAGTGAAAGGAATGTTAGGCAAAACAAAGGAAATGAACAAACAAACACAAAAGAAGTTTTTGTTGCGGCCAGTACGCGACAACTCCACCCCTTCCTCAACGAAAAGGAAGGAATCTTCCTTTTGGTCAGGAAATGGAAATCTCCTACCGTACCCTATCCATCCCTATATGGCCTCAACTCCTTAACGTTCCAAGTCCCTTTGTCTTTGCCTAAGTCATCTGTCAGTGTTTATGTCCACGGTGACACTCTCTTCCTAACAATAAACGGCCCTATATCAATACTTTGGCGCTAACTTCGCTGCATAAAAATTCGCTGCATCCGACAGCATAAAATTCTTCCTCCACACTAACTCTCCAGGCATATACTGTACATCTCGACGCCTGAGATTGTACTGCCTCGCAAGCTTCTCACTCGCCTGCTCTAACCTAGTTCTAATGTTGGTCCTAATCTCTTCGAGCCTCTTTGCCCGCTCCTAACAATTTAATTTCTCCTGATCTCCTAAACTGTCTATGAAGTCCCTACGGCCTTCTACCGCCATTTCCCTACCGAAATTCACAAAATATGACGTAGCTCCTAACACTTCGTGTTGCGCTGTCCTAATACAGCATGCTACCTTCGCTAACTGTTGGTCCCACGTCCTCTGGTTCTCTGATATATAAGCCCTAAGTGTCGTTTTAATAATCTGGTTTATCCTCTCGGCCGGATAAGCCTGTGGGTGTGCGGTGTACCGGAGTTGGACGCCATAGTCACCGCAGAGGCCCCGAAGCTCTCGACTCCTAAATTGGGGTCCATTATCACACACAACCGACCGAGGAACTCCAAACAAAAGAAATACATTGTCCTCCAATTGTTTGCATACGCTTTTTGCCGTGGCAGTACGCAAAGGGAATAGGAGGGGAAATTTGGAAAAGTAGTCCACTACTGTCAAAATATACTGGTAGCCTTGTGACGACTTCACTAAAGGCCCTACCAGATCTACACAAATCATTTCCCAAGGCTCGACTGCCTTGGTCCTCTCTATCATACCCCCAGCTGGCTGTGAATTCTCAGGTTTCACCTGTTGACAAGTTTTACACGCCCTAACATATTTCGCAATGTCCGACTTCATCCTTGGCCAGTCGTCTTTTTCACACCCATATGGCCTGCTAACGGATTGTCGTGACATTGTTTTAAAATCTCACCTCTACCATCACGCCCTATTACTCTTTTCCACTCTTTTGAATCGCCGTAAACAGAAGGAAATCTCGACCTAACAAACTTGTAGAGGTTGCCACCTTCAACTCTCCACGCTGGATACGACAAAGGCTTTTTCTCTACTAACCGAATCATCCTTACCAACCAAGGATCGGCAGTAGTCACCTCAGCAATAACTGGCACACTTCGGGATAGCATATCTGGAACCACATGTTCCTTGCCTTTCCGATGCACTATATCAAAATCGTACTGCTGGAGTTTCAAAGCCCACACGGATCCTTCCACTTATTCAACCAAATGAGCGAATAATGGTCCGTAACAACCGTAAACTTAGCGCCCTCAACATATGATCGCAGTTTCTCAACCGCCCACAGAACCACTAGACACTCCTTTTCGGTCGTCGAGTAATTTCGCTCTCCTTTGTTCAAGGACCTACTCAAATAAGCTATCACCCTCTCACCGTCATCAAACATCTGCGTTAACACCGCACCTACACCGAAATCAGACGCGTCTGTCTGGATTGTGAAAGGTCTATCAAAATCCGGGCAACTCAAAACCGGATAACTTATGGTACTATTTTGATAGGACAACGCATGATAATTTTTTACCTTTGGTGGTGGTGGTGCAACGAACCCGAAGTTGGACTCTTATTTCCAAAAACGCTGATAGCTGTTCAAAAGTAGGCGGTTTGTCACTGACGAGCGACAGCACCCCTTGCTTCCTGGTCTCGAATGAGAGCTTGTTTACAATCTCGTGCCCCAGCAAATCGTCCCAAAATTCCACAGGCCGACCCAATACCTTTACCTCGCGAATGTGTTGCTGATAAGCGTCGAGAACATCTTTGAGGGAGATGCCTGTATCATTCCGCCTCAACGATGGCACGCATGATCATGATCTAACCTAGTTCTGACCTTTGTCCTAATCTCTTTGAGCCTCTTTGCTCGCTCCTGGCAATTTAATTTCTCTTGATCTCCTAGGCTGTCTATGAAGTCTCTACTGCCTTCTACCGCCATTTACAAAATATTGCGTAGCTCCTCATACTTCGTGCTGCGCTGTCCTAATGCAACGTGCTTCCTTCGCTAACTGTTGGTCCCATGTGCTCTGGTTCTCCGACACATAAGCCCAAAGTGGTGTCTTAATTATTTGGTCTATCCTCTCGGCCGGATTAGCCTGTGGGTGATAGAGTGCGGTGTACCGGGGTTGGACGCCATAGCTACCTCAGAGGCTTCGAAGCTCTCGACTCCTAAATTGGGGTCTATTGTCACACACAACCGACCGAGGAAATCCAAACAAAAAAAAAACACATTGTACTACAATTGTTTGCATACGCTTTTTGCCATGGCAGTACGCAAAAGTTTAGGTGTATGGATTAATAAGTGCGGGTTTTTCGACAATTAAGACTATATGGTGAAAAAATGCCTTGATCAACTCCTAATACTTTTGCAAGTTCTTCTTGCGTCTGGCATGCATCTGCGTCGGCATGCAAGGATCGGCAGTACTAACTTCAGCACACTACGGGATAGCATATCTGGAACCACATGTTCCTTGTATTTCCGATGCACTACGTATCGTACTGCTGGAGCTTCACAGCCAATCTCTCTAACCTACTACACGGATCCTTCAACTTGTTAAACCAAATAAGTGAATAATGATCTGTAATTACCGTAAACTTAACGCCCTAAACATAGTGTCGCAGTTTCTCACCCGTCCACAGACACTCCTTTTCGGTCGTCGAATAATTTCGCTCTCCTTTGATCAAAGACCTACTCAAATATGCTATGACCCTCTCACCGTCATCAAACATTTGCGTTAACACCGCACCTATACCGAAATCAGACGCGTCTGTCTGGATTGTGAAAGGTCTATCAAAATTCGGGCAACTTAAAACCGGAGCCTTTTTAAGTTCGGCTTTTCTTAGTTAAATCGGTGAGAGACCTAACTAATTCTGCAAAGTCTTTAATAAATCTGCGGTACCAGGACACTGTTACTATAAATGACCAAACCTGCTATACGTTCTTCGGTACCTCAATCCGAAGCATCGCCTCTACCTTCTCGGGGTCTACGTATAGACTGTTCTTGTCAACCACGTAGCCCAAATACTTCAATTCGGACCAACGAAAATTACATTTATCCCTATTTAATCTAAGTCCTGCTCTAATCCAAAACAATCTTCAAAATCTGTAAATGCTTCTCATAATTATTGGTAACGATAATAATATCGTCCAAATACACAAAAACATGGGGTTCTAACTCTGGTCATATGACCGAATCTATAAATCTCAGCCAAGTTGCCGGTGCATTATGTAGTCCATATGGCATCCTTTTAAACTGAAGCTAAGAGATACCAAGTTTCTGTCCAGTCTGGGTATTAAGTCCGCCTATTGGCGAATTCCGGTGCAGGAGCAGCCGAGGCCCCGGTACCAGGTATAGCCCTCTACCTGGTACCGCCAATAGGTGGACTTAATATCCAGACTGGACAGAAACTTAGTATCTCTTAGCTTATCTAAGATCGCCCACACATACTGAATTGGGTAGCTATCATTCTCGGTGCATTTGTTCAAAGCCCCATAATCTACACAAAACCTAGATGTACCATCTTTTTTCTAATCAGAGACGTCCAAGGACTATGTGATTTCTCTCTCACTCCTTTGTCGAGCATATCCTTAATCTCCTCGTCCATACGCAACTGTATGACGGGAGAAACAGGGTAATACCTCTATTCTACAGGTTCAACTCCTGCTTCTACCCGGATCTTATATTCGACTAAATGGGTCCGACCTAGTTCTTCCGGCATAGCCTGGAACCCCCTAGCTATTAAATGTCCTAACCAATGCCAAGGATTACGCCCGGAGGTAACTCTGGAACCAAGAGGCATTCCAGGAGAACCGACTTGCCCTCCACCTCGATTAGCAACAAAACCGAATCAAACACCGAGATATGACTTCCATCCTCGAGAGTCACTCTCAAAAAATTAGAAACCGAACTCACCCTAATACCATATCCGCTCAATTTTTTCCAACGTAATCTGCATATTACTGTTCTGGTCGCTCCAGAATCTAACAAAGCCCTAAAAGAAAAGCCATGAATTCTAATATCCAAATACGTGCATTCGTCGTAACCGTTCGTCACCAACGAAAACACCTCTTCAAACTCAACACCTACGTTTACCAGCTCGGAGTTAGCAGGTTCACTAACTCGCCCTACTAGACCGCCTGCCCTGCTGTCCTACGGGTCTATCTTCCGTTTCCCGATCTATTGTCCGACCTGACAACCCTGTCACTCGACCGAGAATTCCCTATTATTTTATCCGACCTACCGTTCCTTACGGGCCCTGACCTGAAGGGGTTGTGGCTTCGCCCACCACCGGAAGACGTACTACTTTGGGTACCCGGGGAGCCACTCGGCTTCGCTGCACACACCCTGCAGTGCCGCTTCATGACTCCAAGTCTACCGCAACCGAAGCACTTAATCCCCTTCTTGCAGTCTGCCGAAATGTGGCCAAACCGCCTACAATTAAAGCAAGGTCCGGCTCAGCTACAGCCGCAATCTCTACACTAGCCGAGACAAAAGCCAAGTCAGGTTCCAACAAACCTTTGGCCTTATGACGCGGAGGAGAGACAAAAGCATTCACCGACGACCTCACTGCCTACCCAAAGCAACTAGCCCCTTAATCGACCCTATCGTAACCAGTCCCAAGTGGGTCTGGTAGAACGGAAGGATATTCGCCCTGACCAATCCTAAAATTCTCTCTCTGACAGAGGCTCCTGAAGCCCACCAAACATGATATACATAGCCGCTACACACACATCAATGGACTCATTCGCTCCCTGACTCCTTCGCCTAATTTCGTCTAGTGAGAGATAGCTGAGGTGCAAAAACTCCAATTTCAACTCTCTTACTAGCTTCTCCCAACTACCTAAAGACTTGCTGGCGACATACCTGCTTTTTCGCCGTCAAAGTGGACGTCCCACTTCGACAAATTCTCCGGTTTCCGAGACTAAACTTTCTCTTCAACTACGCGTCGTATATCCACGGGCGGGGGTGCTACCGCGTCCGCACGAGTGACACCCGAGGGCCCAACCGAACCGTTCGGCGAGATGGAGCAACAACTTGCTCTTCGCGCCCGTCCTATTCGCGATAAGCACCATTCCATTTTCGCCATCGCTTACGCTCCACGCGATGGCTTTTCTCCATCCGAAACCGACGCAATTAAATTTTCTTCCGCCTCCAGTTTCGACTTGACTGCCGTCTTATCTTCATAGAAACTAAAGGAGTAGTCCTGAAAGAGGTTTACCGACCCTCTTCGCTCGATTAATGCCGATGCCCTAAGGGACTTCCTCATAACTTCGACCGTACCGATTGGAAGGCCACGTACCTCCATCTCGTACGCGAGCTCGTCCTGCGCTAAGCGATTAATCTCCATGACAAAATAATAAACGTAAACTCGGTAAGAAAAGATTTTAAAATAAAAAAGAGGAAAAGAAGAAAAAACCAAGATAAAAAAATAGATATAAAAAAAATTTCAATTATAATGAAAATTACAATAAAAAAAGAAGCTATTACCCTAATGTGGTAAATGCGCTGCCCTATACTGGCTCAACAAAATACCCTATCATTTATACATCAAAAGAGCCTAACCACAAGAAACACAAAAAATTTCATAAAAAATAAAAAAAAAAAATAAAAATTGAGACACAAACTACTTTAGTAACAAAAATTTAGTAAAAGTCTATACAATTCCAAAAAAAAATATTTAATTTAAATAAAAATTAATAACAAAATTTTTTATTTAACGAAAAATAAAAAAACACGATTTAATTCAATGGGACTAATACTGGTTACTTTTTACTCTACCCACTTGACGAACAGGCTGCACTAACAAAACATATTTTTGGGGTGCACCCGAGGTGTAGTTCAACGGAGCTGGTTACGAACCCACTCGCACTACTGCCGTGCTGCTGAGGGTAACTTTAACCCGCCTGTATGACTGGGCTCTGGGTGCGGGATGCTATAGGGATGGGGAGTGACACTGTCGGCACGCCCAAGCCTACGAAACAATGGAAAAACAATAAAGTGATACTTAGCAATTTCTGGTCGGGCGTGCCTCCCGACTTCAAACAACAATCCCCGACTGGCTTTACAATTTTCACTACCAGGCTTCAACTGCGCTTATCCAAATATTTGCCTAGAATGGCAAAACACTATTTATTTATTTTGCGTCTGCAAAAAAGAATTTATTCGCTTTCAAGGATAGCGAGACGCACTTACGAGCCAGACCGCAAGCTACGCGTCAGCCTTCAGAATTCTCGGGCGAGTGTGTATTGGTGCGATCAGTACGCGAGAATCTTATCATAAAATCCTGTCCACTCAGTAGTATCACTTGAGAATGTCGGCAGCTCCATCTTCGGTAGGCGTATGGCTGCGGACACGAATGCAGACGCGGAGGCAGGTGCGGTTGGCATATCCGATCGGCATTTTAACACGCGGTTATAATTCAACAATGTGGTTGCCTACCAAGATTCGGCTTGGATGCCCAAGTTTTCTTCGACTTCAATATTGGCGACACCGCTCGAATTCTCCACTGCATCTTAAGTTGCATTAAACCGAGACCACTGTTCGTTTAACAGCTATAGGTAGCTTGTTGCCGTTTCTAAGTCCATAGTAAATGCCTCGTCAATAATTCTTACCATATAACGTTTAATGACCCTAAGAGCAGAATCGCGAGATTTGACCGAGCTCGACATTTTACCTTTAATTAAAATTTGCACTTTAGACCATAACGCAAAATTTGTTCGGTATTAATGCAATTCAATGTGTGTATGTACGTGCTCTTTGTGTATATGTGTGGTTGTATATATTGTACATATTTATATAAATATGTATCAAACACAATGCACAAAAAATTCTTCGCTTGCGAGCGGGGGTATATTAAATATATTTAAAATTGCATTTATTAAGATAACACCAGAATGTTGGTATACAAATATTTTTTTTGTTTATGCGAACGGGATTAGCTATCAATCATATAAATTGTATTATATATAATAATTGTTTTTTGTTTATGCAAGCGGGATTAGCTATCCGGCTCGAAGGACCAGAATGGTGTTGCGGGAGCGGCACTTTCCACAGCAAAACTTTAAGCGAGGTTCCGCGGACACAGCGAACGACACTCTTTTGAAAAATACTTGCGGATATTTTAGAACTGCGGTGGAACACTTTAAAAATAAATGCACACACGTATTACTGAGTTTTAAAACTTCAACTTTATTTTAAATTATTAGCGTTTTTATACATTTCTCATGCGAGCGGTAAAAACTACCACTTTAGTTATGTGCGAATACAGTAAACCAAAACAAAAAGGAGGAGAATCATTTAATATAGCCAATACACCAATATGAAAAATGATACAAAGCAAATTTACCACTGGAATTAACCCCTGAGTGAGTCAACTATTTTAACACTTGTGTGTGCAAATACATATAAGTTTGTTAGAATGTGCAAGGCGTACATACAGATATAAATTTATAAACAAACAGCATACGAGTATATAAACTCAACAGGTTCAATTGTACATACATATGAGTTTATGTAATAACGATGTGTACTTACTCTGCCATACTTATTTTTATTTTTGGGTTTTACTTAGCCGAATCAGAATCCGTATCGTGAAGTTTGTTTCGTCCTTAGCGGTCCTCTGCTTGTGATGTCGCGTACTGGCCGCAACAAAAACTTCTTTTGTGTTTGTTTGTTCATCTCCTTTGTTTTGCCTAATATTCCTTTCACTCCAAGCGTTGGCAGTGGCATCTGTCGGCAAAAAAAGGAGATGACAAAAACTAACAAGCGACCGGCCAGCTTAGTGGAGACGGCGTGGGTCAACAGCTAAGTGCAAGAACAACAACTACTAGCAAGAACAAAACCAAGTAAAATGATCACCGCTGACTTAGATAAACGAAGATCGCACAACAATAATTAAACACTAGAGCAAAACTAAACGTACATGTACACACATAAAATAATCAAAATATGTTTTTGGGGTGCACCCGAGGTGTGGTCCAACCAAACTGGTTACGAACCCACTCGCACTACTCCCGTGCTGCCGGGGGTAACTTTAACCCGCCTGTATGACTGGGCTCTGGGTGCGGGAGCGACACTGTCGGCACGACAAAAAAAAACGTACGAAAACAATAAATGATACTTAGCAGTTGCTCGGTCGGGTGTGAGTACCCAACTTCGGTGCTCCTCCGGTGATGCCGCCAAACTTCGGTTCCGCCACTCGAAACCACTAAAAACAACACTACTATATAACACTATGGGCTTCGACTGCCCTTACTTGGCTTCAACTGCCAAAAAAATATTTGCCTCGACTGGCACTATAAAAAAAAAATCTTAAATAAAATCTTGTTTTTATCCTTTTTTCCAAAACACTCGCACGTCTGCGTCAAAAAAGGTGTTGGCGCTTTCGTAGATTGCTAGAATCTGATCCGGCACGCACTTACGAGCCAGGCCGCAAGCTACGCGTCGGCCGTCAGAATTCTCAGGCGAGTGTGTATTGGTGCCCAATCATTTGGCGCCGCCCCCATTACCCAAAGGGATAGAGTTATATAGCGCACGCCACCATGGCACAACAAGTACACTGGGATAATTTTCCCCTCGCCATATAAAAAGAAAAGCGACACCCCTTTTTACGGAATACCCGCGCAAAGCATTCCGTTTCCCTAATATTTGTTAGTGGAGGAACCGTTTTGATGAACATCTCCTTTTGGAGACTTATTCCACTGGGTAGGCACACACCGAGTACAACCGTGCCAACAATTCATGGCTTTGAATTATACAATTATTTGCCGACAGATGCCACTGCCAACGCTTGGAGTGAAAGGAATGTTAGGCAAAACAAAGGAAATGAACAAACAAACACAAAAGAAGTTTTTGTTGCGGCCAGTACGCGACAACTCCACCCCTTCCTCAACGAAAAGGAAGGAATCTTCCTTTTGGTCAGGAAATGGAAATCTCCTACCGTACCCTATCCATCCCTATATGGCCTCAACTCCTTAACGTTCCAAGTCCCTTTGTCTTTGCCTAAGTCATCTGTCAGTGTTTATGTCCACGGTGACACTCTCTTCCTAACAATAAACGGCCCTATATCAATACTTTGGCGCTAACTTCGCTGCATAAAAATTCGCTGCATCCGACAGCATAAAATTCTTCCTCCACACTAACTCTCCAGGCATATACTGTACATCTCGACGCCTGAGATTGTACTGCCTCGCAAGCTTCTCACTCGCCTGCTCTAACCTAGTTCTAATGTTGGTCCTAATCTCTTCGAGCCTCTTTGCCCGCTCCTAACAATTTAATTTCTCCTGATCTCCTAAACTGTCTATGAAGTCCCTACGGCCTTCTACCGCCATTTCCCTACCGAAATTCACAAAATATGACGTAGCTCCTAACACTTCGTGTTGCGCTGTCCTAATACAGCATGCTACCTTCGCTAACTGTTGGTCCCACGTCCTCTGGTTCTCTGATATATAAGCCCTAAGTGTCGTTTTAATAATCTGGTTTATCCTCTCGGCCGGATAAGCCTGTGGGTGTGCGGTGTACCGGAGTTGGACGCCATAGTCACCGCAGAGGCCCCGAAGCTCTCGACTCCTAAATTGGGGTCCATTATCACACACAACCGACCGAGGAACTCCAAACAAAAGAAATACATTGTCCTCCAATTGTTTGCATACGCTTTTTGCCGTGGCAGTACGCAAAGGGAATAGGAGGGGAAATTTGGAAAAGTAGTCCACTACTGTCAAAATATACTGGTAGCCTTGTGACGACTTCACTAAAGGCCCTACCAGATCTACACAAATCATTTCCCAAGGCTCGACTGCCTTGGTCCTCTCTATCATACCCCCAGCTGGCTGTGAATTCTCAGGTTTCACCTGTTGACAAGTTTTACACGCCCTAACATATTTCGCAATGTCCGACTTCATCCTTGGCCAGTCGTCTTTTTCACACCCATATGGCCTGCTAACGGATTGTCGTGACATTGTTTTAAAATCTCACCTCTACCATCACGCCCTATTACTCTTTTCCACTCTTTTGAATCGCCGTAAACAGAAGGAAATCTCGACCTAACAAACTTGTAGAGGTTGCCACCTTCAACTCTCCACGCTGGATACGACAAAGGCTTTTTCTCTACTAACCGAATCATCCTTACCAACCAAGGATCGGCAGTAGTCACCTCAGCAATAACTGGCACACTTCGGGATAGCATATCTGGAACCACATGTTCCTTGCCTTTCCGATGCACTATATCAAAATCGTACTGCTGGAGTTTCAAAGCCCACACGGATCCTTCCACTTATTCAACCAAATGAGCGAATAATGGTCCGTAACAACCGTAAACTTAGCGCCCTCAACATATGATCGCAGTTTCTCAACCGCCCACAGAACCACTAGACACTCCTTTTCGGTCGTCGAGTAATTTCGCTCTCCTTTGTTCAAGGACCTACTCAAATAAGCTATCACCCTCTCACCGTCATCAAACATCTGCGTTAACACCGCACCTACACCGAAATCAGACGCGTCTGTCTGGATTGTGAAAGGTCTATCAAAATCCGGGCAACTCAAAACCGGAGCTGTCACCAAGCGTTCCTTCGCTTCCTTAAAACTCCTTTCACAATCTTCAGTCCAATTGAACTTTCGGTTCTTCTTTGTTAGCTCGGTGAGAGGCCTAACCAACTCTGCGAAATCTTTAATAAATCTGCGGTACCAGGACACTGTTCCTATAAATGACCGCACTTGCTTTACGTTCTTCGGTACCTCAATCCGAAGCATCGTCTCTACCTTCTCGGGGTCTACGTGTAGATCGATCTATCTAAGACAATCTTCAAAATCTCTAAATGCTTCTCAAAATTATTTGTAACGATAATAATATCGTCCAAATACACAAAAACATGAGGTTCTAACTCTGGTCCTATGACCGAATCTATAAATCTCTGCCAAGTCGCCGGTGCATTATGCAAACCGTATGGCATCCTCTTAAACTGAAATAGTCCCCTACCTGGTACCGTGAATGCGGTGAAGGGCCTCGACTGCTCTTCCACCGGAATTTGCCAATAAGCAGACTAAATGTCCAAACTGGACAGAAACTTGGCATCCCTTAGCTTATCTAAGGTCGCCGACACATATGGAAGCGGGTAGCTATCTTTCTCGGTACATTTGTTCAAAACACTATAATCTACACAAAACCTATATGTACCGTCTTTCTTCCTGATCATTACAACTGGAGACGCCCAAGGACTATGTGATTTCTCTATCACCCCTTTGTCAAGCATATCCTTAATCTCCTCGTCCATACGCGACTGTATGACGGGAGACAGAGGGTAATAACGCTGTTTCACAGGTTCAACTCCTGCTTTTACCCTGATCTTATGCTCGACCAAATGGGTCCGGCCTAGCCTGGAACGCCCCAGCTATTAATTGACCTAATGCCCTAGATTCCCTATCACCTAACTCGGAGTGGTCCACTATTGCCACCAACGGTTCTGGTTCCGGCCGAGAAAACGACCACCTCATTCTCGATATATCCGGGATAATACCCGCCTTAGCCCAAAAATCGATGCCAAGGATTACGCCCTGAGGTAACTCTGGAACCACGAGGCATTCCAGGAGAACCGACTTGCCCTCCACCTCGATTGGCAACAAAACCGAACCTAACACCGAGATATGACCTCCATCCGCGAGAGTCACTCTCAAAAAATTCGAAACTGAACTCAGCCTAATACCAAACGAACTCAATTTCTGCCAACCTAGCCGACCTATTACTGTTCTGGTCGCGCCAGAATCCAACAAAGCCCTAAAAGAAAAACCATGGATCCTTATATCCAAATACGGCCGTTCGTCGTGACCGTCCGTCACCAACGAAAACGCCAACCTAACCTCTTCAACTTCGACACCTACCTTTGCCAGCTGGGAGTTAGCAGGTTCACTAACTCGCCCTACTAGACCGCCTGTCCTGCTGTCCCAGTGGTCTATCTCCCGTTTCCCGATCTTTTGTCCGATTTGACAACCCTATCGCTCGACCGAGAATTTGCACCACCGTCATCCGGCCTATTATCCCTAACTCGCCCTGACCTGAAGGGGTTGTGGTTTCGCCCACCACCGGAATCTGAGCTTCGTTGGGTCCGCGGGGAGCCACTCGGCTTCGCTGCACACGCTGGGCAGTCCCGCTTCATGACTCCAAGTCTACCGCACCCGAAGCACTTTATCCCCTTCCTACAATCCGCCGAAATATGACCGAACCTCCTACAGTTGAAGCATCGGGTATTCGACCCCGGCCTAAAACTATCAACAAGGTCCGGCTCCGCTACAGCCGCGACCTCTACACCAGCCGAGACATAAGCCAGGTCAGGTTCCAATAAACCTTTGGCCTTATGACTCGGAGGAGGGACAAAAGCATCCACCGATGACCTAACCGCCTCTAGTTGTCGACCCTATTGTCACCAGTCCTAACTGGGTCTGGTAGAATGGTAGGAGATTCGACCTAATCAATCCTAACATCCTCTTTTCCGATAAAGGCTCCTGAAGTCTACCAAACATGACCTTCATAGCCGCAACATAAACACCGATGGACTCATTCGCTCCCTGAGTCCTTCGCCTAATCTCGTCTAGTAAGAGATCGTCGTAGTTGGGGTGCATAAACTCCAACTTCAACTCCCTTACTAGCTCCTCCCAGTTACCCAAAGACTTCCTAACCGACCTAAACCATAATAACGCCTTTCCTGCGAACAAATCTACCGCGCCTTTGAAAAGTTGAGCTTGGGTCACACCGCGTGCCTCACTCAACTCCTCAATCCGTTCCAAGAATGCGAAAAGCGACATTCCCGCTTTTTCGCCGTCGAAGTGGACGTCCCACAAGAAAAGAAACCAAAAGAAAAAAAAATATTTATTCAAAAAAAAAACAAAAATTTTTTAATAATCTAAGTTAAAAAAACTATTACCCTAATGTGGTAAACGCGTTGCCCTATACTGGCTCAACAAAAGACCCTAACACGTCAACAACAAAAGAGCCTAACCACAAAAAACAAAAAAAAATTAATAAAATATAAACAAATATTGTCTACTCCGACAACACAACTATTAACAACAAAAAACAAAAATTTTATTAAAAAAAAAAAAATTATTGATCAAAAACAATAAAAAAGACAACGAAAATCCTTGATGAACAAAAAAACAAAAAAAAACACAACCTAATTTATAACGACTACTACTGGTCACTTTCGGACCAGTCTCAACACACTTGACCAACAATTTTTCCTACTAGTATAAAACTCAAATACAATTTACCGCAACGCACACACAAAAATTGCAAATTTACAAAACGGAACGAACTCACCAAATTCCTTTGTACTAAGTATATCCTAATAAATCTGCCGATGGGCCTAGGTTCGGCTCCCAATATCTTAATTACTCCTTCCTGGAATGCCCTACTAATAATAATAGAAAATAGGAAATTATTAATAATTATAAAAACAAAACCCAACAATACGAAAGACAGAAAATTTTCGCAAACACAACCTCTTTTCCCTCTTGTAACAAAAAAACCAAAATTTTACAAGATATATATTTTTATATGTTGGGCCCCACGTTGGGTGCCAATTTGTCACCTCCACTTTTTCAATTTACAATATGTATGTGCGTATGTACATACGTACATACATACGTATACCTACGGTGGCTGTTGGTCAAGCGCCTACCAACAACCACACACGTCAACAAATCAAACTACCGCACAAAAAGGAGATGACAAAAACTAACAAGCGACCGACCAGCTTAGTGGAGACGGCGTGGGTCAACAGCTAAGTGCAAGAACAACAACTACTAGCAAGAACAAAACCAAGTAAAATGATCACCGCTGACTTAGATAAACGAAGATCGCACAACAATAATTAAACACTAGAGCAAAACTAAACGTATATGTACACACATAAAATAATCAAAATATGTTTTTGGGGTGCACCCGAGGTGTGGTCCAACCAAACTGGTTACGAACCCACTCGCACTACTTCCGTGCTGCCGGGGGTAACTTTAACCCGCCTGTATGACTGGGCTCTGGGTGCGGGAGCGACACTGTCGGCACGACAAAAAAAAACGTACGAAAACAATAAATGATACTTAGCAGTTGCTCGGTCGGGTGTGAGTACCCAACTTCGGTGCTCCTCCGGTGATGCCGCCAAACTTCGGTTCCGCCACTCGAAACCACTAAAAACAACACTACTATATAACACTACGGGCTTCGACTGCCCTTACTTGGCTTCAACTGCCAAAAAAATATTTGCCTCGACTGGCACTATAAAAAAAAATCTTAAATAAAATCTTGTTTTTATCCTTTTTTCCAAAACACTCGCACGTCTGCGTCAAAAAAGGTGTTGGCGCTTTCGTAGATTGCTAGAATCTGATCCGGCACGCACTTACGAGCCAGGCCGCAAGCTACGCGTCGGCCGTCAGAATTCTCAGGCGAGTGTGTATTGGTGCCCAATCATTTGGCGCCGCCCCCATTACCCAAAGGGATAGAGTTATATAGCGCACGCCACCATGGCACACCAAGTACACTGGGATAATTTTCCCCTCGCCATATAAAAAGAAAAGCGACACCCCTTTTTACGGAATACCCGCGCAAAGCATTCCGTTTCCCTAATATTTGTTAGTGGAGGAACCGTTTTGATGAACATCTCCTTTTGGAGACTTATTCCACTGGGTAGGCACACACCGAGTACAACCGTGCCAACAATTCATGGCTTTGAATTATACAATTATTTGCCGACAGATACCACTGCCAACGCTTGGAGTGAAAGGAATGTTAGGCAAAACAAAGGAAATGAACAAACAAACACAAAAGAAGTTTTTGTTGCGGCCAGTACGCGACAACGTGTGTGGTTGTTGGTAGGCGCTTGACCAACAGCCACTGTAGGTATGCGCACATACGTGTACATAGTGTTAATAAAAAAAGTGGAGATGACAGTGATTAGCAACTATTGCAAATGTTGTTGTTGGTATGGTTCTGCTTGATCAATTTACATACGTGGCGTGTTATATTAATTTTTCACCAATCGCTTTCCGTTTTTTCTTTTAATTTTCTTAATATATATGTACATATATACATGCATATATATTTTTTTTGTTTAACCTAAAATTTTTTTAAAGCACGAATTGTTTTTAATTATTACTTAATATATATTTTTGATTTTAAATTTTTTAATTTTTATTAATTTGTGTTGTGTTTCGACCCGCGGTAGCCGATTGGTAGCCGAGTGGTTATCATTGCGTACTGACATTCGGAAGGCTCGGGTTCAAATCCCCGTGCCACCAACATCCAAATTTTTTTGTTTTTTTTTTGTATAATGTTTTATTGAATCTTGCCTTTTTGGAAACTAACAATTATTACGAAAATCTTGAAGCCAATTCTTATTCCTGGAACAAGTTAATCATTACCACTGTGTAGATTAACAAAGTAAGCAAAATACGATAAATTACGAATATAACTTACATTTATCAGAGAATGTGTTTATATAGATATCATTAGGTATACCAAATACTCATGTTTAAAATTTAACAAGAGATTTATCATAAAGGATAATTTGAAGTAAATTATAATATCAAGAAGGATATATGCGGAGCACAACTCCGATGTGGAATAATTGGATGCGGCAGAGCCCTTAGTCACAGTTCAAACGTAAATTCTTTCTCTTTAATCGCTTAGGGTAGTTCTGCTGTAATAATTTTTTAGCTAGAAAGTTTGGGTGGTTAGATAACCTTAATGAGTAATTTTTAAACAGTTTCTCTATTTCCTCGGTGATGGTTCTAGTCCCGAGATCGTTGTGAATTGTGCAGTTTTTTACATACCAAGGGGCTTTGCATATTGATCTTAAGGTTTTAGGCCGCAGTCTTTGAATTCTATCTAGGCTAGATTTAGCTGCCAGGTAGGTAACGAATTCTTTGTGAGGTATTGTATTCCCATTTATAGAGATTGAAGAACATATGTATTCTTTTAGGGTAAATGTTACTTGTATATACTTGGACTCATTGACTTTAATTCTCTAAGTTTTTAGCCACTCTTCTATTAATTTTAAATGTTCTTGTAATCTGTAACTGGTTGTCATGGGGTTTGAATGGACACTAAGTATTGCTGTATCATCCTCAAAAGTTGATGTGATGAGGTTTCGGTTTGTGGGAAGATCGCTCGTATAAATTAAGTATAAGACGGGCCCTAAAACACTTCCTTGTGGAACACCAGCAAATATTTCATAGGATTCGGTGGTGTAACTTTTTTGCCTAACACGAAATTTTCTGCCAATAAGAAAGTTTTCTAAGACATTATCAATTTTTAAGGGAAGTGTACCTTTCAGCTTGTATAATAGACCATCTAACGAAACTTTATCAAATGCCTAAGCAACATCGAGGAACACTGCAGCATAATATTGCTTGTTTTCAAACGCTGATCTTATGTGTGCTACGATTCTATGCACCTGCTCTATTGTGCTGTGTTTTTCTCTAAACCCGAATTGGTGGCATGGTATGGTCTGTTTCGATTCTAAAATCGGTAATATTTTGTTTAATAAAAGTTTTTTGAAGATTTTTTTAGAATACTGTAATTAAGCTAATAGGCCTGTAGGAGCCCACCAAAGATGGATCTTTACCTGGTTAGGGAATCATAATAATCTCCGAAAACATTCAGGATTTAGGAAAATAGCGTAGTCTCAATATACTATTAAATATACAAAGCATATGTTTAATTGCCACATTTGGAAGCTTTTTTTTCATATCACCCGTTATCCTGTCGTGTCCAGGAGCCTTCTTTTTCTTTATGTCGTTAGTAATAATTTCTTTAAGTGATTTAAAAGTAAATTGAATAAAATTTTTATCTGGATCTGCACAAAATTCTGGAAGAGATTTGTATCCAATATTTGGTGTAAATACAGTGGAAAGATGCATGGCAAATGAGATACCCTTTTCCTGGTCGCTTCGAGCCCACTCATCATTGTGAATCCTCAATGGAGGGTCGCAAGTGACGGGACTTTTGAAACTCTTAACTTTTCGCCACTAAGAGTAGTTAGTATCAGAAGTAGCTGACGGAGATTGGACAGACTTTTGAAATTCGTTTTCCTTTTGTTATTTCAGGCCAACCTGAAGCTTTTTTATACATATATTGAGCTCATTTTTTAAGGCCGGGGAACGAGACCTCTGCCAATTTCTCCTAAGTTGTCTTTTTTTGGTTACCAGACTTGTAATGTCTTTACCCTGAAGACCGTTGTATATTTGCCTTCTATGAGTTTTAGATGGGCCGTGCGTTGAAATTTTCGCTGCTAAATGAAGTCATGTTGTAAAGCCATCAACTGCATTGTCGACATCTGCTATTGATTTTAGAAGAATGAGCGATTTTAGATGCGCGCGTTTGAATTTTCTGTATTTAAGCCAATTTGTAAATGTATTGGTTAAGCCTAGGAACATAGGCAAGGCGATTGATCAGATGATTAGTCGAAAGGGAGTTCTACGCCTACTTGTGCTCTACTGATACCACAAGTTACTCCAAAGTCAATCAAATATGGGGGTTTGCTGAGATCAGTTGGCCGTTATTTTGAATGGCTTTATATAAATTTCTACCCATTGGAGATATTAGCCTAGATCCCCAGAAGGAATGTTTTGCGTTGTAGTCACCTGCTACTAGAAACCGTTTCTCTAGTTTAGAAAAGAAATCAGTAAATTGAGTTTCTGATATAATATGTTGTATCGGGCGGACAATATATGGCGGAAATGTTTATTTCACCAGAATTATCATATAAGTTAACATAGCAGCTAGTATCCAATTAAAATATGCTGCTACCCTTGAAATATATGCTGGGTTAATTGCAAACACAAACGATCGTCATGATCAACATCATTAATGTCGCACAGCAAAAGAAGGGTAATGATCATCAAATGAAATGTTTTTGATAACAGCGTACCAAAACTGGTTTAGCAATAAATAAATTTACTTGTGCAGGAGTAAAACAACAATTGGACTTTGCTAAGGAATGCAGAATTACGATATCTAAGACAAGCATTGTGTGTTAATGGTTAAATAAGCTTAGAGTAAGAAGCATTTAGTTTTAAGAATTTAATTGTAAAGTAGAAGTGAAGCGCGTCGTATCGCTGTTAATAAACTCATTACAAATAAAACAATATTTAACTGGCGCCCTACTTCAAGGCCTAAAAGGACGAAGGACCCAATCATCTCTAAGGATCTGGTTGACGTGCATCAACATAGAAGAAGATGAGAAGCCTGAAAATTCTTAAGACTACACCCACATTTATTAAAAACTTGGAATTGGTTGACGTGTATCAATATAGGAAACCTTATCATTAAAAAGACGAGGAAGCTTGAAATTCTAAGGAGCTGACTGTACTAAATATTTATTAAAAAAACTGTAAGTGCTATTTCAAACTATTTCATTCTGACAAGTGAATTTGACTAAATAACAAAAAAGTTTATAAAGGTTTTTTGATTAAACCTAATATTAAACTCCCAATTATCAATAAAAATTCAGAATAACTTAAAGAGTGTATTGCATCTTCTCAATCTGTTTTTTTTAATAGTAAATTTTCAAAATTTTTCTATTTTCAACAAGCATAGCTTGTATTTTCTCATTCGATACTAGTTAATACTATAAAATTTAACTTAATTCTGAAGTTTTGCTCTTGTGAACTATTTCTGTCAAAGCAAATATATTCGAAATATACTTTGTTTAATATATCTACAAACTTAAGAATCTGTATTCAAATTGTTTTTTCCACTTTGAAGACAATAATCGAAAACGTTAGCGTATTGGCCTATAATTCATCTTTTCTCGAAGCCTTTCACGTACTTAATTTTTTCCAAATTTTTGACTGCAAGAAGACTTTTTTTCTCAACAAAATGTTTTTAAGCAGAGAACAAGTGGTAGAAATCGTCAATGAAACTAATGAGCGTACTAGACTGGAGTTAGTTGAACAGTTAGGTAGTTTAGCTCAAGCAATTGGTCGCCTCCAACCCCCGAGTGTTGAGTCGTGCCAACCAGTTTCAATTAATCCTTTAGTTGCAGAACATAATGCAAGCTTAGACTTAATAAAATCACTACCCGAATTCAAGGGGATGATTCCATATCTTATCCAGCTTGGCGAAGCGCAGCAGTATTCGCCATGAATTATTATACAGAGGGATCAGAGAAATACTACGTAGCCATGGGTATATTAAGAAATAGAATTGTTAGTTCGGCCAACTCTATTCTTGTCTCGTTCAATACCGTTCTAAACTTTAAAGCTATTCTAGCTAGATTGGATCAGGAGTATTCAGATAAGAGGCCATTGTATGTTTTAGAAAACGAACTTAGTATTCTCAGACAGGGCAATTTATGCATTGATGGCTTTTACAGCAAAGTGGAAAAACAACTTTCTCTTATAATAAATAAACATATTATGAGCAACACTGGTAGGAGTGATATAATTGCAGCTTTGAATGAACGAGCCAGGGAAAATGCTCTACGCGTTTTTATATCAGGATTGCATCGCCCAATGTGCGATATTCTCTTTTCTGCTAGACCCAAAGACTTACCTAATGCCCTTGCCATTGCTCAGGAGCTACAAACCAACCATAGGCGAATGCAATTCGCGGAAGCCTTTGCGGTAGGTAACACATTTCGACCAAATAGGCCAACATTAATGCCTCAGCGCCAAGTGATGGATCATAGTAACCAATTGTTCCCACGTTTCAATCATAGTACCGTAACTAGGCCAGCTCCCATGGAAGTCGACAACGGTGCAAGTTTCTACAAGCAGAGGGCTAACCCTCAAAATACACCAAACGTACCACAACAACACCTATCGCAACATCAAACGCCCAAATATATTGGTAAGCCACAGCACTTAAATTCTGATTTGCCAGTGGCGTTTAAACGTTCACATGACCAATTACATTCGGGCCGCTCACCATTTCAAAAAATTCAAAAAGTTTATTTTATGTCAGAAGAAACAAGTGATAGCTTTTATTACGAAACTGATTATTTAAACGAGAATGGCAATAACTATATGCCTAATAATGAACAAAATTTTAGTGATGAGTATACCGGTGAAGAGATTAATCATTTAGGCCCGTTTTCACAATGTCCGGTTAAGCACTTAATCAGAACTTAATCGGAAGGTAGCAAAAAATTCGTTTTCACAATGTCCGGTTAAGGCGCATCTGTCAATTAAGTTGCGGTTAACTTAACGCCAACATCGAGTGGCGATTAGCTCTTAACCAGAAGATAATTTGACAGCTGCAAATTGTAAAATAATAAAGGAAATAGTATTCCGACAGTGGTTTTTAAATAAATTTTATTATGGAAAATTTGGAACGCACTGCCTATCTGGCTGCGTTGATGCAGAGGCGTATTTATAGGGAAAGAACGTGCCGTACACAAATAAACTTTTTTGAGAAATATTATGAAGAAGTCTTTATTCGTAGATTTCGTCTTTCCAAAAATAGTGCAAAGTACGTTTTAGAAAAAATAGAAAATAAAATTAGAAGCCGCACTGAAAGGTTTGTGAATATAGTAAGCTTGGAGTAAATAAATATTGTTGATAATTTATTTGATTATGCAGGAATCAAGCACTTAGGCCAGCGGAAATGTTGCTTTTGACATTGCGCTTCTATGCATCAGGAAGTTTTTTGATGTGTGTTGCTGATTTCTGCGAAGTAAGCGTGGCGACTGCAAGCAGGGTGGTGAATAAAGTTTCTATTGCTATAGCGGCACTTTCACAATCATTCATCAGAATGCCACAAACAAGCAGAGAAATTGAGAACGCAATGCGCACATTTCACCGAATAGCGAAATTTCCAAAGGTGGTGGGGTGTATAGATTGCACTCATGTCAGAATCCAATCACCTGGAGGAGAAAATGCCGAAATTTTTCGAAACAGAAAAGGGTACTTTTCCTTCAACGTACAAGCTGTCTGTAATGCAAAATTGGAAATAATAGACCTTGTATGCAGGTGGCCCGGTTCTGCACATGATAGCAATATTTTTAATAATAGTCGTCTGAAGCACCGGTTTGAACAAAACGAATTTAGGGACTGTTTTTTACTGGGTGACAGTGGTTATGGAGTCAGTAGCTACATGATGACTCCACTTTTACATCCCAATCTTCGCGCTGAACGGCTTTACAATGAATCTCAAATACGTACTCGAAATTGCGTAGAGAGGTGCTTTGGAGTATGGAAACGTCGTTTTCCAGTACTATCCCTTGGATTGAGAGTTTCACTCAGCACAGCTATGAACATCATTGTTGCCTGTGGAGTGTTGCACAATATTGCCATCCAGAACAATGACTCTAATTTGGATGAAGTAGAATTTCAAGTGCATGAACCAGCAGAAACATCCTTTGATGCCGACGAAAGCATACACATAGCTGAGGTGCACAGAAACGCTATTGTAAGGTCTAGTCTAATTAGAGATTATTTTGCAAGGTTGGTTTATTTTTATAATAATTTATAAGATCATTTATAATTATTGTTTTCTTTCAGGTTATAACCATAGATATATATTGTATTACATATGCATATTCTATACCTGTACGTCTTTTTTCCAAATAAAAATTTTTTAAACGAATTTCATTTAACAAAAATTTTATTTTTATTTATTAAGCGAAAAAGGAATTCAGGTACGTTATTTTCTTCAGTAATAAAATAGATGCTTAAATTAATTCTAAATTAATGAGATCCTCAAAACTTCAAAAGGAACCAAAAAAAAAGAAAAGTAAATTATATTATTTCAGCTATTTACATTCTGGAAAAGAATTAAAAATGAAAATAGCATTTTTACAAACAGAAATAGTTCAAAGCCATTCACTGGGAACTTTCTGCGCCTTAGAATCAATTTCTATTTTTAAAATTCTAATTTCATTTTTAATTCTTTTATTTCTAGATCATGCTTCTCCTTCGCCATTGCATGTTTTTCTGCCGCTCTTTTGTTTTCTTCCTTCCAAAACAAATTGTAGGAATCAGAATTAAATTTCTTCGATTTTTTTTTTGACCTCTATCTATAAGTTTTTCATCTTTCCTCATCCGCAATCTATTTGGATTCCATGAGCTCCAGTCAGGCGTAGAAATCTGTTTTATATAGATAAATTAAAGTGAATGTAAATATAATTATATTAAATTACAACCTCTGGACTCTCAACAATTTCCACACACTCCTCCGCTGTTTCACTCGGCAAAGAAACACGCAAACACTGGTACGCTGGGTGCGCTGATTTTTCATATGTGGGGGAGAGTACGCTGATGGCTGAAATAATATATGTATTGCTAAAAATCCCACTGCATAGAATTTCATGCGAAATATCTTACCATCACTGTCAAAACCATTTTCCAACCCGGTTGCAGATTGTCCCATTAAAGCAGCAAGCCTTTCAGTATTGGCATCTTGCCGCTGCTTAAAGAGTCCGCCACCTGTTTTATACAATTCCATTTTTTCTTTCGCCAAAGATTTCCTAGCCTTTCTCTTCAAATTTTCATACTTTTCTCTTAAGTTTTTGGGCCCTCTCCGAATTCCCACTTGAACCTCAAATTCAACATCAATGTTTTCCCAGGCTTTTCGTTTTTCCTCCCAGGCCACTGCGTCAGTCTTTTTATTTTCAATTACATTGGAGTAGCGCTCCGCCAATGTTATTAAAACACTTTCTTCAGTGCTTGAAAAATTTGGAAGACGATTTCTGTTTTTATTTTCCATTATATTAGAATAATTTAAAAAATACAACGGATAAATTTAAAAATTGCACGCAAAAATGTAAAAATACCATATATGAGCTGTCACGCAGTTTTTGTCTATTCACAAGAAACATTTTTGTGAATTTACCTTAAAATATTCGCAATGATCAAACT
Organism: Ceratitis rosa; assembly: GCA_037013455.1. Lineage (NCBI taxonomy): Eukaryota > Metazoa > Arthropoda > Insecta > Diptera > Tephritidae > Ceratitis > Ceratitis rosa. The sequence goes on from JAWMAG010000048.1 coordinate 437,591, forward strand.
AACCAGAAGTTAAGTAACCAGAACTTGGTGAAAACGAAAGTGTCACATCAGCCTATCTGACGGTTAGCTATCCTCCGGTTAAAATTAAATTAATCGGACATTGTGAAAACGGGCCTTAAACTGATATCGCTCCTGCCGTTCATTACAAAAAAAGACAAAAACGGTCAGGAGCTGAGAATTTTGATATATACAGGTACTTCCAAAAATTATATTAAAGACCTCCCTTTTATTCAAGGTATTAAACCTTTGGATAAACCTTTTAAATTGACATCAATAAACGGACAAAATATAATTAACCGAAAATGCCTAATTAACATTTTAGACCATACCTCGACGTTTTTCTTGCTTTCAAATCTAAAAACATTCGATGGTATCATAGGGTACGATTTCCTAAAAAGCATTGATGCGAAAATTAATACTGGCAAGGGGTATTTATTTTACCGTAAGGGTAAAGTTAAATTACAATACTTATCATGTAATCAGGTTAATTCAACTACAATAGAAGAAGTGTCTGTGCCTCCATTAGTTCAAACGAGATTTCGGCAAATTATAGAAAAGAACAATAACTCTTTCGCCGATCCTAATAGGGCGTTGCCATACAACACCTCTGTAAAAGCCAGGATTCAAACAGATAATAATGATCCAATCTATAGTAAAAGTTATCCATACCCGATTTCTGTGGCCCCATTCATCAATAACGAAGTAAAGGTTTTACTCAGAGATGGTATAATTAGGGAATCGTGCTCGCCATACAATTCTCCGGTTCACGTAGTTAGCAAAAAAGGTTTTGATGAAGATGGTAAGCCTAAACTAAGGATGGTGATAGACTTCAGAAAACTGAACGAGAAAACAATCGCAGATCGATACCCCATACCGGATACAACCGTAATCTTGGCTAACTTAGGTAGATCCAAATTTTTTACAACATTAGACCTTAAGTCAGGGTTCCATCAAACTTTAATATGTTAGGAAGATAGACAGAAAACGGCATTCAATATAAATAATGGAAAATACGAGTTTTGTAGGTTGGTCTAAAAAACGCACCAAGCATTTTTCAGAGGGCCATTGATGATATTTTACGGCAGGAAATAGGAAAATATTGCCATGTTTATGTCGATGACATAATTATATATTCTCCAGACGAAGAGTCACACTTACATCACATTGATTGTATCCTTCAGAAACTCGAAAAAGCCGGAATGAAAGTGTCTGCCGAAAAATCGAAATTCTTCAAAACTCAAGTGGAATTTTTGGGATTCCTTGTATCTGAGAAGGGCATTAAAACTTGCCCAGATAAGATTTACGACATCATAAATTATGAACAACCAAGAACTCTTCGAGCACTACGTTCATTTCTTGATTTATCTGGGTATTACCGCCGTTTTGTGAAGGATTATGCTGCCATTGTAAAACCATTGACAGTTTATCTTCGCGGTGAAAATGGGCAGGTGGGTGCCAAAAGTGCCAAAAACGTTAAAATATATTTTGACCCAGACGCCCTATGCGCATTTGAAAAGTTAAAAAAGATATTAGCTTCCGAAGACGTGCTTCTCCAATATCCTGACTATCAAAAACCCTTTGAGCTTACCACGGATGCTTCCTCTACTGCTTTAGGCGCAGTTTTATCGCAAAATGGGCGACCTGTAACGATGATATCGCGAACACTTTCTGCTAGCGAACAAAATTATGCCACCAATGAGCGGGAGCTCTTAGCAATTGTATGGGCATTGAAGAAACTTCGTCACTACTTGTACGGAATTAAGGATGTCCATATTTTCACTGACCACCAACCGCTTATATTTTCTATGTCTGAAAAGAATCCCAATTCCAAGATGAAGAGGTGGAGATCATTTATAGAGGAATTCTCTCCTACTTTTCATTTCAAACCCGGAAAGGACAATAAGGTAGCTGACGCACTTTCCCGACAGTTTGCCCACAATTTGGATGATAGCGCCTCTAACGAAACCGTGCACAGCGAAGAATCTTATACTAATACAATTAAAAGGGTTCACTGTCCAATCAATCAATTTAAAACTCAGCTTGTGCTCTCAAAGTCTACCTCATTTAATAAATGCACCAAAATACTTTTCCAAAAATATATTCGCCACACAATAACATTTACCACTATTGAAGATCTTTTACAATGTTTAAAAGGCGTCATAAATACAAATGCCACCAATGCAATTCATTGCGATTTTCCAACCCTAGCAGAAATACAAAATACATTAGTATTGGCGTTTCCTGGTACTAAATTTCTCCATTCTGAAATCATGGTCATAGATTTACCCAATAAAAATGATCAGTTGGAAGTGATAGCAACAGAGCACAATCGAGCTCATCGTGGCTTACACGAAAATTTTCGCCAAATTTTCAGTAACTATTTTTTTCCAAATATAAAAAAATTATTGAAAACAATGATTGCTAACTGCAAGATATGCTTGGAAAATAAATACCAACGTAAGCCACCTAATCCGGGTATTGGCAAATCTCCTATTCCAAACCTTCCAGGAGAAATTCTTCATTTAGACATTTTTATAACTGGTAAGCAACTTTTCTTGACGTGTGTAGCCAAATTTTCTAAATTTGCTATTGTAAAGCCAATTGCTTCAAGGACAACAGTAGACGTTAGGAATGCTTTATTAGAAATTTTGTTAGTATTTAGCAATACAAATATCATCGTTTCTGATAACGAGAAGGCGTTCCAATCGAATAGCATAAAATCGTACCCACCCTTCATAGTGAAAGTAATGGTCAGGTGGAAAGGTTTCATTCCACATCATTAGAAATATCGCGATGCATAAGAGAGCAACAGAAACTGGACGATGTAATTGAATTGGTACTTTTAGCAACATATAAATATAATTATAGCATACACTCGGTAACTAAAGCAAAGCCAACTGATGTCTTTTACAATTTCACGGAAGAAAAACTAACTGATATAAGAAAACGACTACTTGAAACTCAGGAGAAAACTTTGCATAGGAATAATAAAGATAAAATATTGAAAACTTATAATCCTGGAGAAAAGGTTTTTTTGCGGCGAAATAAAAGGCTCGGGAATAAATTAGATAAAGTCTTCGTGGAAAAATTAATCGAAAAAGATCTTGGCACCACGGTTGTGATTAATGGGAAGAGAATCCACAAGAGCAATCTCCGTTAAGCGCAATTTCTATTGTTTTTATTATATGGAAACACCATAAATTAAAGAAAAAAACCATTTCTTAATGATTTGAAACATCACATTATTTTTCATAAAATATATACCTACATATACATATATAGTACATAGCATAACTCGATTGAAAACACATATTTTCCATTGTAAATGTTCTAAGTTTAAAACATTGATATCAATAGAATTTAAGCCTTTAATTTGAATCCATATGCTCTGAAAGAAAATGCAACAGCACACCTGAACGAACCGAGGACGTTTCCCGCTTAAGATGGGGAGTAGTTAACATAGCAGCTAGTATCCAATTAAAATATGCTGCTACCCTTGAAATATATGCTGGGTTAATTGCAAACACAAACGATCGTCATGATCAACATCATTAATGTCGCACAGCAAAAAAAGGGTAATGATCATCAAATGAAATGTTTTTGATAACAGCGTACCAAAACTGGTTTAGCAATAAATAAATTTACTTGTGCAGGAGTAAAACAACAATGGGACTTTGCTAAGGAATGCAGAATTACGATATCTAAGGCAAGCATTGTGTGTTAATGGTTAAATAAGCTTAGAGTAAGAAGCATTTAGTTTTAAGAATTTAATTGTAAAGTAGAAGTGAAGCGAGTTGTATCGCTGTTAATAAACTCATTGCAAATAAAACAATATTTAACTTATATATGAACTGAGGTAAACTTTACAGTACTCTTCCATTATACCATATCATGTTTAATTTTTTGCTTGATAAGTATTTAAGTTCCACCGAGCGCTTTTCCTTCAGGGTGTTTGGTGTCATAAAACAAAAATGTATGAATATTGAAGTTGTTAAATTTGGTCAAATGAGTTTCGGAGATTAGCATTATATCTATTGCTATTTAACATATCTTAAGGTCGTTCATGGCTTAGACAAAATCGCTTGAAGGAGGAGATTTTGATTTCGAATTAAGTGAGTTAACAGACGGAACGGACGGGATGGATGTTTCTTGCGTTGTGAGCTGATGTACACCTTTTAAAGCTTGGGCGTAGGATATAAAGTTGGTAATAGTAGGCTTTGTTTCGGCAGCTTTTGCTGAGGGTGAGGCTGAGAGGCAGTAATGTTGCTAGAAGCCTTTTTACTGCCCTTGCCTTTTGGCGAAATATATATTGGACAACCACTATAATTGGCGGTGTGACATCCAAATGTTAAAGAAAATTAATTTAAATAAAAAATTAAGTTAAATTTTCTAATTGTGGTCGCCCCTCGGCAGGGAATGTCCACATCTCAGAGTGTATTTCTGACATGAAATAAAGGCTCTTCGCAAAAAAAAAAAACCATCAGCCGTTCGGAGGCGGCTTAGTATAACCTGTAGGTCCCTCCATTTGTTGGAAAAACATTAAGACGCAAAACCACATATTAGAGGAGGAGCTCGGCCGAATACCGCTTCAGCGGTATGTATGTACTTATTACTCTTTTTTTAGGTTTCACCCATTTTAGACATATAATTTTTGTTTGTTGTATGTCTATATACACTTTATACTTTGTACACTTAATTATTTCTTTTTTTCTTTCACTTTTATTCCTCTTGGAACGCCGAACTTCGATGTGAATGTTGTCCCTCTGTCGCTTATGATGCGCTGGGGATATCATGCACGGTGTATCCCAAAAATAACCGAACTTTTTGGATATAAAATAGTAAAATACACATTGTATTATCTTTGAAAGTTATTATTTATTCAAAATAGGTTCCATTTGCCTCGACACAACGTTTGGAACGATCAACCAGCGCATGCATAGATTTTTTTACGTCATTTATAGAAATGTTCTTCAGTACCTCGGTTACGGCTGCTTCATTTTTTTCCATTTTTTTTAATTTTTTAAACTTCAATTTCAATTTTTGTTTGACACAAAATTTTACATTTGCCCTTTGTTCCATTTTATTTTGGAACCATTAGCACACTTTTGGTTTTATTGAAATGGCTGTCACTTTTACATCTGTCATCCGACTTACATGAAGCCAGGTGCGTTTGAAAGATGATGAATGTATCTTTTTAATGTTGCAAATTTTCAATACATGGCGCTGTATGTTGTGTGATTTAAATATAAAGTTCGGTTATTTTTGGGACACACCGTGTAAGTCTCTACCCATTCTTCCAACTTTGCTACAACCTCCTCTGCTGATGTTGTTTTCGTCGGAAAAAGCCATATAAATTTAGAAAACGCAAGAGTCATAGCCAAAATATATTTACAATATATTTCCTTGTGTTGCGTCCATAGGTCCCAGATGATCTATGTGTAATGTACACAATGAAGTATCCCCTTTATCAATTATTTGCAACATGCCCTCTTTGCATGTTGCTCTATAATATGCATTGTTTTCTGCGCATCTCTAATTATTTCTAGTTCCATTAATTTTGTTGTAAACAATAACTGCTTAGGGTTTTAGTTTTATGGAACTGTCTCAGACCATATATTTTTTGGAAGTAGTGAAACAATTACCACAACAGTTTTGGGCGGCAGAAGTTCCAGCTGCTATTTCAGAAACCACCACGAATTCGTAATCAGATTTCTTTTTCTAGACACCTTTGTTCGAATTGGATTCGAACTTGTGATGCCCACAGCACGAGCCAATGGTTATTCCATTAAGCTACATGTGTGCCGCTTCCACTTATTGTTATTTTTCACTTTTTCTTTTACCTACATATCCTCGATCAATTGCTCAGGTGTTCTGTAGCTGTAAAACTTGGAGCGATGTAGTTGTTTGCTTGTTGTTGTTGCTCTTCCATAATTCCCAGAATAACTCTTTCAGCCTTTTGCACATTTATATAGAAGTCCAATTTTAATTTTGAACCTCCCATACGAGCCAGTCTGTAGTGCGGCTGTTATTGCGCGAATACATTCGTCTTGTAGTTGAGCTTTATAGAATCTGCTACTTAACTCTGACGAAATCAACAACAACTCAACTAGATAGCGACTTAAGCTTTTAACATGCTTCATACGTACTGCTGAACGGTGTTCTATTGTAAAAGTAAAATCTTGACCATACATTACCCACTGAGCCACTGATCTTGGCAAATCTGTAACTAAATAATTTGAATTGTAAGCCCAATAACTAATGTCGAAACTTCTTTAATATCAAGTACCCCGCTTTGACTTCCAATATATAACTACATATGTTGCTGACTCTCTGCAGACGCAGTTTGTTATCATGTTTCTGAAGTAACTTCGTCCCAAAGCCATCCTTTGATGCATCTGAATGCAACTCTTTTAGCTTGTCGATAATACAAATGTAATACAGCTTCTGTGATAAGTTTAATTTCAATTGAGCAATAAGCACATTTTTTCCTTTCTCCAATTTCGGAAACTTTATTCTTTCTTAATAAATGAAGCTATTAGAGCTTACCCTGACACAAAGTTTTGAAAATATCCGGTTAGACCTAGAGAGGATTGTATATCTTTCAGGTTTTTTGGGTGCGGAAATGTTTCGATTGCCAAACTTTTTCTTTTCCTGGAAAAATTGCACCATTTTCAATTGAATGACCCAAAAAATCAATTTAATTTTTTAAGAATTTGCATTTTTGCCATTTAAATTTTAAATCGTATTGTCTTGCAACTTTGAATATAATCAGCAGCTTCTTCAGACACTCCTCCGGAGTTTCTCCGTAGATAATGATATTGTCGATATACAGCTCCATTATATTGTCATTAATCAAATCATGGAAAATATAGGTAGTTTCGTACCTTATAAAATTAGCAGGCGAAGTGCAAGCCTTGTTCCGTTACGAAGGCTGTATATTTTTTGCTATTCTCTTCGATAAAAAACCCATTTTCTAAGTCTATAGTGATAAAACACTTTGCCTTATTTGACTTTAATAACACATCTTCCATTATTGGAAAGTCTACACATATTCTGTAATTGCCACATTTCTGCACGCAAACTCCGAATGAGATACACGTATTATTTTGTAACCACTCTGATATTCTTAAGTTTACTTCTAACTCTTCTGGTGCTGGCAATCTCGTTGGAGCATGCCGAATTGTCTTAATATCTGCATTGGGTACGATTTTCATAACAACTGGCGAATTTTTAATATTTTCGACTGGTTCGTATTCATGCATTAAGCTTTCAATTTCGCGCCTAAACCTTGGGTCGATATCCAACTCTGTCGAATCGATATTGTAAAATTTTAGTTCGTCTTGTTCTTTACCAGAAAATTTTTTTAGAAAAGTAAAACCGTCATCAAATTTGTACCCACAATTTTTTACAAAATCAAATCCAATTATGGCATTGTTTTCTACAATAACGAAGTAATGTATTTTTTCTACGTTGACAGCACGTACACTGCCGCGAATGTTACCAATGAGTTTAGTTAATTTTCCGCCTAAACCAGACAACATTACTTTGTTCTCGTGCAATTTATGATAAGAAAATTTATTATAAAATATTTCCCTTTTCATTATCGTCGGCACCCGTATCCATCAAAAAATTTAATTCGACTTGTCAAGCTTGATAGTCTTAAACCGTTTACTACAAATCGCAACATTAAAATCTTTTTCGTGAAAACTTTTATTTTTACCACAGTATTTTGAAATATGGCCGAACATTTTACATTTGAAGCACTTGGTATTCTTTTATATTCACTGCGTTTATTATCCTTCGAAATGCAATTGAAACAGTTTTTATTATATTACTATGTATTTTAAGTTACGGATTTGAATTTATTTCTATTTTGCAGTTCAGTGTTTTGTTCGCTGATATGTTCGAAAATTTTATACTGTTCTATTAAGTTTCTGTAGCATGATGCACTGTGCAAAATTTCTTCCATGTCACAAAGTCCGGCAATTTTTTTCATCTCTAACAAGTACTCATAAAAAGTTACATCACGTTTTTTGCGCCTTTCAGATAACATCTTAAGCACTTGAAAGCTATCATAATCGCGTTTGAATTCTTGGATTAATATGTACTTAATATTTTCATAATTTCTATCGTGTTCTGTTTCCAAAACAACTGAGCTCATATGCCTCAGCAGTACTTTCAAAAATTTTGAACCAATTCACGACCGATATTGACTTGCTATCAAAATCAATAACAATTTTTGAAAACTCGTCTTCCGATATGGCAGCTTTATTATAATCTTCGTTTTTGAATTTATTTGTAAGCAGTTTTATTATTTCATTTAATTCACTTGATGCCATTTCTGTTGTTACAGTTTCAAATCGTTCCTTTAATTCACCACTGTTTGTTTCCATAAGAAATTTTATGTTATTGTTGCTTTGGTATTCCTCAGTTTCTTCACCGAGTAAATGTTTCACTTCAAATCGATTTGGTCTACTTCTGTTTCAAGATCGTAGCTTATATGTGTCTTTTGCACTACCTTGTTGTTCTTTTGTTCAGGTGCTCATTAGAACATGTTATTTTTCTACATTGCTTTTTAACATGAACACTTATTTTCGTTTATTATTGGATGTAACAACCGTTATGTTATCAGGTATACACAATTTTCTTCTTAGCTTGACACTTACTTACTTACTTTACTGGCGTAGATGCCGCTTACGCGATTTTAGCCGAGTTAACAGCAGTGCGCCATTTGTTTCCTCTTATTGCTGTGTGGCCTATTCAGCGTAGCTGCTGCTTCTTGATTCTCTGAACAATGCTAACGTCGTCGTATAACTCATACAGCTCATCGTTCCATCTGCGAAATTCGCCGTGGCCAAATCGAAGAGGACAACAAATCTTACGCAAAACTTTTGTCTCGAAAACTCCTATCGCCGACTCATCAGATGTTGTCATCGTCCATGCTTGTGCACCATATAGCAGGGCGGGAACGATGAGGGACTTGTAGAGTTTGGTTTTCGTTCGTCGGGAGGGACTTTACTTTTCAATTGCCTACTTAGCCCAAAGTAGCATCTGTTGGCAAGAGTGATTCTGCGCTGGATTTCAAGGGGGCTGGGTCCTTGTAGTGTACACACGTCGAGAACACTGGAGACGTGTCTTCCATCTCTCACAATATGTTCAATCTGGTTTTGTGTTTTCGATCAGGGGACAGTCAAGTGACTTGATGTATTTTTTTGTGCTGGAATTTAGAACCACAGACAACCATATCTCGGGCCCCCGGCGAAGTCGATCAGCCTCAATCCATTAGGGGATGTTTCGTTGTGGAGGCTGAAATTTCCAACAGTCGCACCAAAGTCATAAAAGGCATCTGTGGACAAATCGTCCTTCTTTTTCGCCGAGGCATGGGCGAAAATCAACGATATGTTGAAAAATTTCGCTTTGACGCGGGTTGTGGCGAGACCCTCATCCACCGGATTGAATGCCAGTACTCGACGACGTAGTCTCTCTCCCACCACAAATCCGACACCAAATTTGCGCTCTTTTATGTGGCCGCTGTAGTAAATGTCACAAGAACCAACTCGCTTTCGTTCTTGTCCCGTCCATCGCACTTCTTGGACGGCGGTGATGTCAGCCTTAATTCTTACGAGGACATTAACCAGCTGGACTTCGGCACCTTCCCAATTAAGGGACCGGACATTCCAGGTGCTTGCCTTCAAATCGTGATCCTTAATTCGTTTGCGGGGGTCGTCAAAAGAAAAGGGGTATTTCATCCGAGGCGTTGATAACATTTTCATTTGGGCTGCTTTCTACGCGGCGGATCTCAAACCCAGCGCACAACCTCGCTAGGCGAGTAAGTCTAAAGTTTTTACACATTTATATAGCGAGCCGTTTGCGTCAAGACCGAAGCCTGCTTGAAGCCGCACCTCTGGTGAACAGACGCTGCAATTAAACTTCAGCAGACCCTTAAACCGAATAAGTCGGAGTGGTTCCACTGAAGCTTCCTCTCTCATTAGCCGTGAGTTGAAGACCAGCGATGTGACCCAAGGCTCCACTCGGGTTGGTTACCGCATCTTGCACAAGGGTTGCTCACGTTTCCAGGGTGCGCGACGTGGACGCAAGAATAGGAATTGAGTATAGCTTCGCAACTGTAACAGCATACCCAGAAGCTTGACTACACCCTATTATATATATAATTGGCGCTTTGTAACCGCTTAAGCGATTTTCGGCCGAGCTCTTCCTCCAATTTATGGTTTTGCGTCTTGATGTTTTTCCAACAAATGGAGGGACCTACAGTTTATACTAAGCCGCCTCCGAACGGCTGATGATTTTTTTACGAGGAGCCTTTTATTTTATGTCCGAAATACTCTCGGAGAGGTGGACATTCCCTGCCGAAGGGCGACCGCAATTAAAAAATTTAATTTAATTTTTTATTTAAATTAATTTTCTATAACTTTTGGATGTTGCTGGCACTGGGATATGAACCCGAGCCTTCCGAATGTCAGTACGCAATGCTAACCAGTCAGCTATCGCGGCCGCCATATAATAATGGCTGTTTCTCAATAGCGGCTTTGCCCTGTTGTTGTATTTCAAATACATATTTTCTTGTACTTGTGATTATATTCATGTGTTTGAAAAAAAAAAATAGATTTTTTTATATCACTTTACTAGCTTCCACAGATTCACACTTTATATATTTTTTTTCAGTTCAATTATTTTGTTATGTTAATTCCACCATTCAACAGTGGGTTTTGGTTGAGCCCCATGAATGTAAATAAAATGAGATAGTATTTCGGTTTATTTTTATTTATTTATTGCTTATTCCAGTTCACTTAAATTCGAATAATATAAGATATAAAATAATGTAAGGTGATATTAGATTATGTTTATTAATTATAATCTTCATGATAGTAGTTTGCTTCAATAGTTATTAAACAACTTCAGATTTTGAAAATATTGTACAACTTAAGGAAAATAAGATATAAGTATAATTTCAACTTTTCTCAACTGCAGAACTTCGCTAATTTATTACATCGTTGGTCTTCAACTTCTGTCTACTCTTACAATATTTGCGACTCATTACTTGTCTTCAACTTCTCCACAATCTTCTTTCTCTTCTATTTTTTTTATCTTCGGTGTTTTGTACTTATTTAGGGTTGCCATGTTACATATATCTTTTTCAATTACGTAGCGCTTTTTTCTTCGCAACATTCTTTACATTTTTCATAAATTTTTTCACGGGTTATAAAATTCGTTTCACTCGGATTGAAAGTTGTACCGTTATTGCCTATTCGTAATCTTCTTTTCGTATTATTTTTTTCGTGTTTTTTGAGAACAAGTTTTGAGCGTAGTCAAATAGTAGCCAAAGCTATTTGTTTCTCGATGTTCTGTTATTTAAATTATTTTTATGTTATAATGTTTTAGTTTATTTTAATATTTAATTTTTTCATTGTCTTTATCTTAAAATTTTAATATTTTCGACATGCCAAATTCTTTGAAATGTTTATTTCCATACTAAATAATGTAGATAATTATAGTTTGATAGGTGAGTTCAATTCTAGTGTAGTTTATTTATGTAATTTTATAATTTCTGTTAGATTACATTCTTGGTGAAATTATTTTTCAATGAGGTTACAATTTTATGAAGTAAACTATTTTTAAATCTTTAATAATATTTAATATAAATTATACGAGTTTATTTGTTATGGTTTTATAATTTTTCATATATTATATTAAATCGAGCTACAATTTTTATTTTTTTTTAAGATTATTGTATATAAATGTAGTTGATGGCTGGTAATCACACCTTGATGGTTGGTTAACCCTTGCCTTAACCCTTTAAGGCCTCTTGTCCTCAATAGATGCTGTTCAGTATTGCACTTCGGTTGCCTTGTTAGTTAATCGTATTTTTAAATTTTCCGCTGCTGCTCTTGATAATGAAGATCTCTGCGATTGTGTCAATGGGAAGTTAAGTAGTCTATTCGTTTGCGTTTTCTATATCCCACCCTCTAACTCGGGATGTTTATGTGCTGTGCATGTTAATAATATTGAAAATATATGAAAATAACAAAAACAGTCATATTTGCATATAAGGTGAGTTCAATATGAATAACAACAAATGGTTAAACCTTTCATACAGCAATACTATTATATGTTTTAAATTTCGTAACGCCCATTTTTTCTCTTTAAAGCAGCTATTCTGGAAATCTATTGGAAATCACCTTTTTCTCTAAAAATGTGACGGAGTGCTATGAAACTTTTTTATCCAAACTGAATGAAAAATTTTCTACTAGTCTAAATAGTATAGTAGTACAAATAGTAAAATATTACAATGAACACTAAAATCTGGAAATGACAGGAGTTATGGTAAAGAGTGACTCAGTATGTCCTAAAAACTTACGAAGAAAGAACAAAAGAGACAAAACCAAAAAATGGTATTTTGGAAGCAATGTTTTTTTTTTTTTTTAAACATTAATATTTATTTATTGGATCTACTTCGACTTCGGAAGCCTAACAATAAGTAATAAAATCTTAAACCAAATTAAAACATAAAGCCCATTAGTAGGAATGGGCTGCTGGCTTGACGTTGCTCTTTAGAAGGCTGCTTTGTCTCTTCTCCGCAGGCGGGTTTGACTTGTTGCATGGGCCAAGGTGTTAGCCAAAGGGTTCGGATGGTTACGCAGTTTTATTAAGTATTTTTTTGCTGCGATTTCAATTTCTTCCTTGATAGTAGGTATATTTAGATCTCTTTGAATATTTTCATTACGCATGTACCATGGTGCGCCCGTTATTACTCTTAACGTTTTCGATTGGAATCTTTGAATTATATCTACAATATATTCGACGCGCAAGCTGTGCCCCATAACTGGATCCCATACATCCATATCGGTTTTATTATTGCATTATATAAGAGGACTTTGTGGCTAAGGCTTAGTCCAGACTTCTTGTTTAAAAGCCAATGTAAACTAGCAGATTTGAGTTTAAGCTGCAGCTTTTTAGCTGCAATGTGTCGTCTCCAGGTTAAGCGCCTGTCCAAGTGGATTCCGAGGTATGTCATTTCGTCAGCTTGCGGTATTGATACATTGTTGAGCTTAACAGTAGGACACGTTTTTGGCCTTAATGTAAAAGTTATGTGTTTGCACTTTATTTCATTAACTTTTATGCGCCATTTCGCTAGCCATTCTTCAATTTGTTTCAGATGCTGCTGTAGCACTTTTGTGGCTGTAATGGGGCATTTATGTCGACTTAGTATAGCAGTATCATCCGCAAATGTTGACGTAATTACTTCGTCACTTGTAGGGATATCTGCGGTAAACAGTATGTACAATATTGGTCCAAGAACACTACCCTGCGGAACACCTGCCGTAATCGGACACTCCTCTGTTATGTTATCATTTACTTTTACTGGGAATCGCCTATTGGATAAGTAGGATTCAAGGATATTGTGGAACGTGTTAGGTAATGAGTTTTTAATTTTATGAATGAGGCCGTCATACCACACTTTGTCAAATGCTTGTGCCACATCAAGAAAAACAGCCGAGCAATACTCTCGCATTTCGAAAGCTTTCCTTATTTCGTTTGTTATACGATTTACTTGTTCAATTGTGCCGTGTTTTTCCCGAAATCCAAATTGATGTGTAGGAATGATATCATTTTGATGGAGAAAAGGAGTAATTTTTGATAGCAGCACTTTTTCGAAAAGTTTTGATAGGCAAGGCAACAGGCTGATTGGTCTATATGATGACGGCAGGGTTGCGTCTTTACCTGGTTTAACTACCATAATTATCTGCGACTTTTTCCAGAGTTGTGGATAATATCCTAGCATCAAAATGGCACTGAAAAGCTTTGCAAGAAAAACGAGAGCAATGCTTGGCAATTCTTTTAGCATTTTTGGTGAGATATGATCGTCTCCTGGAGATTTTTTTGCATTTAAGGCGGCAATAGTGTTTTTTAGTTCAGACACAGATGCTCCGCAAGTAACAGTGTATCTAGGAGCAGTATGGGTCGGTGACAAAGGTGCACTATATGTAGCAGTATTTGGTTGAAATACTGTGCTGAGGTGCTCTGCGAAACTAGACGCCTTCTCTTCATCCGTTCTTGCCCATGAACCATTACGCATTCTCAAAGGTACTTCTGTGCTTACTGGCGGCTTAAGGTTTTTGCTAGCTTTCCATAGAGATTTTTTAGTAGAAACGTTGGGAGACAAAGACGTTATAAGATGTTTGATATTTCTTTCTTCCTCGTATCTTAATGCCTTTTTGAGTTTGTTTTCTGCCACCTTAAGGCGAATTTTTGCATCGGGAGATCGGCAGGCTTGCCATTCGCGACGCAAACGTCGCTTATTTCGGACCAGTAATTGTATTCCACTATTAGTTATGAATGCCTTTGCTTTTGTATTCTGCTCTGGTGTGGCTATAGTTGCTGCTGTTGCTACTATACTGTTAAATACAAGTAACTCATTTTCAACGTCAGTTCCTCCCTCTATTTGCGGATTGGTCTGTATATGACTGCTAATGTATTTTTTATATTTAAGCCAGTTAGTTCTTGATGTAGTAAGTCGAAAAGCATGCTCACTTTCAATTGGTTGTTCGTTCAATTTAATGATTATTGAGGAATGATCAGAAGATAAGTCAGCACAGGTTTCAGCAAGTACTAAACTCCTATCTACGTTTTTAGTGACTGCAAAGTCAATCAGGTCAGGTAATTTCCTTGAGTCCGTAGGCCAGTAAGTTGGTTGTCTTGGGGAGATAAAATCGTAACTATTTTTTGAACTTATGATCGTGTTATATAACTGACGACCTTTCGGGTTAATTAGCCTCGATCCCCAATGAGTATGCTTCGCATTGTAATCACCTCCAGCTAGGAACCTATCACCTATTTTTAAGGGTGATCGAGGTTGACTGCAACCAATTCGTTGAAAAAGAATTAAGAAAGTTATGCTTTAAACGGTTCCTTATGAGTATAGCTGTGCCACCATGTGCTTTGCCATCTGGGTGATTAGTGTTGTACAGCTTAAACCCAGGGATGTAAAAATTATACTTCTGGGTGAGATGTGTTTCAGATATAAGCATAACATCAATTTCGTGGGTCTGTAAAAATAATTTGAGTGCTAATTTATGCTGGTTTACACCATTAGCATTCCATAAGCAAATCCTGACTTCACTCATTTTTTGGTCAACAGGGTTTGGAGCATTTGGTTTTGCGCCTTTATTAGGTCTTGAACCATACTTTGCATGGTTGACATAAATTGTGTCATGCACTGGGTTAGATTAAGAATCATGGTCTCAACTCCAGTACTGGATGGGGTGACTGGTGGGGCCTGTACATTGGCTTTTACTACGTTGGCATAGGACATTTGACCAATATTTGAGCTGGGTATGTTGGAAAGGCTCGGAATGGAAGTAGTATATGGGAGCTGGTTCCGTTTGGCTTGTATACCCTGAGAAAGTTTAGATTTTAAATCTTTGTAAACCGGACAATCTCTATAATTAGCGGTGTGATTGCCACCGCAGTTGCTACACTTTTTTTGTGTTACATCCGTTTTATTCAAGGGGCATTTGGTAGAATGGTGAAGATCACCACATGCTACGCAAACGGTACGTAAAGTACAATAGGATTTTGTGTGACCAAATTCCTGACAGTTTGTGCATTGCACGGGACCATTACGCTTAAGCGTTTCTTCCACCGTGATTCTTCGGTGCAAAAGGTATTTTAAACCGTAAATTGGATGCGTTTCGTTTTTCTTAAGTTGAGCTAAGCTTGGCGATAAGAACACTTTAAACATAGGCTGCGGCACTTTATTTCTGTTAATTATGTTAACAACCGCCCTAATTTCAAACCCTTGCTCCTCTAGAGCTTCTTTTATGTCACATGAGTCAACAGTCGCTTCAATTCCCTTAATTACAACAATCAGGCCTTTCGCACTCTTCAACTGGTAAGAGTAATAATTCTTGTTGTTTGCAGAGAGAAACACAACGACTTCACGAAAGTCTTTTTCACTGTGTACTTGTATTTTTGTCTCGTCTATGTTACCTTTTTTAAGAGGTACAATGTGAAAATTGTTGGTACCTATTATCTTAGCTATGTTCGTAACTAGCGAATTGGAGCTGCGCTCCCGCAAGTAGATTGGTGGAGGTTTAGTACTGTGGAAATACCCTTCGGGTCTGTTATATGCTCTTCCTCATTTAACGGGGCAAATCTGTTCCCTTTTAGAGCATTACCATCAGCATCGATAGTGGAGCCAACGGTATTAAACTTCTTGGCATTAATCACTTTTTTGGGAGGACTAGATTTCCATTTTTTGTTTACCACATTTATGTACCGATCAATGCCTGTCTGTACTGCCGACCCTTTTTTCATTTTGGCTGTCTCACCTTGCTCAGTATTAGTCGCCCGCACTGGAGTTGCTGCTGCTGCTGCGCTGCTTGACTGCATAGCTGTTTGTTTTCCTGTTGGGAAGAGAGTTTTTTCACTCTTTGATTTCTCTGTTGTTGCTAAGGTCTGCGTTGGCGCCTTTAGAGTTGAACTGCTTGCCTTTGCACTGCTGTTAGGTGGTGATTTGCTCGCAACAACAGTGAAATAAGCATTTCGCTCTGTCGTCGCAACTGAATGCCGACGCTCTTTCTGATTTGAGCGTTGATCGCTCATTACATCGCCGGTTCACTTGTTACTTATCGTTTTCGTTTCTCTGTTTATTTTTGTTTTTTTATTTTGTTTTTTTTTTTTTTATTATATTTATTATTTTATTTGCTTATTGCCAACTTAAGTGGCTATCCACCCACTACAGTCGGTGTATAAGTTTAAACGAATTAATACAGTGGCGGACTAAAGTCTACATACGATCCATTTTTTGGGAATTCAACCCGTCCTATAGCTTTCACAGAAAAAATAATGATGCAGTTTTGTTTTAAATTCAAGTATATAACAAAAACTAAAATTTCTCATTTATTCAACATTAACTTTCAAAGTTATTAACAAAAAATGGAAAAAAGGCACTGACAAAAGTGAACATACGATTTTTTGCTTAGCTATTCTAGGTAAGCATTTTAATTTCAATAACTAAGTTAATATTTTGTTGGGCCACCATGCGCATCGATCACCGCTTGCAAGCGTCTAACATTGAAAAAAACCAAATTTTCCAGCTCTTCTCCTGTAATGTTTTGCCTCTCTTCTTGAAGTTTCTCTCTGAGCTTTGATGCATTACTTATAGGGTGTTTTCGAATTTTCCGCTCCAATATTTTCCATACGTGCTATGTAATATTCAATTCCGGGCTTTGTGGTGATGAGTGCAACTGCCGCGGAGCATAATACAGCAGCCAATCCTTTACAATTTGCGCTGTGTGCTTAGGATCATTATCCTGTAGAAAGATCCAGCTCGAGCCAAGGCACAGTTTGTCCACAGATAACTTCAAATTATTTTCCAATATGGTCTTATACTCGAAGCGATCCATATTTCCTTCAATAAAGACCAATTTACCCACCCCAGACGCTGCAACTGCTCTCCAATCCATGACACTCCCACCACCATGCTTTAAGGTCGAAATAAGGTGCCTGGGATCCATGGCAGTAATGGGTTTTCTCCAAACTTTTGCTCTGCCATCGCATCCAAATATGTTATATTTTGACTCATCCGTAAATAGTACGCTTTTCCAGAACTCATGATCCTTCTTTAGATGCTTTTTAGCGAACTCCAACCGATGTGCGCGGTTTTTCTCGCTTATGAGAGGCTTCTTGCGAGGAGTTCTGCTGTAGAATCCTTCGTTGTTAAGAGTTCTTGTTATTGTGCGTAAGTGCACAACAATTTGGGATCATTTCGCTAGCTTCTGGGCCAAATTGGTAGCATGTACCTTGGAATTTTGGCTTACTTTATTACGGATGAAAGAGATGTCCCTATGGGTAAGCTTCTTTGGACGGCCACTTCACGGCTTACTCTCGAACGAGCCCGATTCTGCAAGTTTTTATAAATTGTTTTCACCGTCGCTTTTCTTAAATTTAACAATTTAGCTATTTTGCCGAACGTTTTCTTATCATTTCTGTGTTTTATAATCAATTTTTGCACAGCCACCGGGATTTCCGTTCCTGACGACATTTTCGCGATTGTATTTCTTTTTTCAAATGATGGAAAACAATAAAGATAAAGCCAAATACCAAGAAAAGTATAGAAAGAAAAAAAAAACGGTACTTGACCGCTGAAAACAATAGCTGAAGTAATAAACGAAACAAATTAATGAAACGTATGTTCACTTTTGTCAACGGCTTTTTTGAGTTTTTTGTTAATAACATTGAAAGTTAATGTTGAACAAATATGAAATTTTCGGTTTTGTCTTACAATTAAATTCAAAGCAAGACTACATCAATACTTTTCCTGTAAAAACTATGGGACGGTAGGGATTCCAAAAAAAGGGGTCGTATGTAGACTTTAGTCCGCCACTGTATGTACGTTTTCTAAGACTTTAAGTGAAGTTACGGAGCCGATCAAAAAAAACACGTCCGTACACTTGTGCATTACCTCCTTAAAACTTATAAAATAGTAATTTCATACTGACTTTTGAAAGAAAAAACTAATAATTTTTTATTTCTTTAAGATTATTTGTTTTATCTCACGTAAAAAGAATATAATATTTCTATTTATCTTCGTATTCTAGAACAAACGGATTGCAAACTGCCAATTCAAAGGCAGGAAGTAGCGGATGCATTCACCTACAATTGGGTTTTCACATACGCTACAGCAGTAGAACCGTACTCTGACCGAGGAAGGAATTTGAATCGGAGGTATCTAAAGAGAAGTGTCTGATATTGAGTATATGGTAAGCCCGAACGATAGCTCTGCATTTCTAATCATATGGTATGGTTGAACAATACAACCGAACCTTGGAAGAGAACTTGAGGAAGGTCATGGGCAAAGTTCAGGATGATTATGATATGCAAACACCTCTGTTCCTGGTGGGATATCGGTCTACAGTATATGAAACATAAACACCTGCAAGAATATTTTTTTGTACCGAGATCCGGTTGCCCACTGGCTTGGAGTTAATAGTGATGCGAGAAGAGTTCGGAAGAAAACGTCTAACGTCAGAAATCGGTTTTTATTTATTAACCCTGTGATCGAGCTCGAAGGATTTAGAAAATTTGCGAGTTTAATCGATATAGAATATTATACCATATGTAGCTGATTACACGGTCACCGTTGTAGTCAACGATATTTGGACAGCGTCTAGCTCGTGATGTTCAATCTGTTTTCATCTTAAGGGTGTTTGTAGAGAGGCTCGTTTTACAAACTTACAAGTAACGAAACTCAGATTTGTCATACACATAAAATATTTTTTTTTGCACCTGCTCATTTTCCCGTTGAACACCAGTTGTAATAAGAAGATATTGGATGTTCTCTCCCTAATAATGTTCTTTATGGGATGTAACCAAACAAACTTGATAAATGAATCCGCAACTACGAGTATATAATTGTGCGCCTTGTTTGTAATATATAAAGACCCGACTTGGTCCAAGTGATATGAACCTAATGGCTTGTCTTCTTTGTCTATTGGGTTATGTAACCCTTCTTTCGTACCATTCATTACTGCATTTACTATGCTCTCCATACATCTTCGTACTATTTTACTGACTTTAATAGTCAAACGTACTATAGAGAAGGTTTTTTATGACACATCTTGCGTTTTCTTTGACGATAAATGCCCCTGCCTGTGTGCCATCTTAATAATTTTGCCCTCCATAACCACTAGCACCACTATCAACTCCATATCTGAGTTCTTAAAAGCAATATCGTATTTTAGGTAAAAGTTCTTATACTCGTATTTCCATAACATTTTGCGTGTATTTCGCCCTTCCTCAACATCTCTGATAAAGTTCTGGCAATTTAAGCAAAATTTGGTATGAAACGTCGAAAGTATGATGGAAAACTTAGAAATCGTTGTAAGCTCTTCTTATCACTGGGTAACGGAAAGCTCTTCGAGGTGTTGCCTTCTGATATTTACACTTACAGACGCGGAGCAATGCTCAATCCATACTCTTACGCCCACGTCGCGCACCCTGAAGCGAGTAGGTCCTTGTGACATTTATTATAACGGCCATATAAAGGAGCGCAAAGTTGGTGTCGAATTCGTGGTGAGAGAGTACAACTGACAGAAATTTCGGTCTCCACAACGAAACATCCAAAAATGGGTTGAGGCTGATCGATAGAGATTCCAGCACAAGAAAATACATCAAGGTACTTGGATGACCCCTGAACGTAAAACTCAAAACCATATCGATCATTTAGTGATAGACTGAAGACATGCCTGTTCTTGACGTGCATACATTCCGAGGACCCAACACCGTCTCGTACCACTATCTTTTTGCAGTGAAAATCCGCACTCGCCTCTGTGTATCAAAGACCTCCCGTCAACAAACACAAGGAAGATTCGACGTCGAAAAGCTGCAATCTCGACAGACTGCCGACCACTAAACGTGCGGGATAGTTACCGAGAATTCAAGAGTGAAACAAGACGCATGTGCAGACAGAAAAAAAGAGGCAAGATGCGTGAGTATGAAGAGCTTTAGAAGCTGGCCAACAAGAGTAATGCTTTAAAATTCTACAAAAAAATGCTGCGAATTACAAAAAGTTTCAAGACCAGAGCAGATTCTTGTAGGACACAAAGAAGTGATCTAGTAACCACTGTGAAAGTGTAACACCAAGAGATGGTGAACCCGATTCCTCAATCGATGACGATGGAAAAAAGTTGCATTGCCCGACTATAAAGAAGTTTGAATAGCAATAGCCCACAGTCTGCGCCAATTACCGTGAGATAAGCGTCTTCAATATCGCATACCAGGTTCTATCGAACGTCTTGAGTGACGGGCTAAAGCAAACCGTCAACGAACTGATCGGATCTTATCAGTGTACCCTTAAACCTGGGAAATCAACCATTGACCAAATATTCACCATGCGCCAAAGAACGAATTTGGTATCACCGGAAATTTTATATGGAAATGTAAATTGACCTTAAGCCATACCAAAAGCTCCGTTAGGATCTAGTAGGACTTCTCCGAGCCGTTCGATACCAAACGAGGTTTCAGACAAGGTGGTTCCTCATAGTGCGACTTCTTTATTTTATTGCTGGAGAAAATATTATGAGCTGCAGAGCTGAATAGAGACGGTACAATCTCCAATGATATTGACATTATTGGCCTCAATAACCGGGCCGTTAGTTATGCTTTTTCCAGACTGGATAAAGAAGCGAAGGGTATGGGTCTGGTAGTGAACGAAGGCAAGGCGAAACATCTCCTGTCATCAAACAAACAGTCATCGCATTCGCGACTCGGCTCCCATGTCACTATTGACAGTCATAACTTTGAAGTCGTAGATAACTTCATCTATCTTGAAATCAGTATTGACACCAACAACAATGTCTGTCTGGAAGTCTAGCGCAGAATCCAACGAGTGCTACTTTGGACTGAGAAGGCAATTGAAAAGTAAAGTCCTCTCTCGATGAACGTAGACCAAACTCTAAAGGTCGCTCAGCGTTCCTGTCCTGCTATATGGTGCGCAGGCAGGGACAGATGGTCAGGTTTTGCGTATGATTTTGAGTTCTCTACGAGTTGGGAATGGTGAATACAGCAGCCGATGGAGCAATGAGCTGTACGAGATATACGGCTTCATCGGTATAGCTCAGCAAATCAAGAAACAAAGTCTACGATGACTAGGTCATGTGGACCGGATCGATAAGAATAACGACCAGAGAAAGGCACTTAACAAGCACTTTGGAACTTCCTACCGGTGTATACTCGACGACAACACTCTTAATTTCCTTAGCCATATCTCGCATAAATTTTACACATAAAACTCTCTAATCCACTCATACTGCGGCTCGGAAGCGCCTTCGTTGGATTTCGATTTAACTACTTCTGCTATTGTTATTATCCTTCTTAAATGTGTTTTCTATTGTACTACTCTCCCTGGTCCATATTCACTTGATGTATCTTCTCATACACCTTCAACTGTTCTTTCAATTGTTCAATACTCTTAGTTTCATATGAAAATGTTTTATTGTATTCAGAATCTAGAGTTCATTCTATAAAACAAGCGTTATTGTTTCATCTATGTTATGTACACGAATCTCTTTAAATCGTCCGATTTCACTTAATCAACTCGTCATCACTAGGTTTTCACTATTATATTTCGCGACAAACTGTACTGCTGTAGTAGTCTGTCCTGTAAGTCACGTTTTTGTCCTACTGTTGAAATACTTAACTCCATTAACTTGTTCTTTACTTCGTACTATACTGTTTTAAATATTGTATTTCGGCATAGATTTACTATCTGTGATGGCATTTTATTTTCCACATATTATAAGCTTTTAAGTTTTTTTGTATTCTTTTTTAATTATGTAATATTCTAACCACTCGTCATTGTATTTTGCAACTTTATAAGCTTTGACTTTGCTTTTATTTAGTTGACTCTGGTCATGGTCATACTACTTATTTCTTATAACTGTCTATTTTTAGTTCCTTCACACATGTAGGTCAATGTATACAGTTTAACAAACACGAGTTAATATACTCGTATACCGCCATGTCTTCTAACTACAATTGCTAGATTATTGAGAAATTGAGATTTCTTAGCATGCATGTTATATTTTCACTATTATATTTATTTCTCCCATGAAACCATTTTAGATATCGCACAGGGGTTGTTTTGGGTTTTAATATTGAACATTATTGTTTCATGGTCTGATATTTTGTGATCATCGAGTTTCTTACATGTCATGTATTTGTCACTAGAGTATATTAAATCTATTTACGATTCGGATGCTTCTGTTATACGTGTAATACAATATATAACAATCACATTGTTAAATGTTTTATCACATATTTCTGAGACTAAATCATCCAATAATTAATAAACTCCGATTCACTCGTACTTGGTGAGTGGTATACTATTCCTATCTGCTATTTCAATTCAATATTGTTTAACTTTATAATAATTTCCCCCATATTTCTATTACTGTATCTATTATATATTAAACGGAATAGTAGTGCATAACTAATGTACAATAACTACAACTCCAGTATTACTGACAAGTGGAAGTAAGTGAGAAAGATAAAGAGGAGGCAGCCTTTAGTGCTGGCAATTCGCAGTGATGCTCTTAGGATTATGCAACGATCCTGTCACTTTTGAAGTATTAATGGATCATGTGCTTAACCCGACGTCAATTAACATGTTTTTGTCACATTGTCAATGAACTGGGTGTGTTACACCCGAGGAAAAATATATTTATAATTTATAGAACAATTATATTTATACGCCTTTTTTATGCTGTTCTTAGGTTAATAATATTTTTTTTTTGAAAAAAAATAACAAAAAGTTAAATATTAAAAAAACAGTAAAAATTAAGTGCTTTCAGTTATGTGATGTTCCAAAGCAAGGTAGCGCACAAACTGAAAACATTTTTATAAAATAGGAATAAAAATATATTTTTCCAAATGGTAACCTACGTACATAGGTTTTTTTTGCGGGAAAACTTATTCCGAGTGCAACTTTTGCAGTACATATTAGCATGCTCCTTCAAAGATATTTGCAGCAGTGTACACAATTGTGTTTAGTTTTGTTTGTCCTTGCGTGGTTGGCACTCTTGGGATCCTTTTACGGTATTAGGAACAATTGCTTGTACTACTAAACACAAAGTGAGTGGTTAATCTAAAAAGCTACTCATTTGTCATAATGTCGCGAAAATAAAAGCAAATTGCATGTAACATTGCTACATTCCGACAAATACGACAAAGAACGTCGCCAACTAGTCGCATTTGCCGAATTTTTCGCCATGACGCAACGTTACATGCAACCGCACACGCATAAAATACATATGTTACGTCGTCAATGAACATAGGTGTGAGACACCCGAACGAAAGTTTTCCACTATTTACGCCCACTTGTTCGCGATCAAACAAAGCCTAAATGCCTGTAAATGAAATCTGTATTGTTTAGCTCCATCTACTCAAAATTTTGGGGCCATAAGGCTGCAAATAGCCGACATAATCGTGTTTGGTAAAAGCTTTGAGGAACACCATACTTTAACAGTGCAATCCATTTTTAGGTCGTTAAATCCCAGTACGAAAAGATGCCTAAGGCGATATAGCAAATAACTAGAGCCATATAAAGTCGCTTTGGGAGTGAGCTCCGAAGTCAAAGGTACCATATTGAGCTAGAGCATCGCAATCTAAAATCCATTGAATCTCTCGAAAGGGTAAAAATCCAGAGGTTCATCAGCGGGCGCCAGACGTATGCGAATCCGATGTCGAGATTTGCTGAAATTGTAGCGTATTATCAGACGGGCGAAACGGCGAAATTCTTTTGTAAAATAAAACGAACCATGTCGAAGTGAAAAAAGAAAATGGAAAATGGAGGTCATTTGAACGCGAATGCAATCATCATTAATCTAAAACGAACTAGCCGAAAGTGCCGCGTGGCGAAATTTAATGACCCGTACTCTTCACCTTGGTAGAAAAGCAAGTAACGTTAGTATTGGTTGATATGCGAATGGGTATGAGCGAATGCAAATTATAGATATGGGCACATCGCATTCCATCATTCGATCTGACTTGATTACTAAAGAAGTAGGGCCATTACCTGGAGCAATATTGAGGATGGCAACAGGTAGGCACACCCAAGTTGTAGCAGAAGTAACTTGTAAAGTCGCAATAGGGAATGTGGATTGATGGAGATTGTGTAACAAACACATTTTAGCTTGTTGAAACAGCACCAAATTGTACACCGGACATACTTATTCGTAAACCTCTAGTTAAGACGGAGAATAATGAACGCATCTCAGTTCGAGTATTAATTGAATTCAAATCACCAATAAAACTTCGAAAAGGAACTGTATTGGTACAATATCTAGAGGAGTACGTCATCATCAACTGCAGGGAATTACATAAAGGTGATTCCTTTGGTAAAAAGAACATGGAGAAGAAATATTCGTGAAAAACTCGGGAGCGCAACAAAATATGTGTTCCTCGTTCAAAGACATGTTCTTCTCTCCATTCATATGTTTGCCGTGTCGCGATGAAATTTTGCGCCAAATTGGGCGAAACAGCTTCGGAAGCGTACGCTAAAATTGTAAAAGTGCATGGTGATAGTGCTCTTAGTCGTGCCCAAGTGTTTCGATGGCATAAAGAGTTTAAGTTTAAGTAAAGCTCGCATGAGCAAGTCGAAGGTGAAAACGATGATTATAGCCTTTTTTGATAGCCGTAGAATCGTCCACAAAGAGTTTCTTCAACCGGGGCAAACCGTAAATAAAGTCTACTATCACCAAGTACTCGAAAGATTGTGAAAACGAGTCAACAAGGTGCGCCCAGACATCGCTCGTAACTGGATCTTTCATCACGACAACGCGCGTACCTCATCGCCCTCAGCGTGTCCCAGCATTTGGCCTCTAAAGAGATCGACGTGTTGCCTTATTCTCCCGATATGTCACCCTGTGACTTTTTTTGTTCCCTAGAACAAAATCGGTGAACCCATTTTGAGTCGATTGAGGACATCCAGGCGGCCGTAACGAGGGTTCTTGCGGACATCCCAGTCGAAGCGTTCCAGAAATGTTAGGAAGCATGGAAAACGCGCTGGAATCGTTGTATAGCTGCCCAAGGGGACTACTTTGAAGGGGATGACAGAGCTGTAGACCTCAATACCGATTTAGATCACGTTAGCAAGTCGGCCAGCGATAATGGTTTACTTCTAAATTCTAGTAAATCGTAGTGCATTGTCATTTACAAAAAGCCTTTCAAACTCAAAGGCTGTTGAACTCAATGTCCTCTACAACAAAATCGCCAGACACGTATGAACATATATGGTATAAACCGTCGTGAGCACATAACTACTTTTGCGTTAAATTATTTTCCATAAAATTCCACGATTTACTGAAGTTAAATTGCCTAATGTTACTCCACAAGGTCATTAGCTTTCAGGAGCCCAAATATCTTCTAGAACGAGTTCAATTCACTAGATCTACCCGATCACTTATCTTACTCAGCATGAAATACAGTTGTCTGTTATCTGAACGTACGTGTAAGTTATTTGTTTTTGCTGTTCGTCGTTGGAACGCTCTGCCACAAAGGATCAAAGGCCCCATGCTGTCAGCGCTCAAATGCACCTCAGCTTCCACGGCAGTGCCTTCAGCATCTTTACTCCTGGGTAACCAACCACAGACCTCTACGGTCTCACGGAGCTCGCCGCAGCATGCAATTTCGCAGGGAGCAAAAATTGTAAAATATATGTGCTTATGGTTTAATTTATTTACATTTTGAATTATTCATTGATATTATATATCTTACTTACATACTTCCACGGGAAAAGGTTTTAGGCAGCCCACTTAAATATATTAGGTAAAGTAAAAATTTCGTTCGGTTATTGTCCACACTACTAGTGTTACGTGTCGCATCATGTCATATTATACGACGCTGAAAACATGTTTATTCGCGCTAAAAGTTTGTCTTTGACAGTTTTTCGATTGTTAGCGCTCGTCAAAGATGGACACCAGCAAAGAGAAAATTCGCTATATTTTACAATTTTTCTTCGATCAAGGCGAAAAAGCAGCCAAAGCAGCTGAAAAAATTAGTTTAGTTTATGGGCCCGATACTGTAAACGAACGTGTAGGACAAAAGTGTTTTGCTAGGTTCCGTTCCGGTAATTTCGATGTCAAAGATGCACCACGCGTCGGGAGGCCTGTCGTCGAAAACTGCGTGAGCACTTATTTAATTGCTGAGGAACTAAAGATAAGCCAGAAAACCGTTTGGAACCATTTGCATCAAAAAAAAAACCGAACGAACTATATACTGGAACTTCTACAATTCGAATTTTCTCTAACTCGAACTAAATCGGCAGGCAATAGCGTTAAGAGAGTAAATAACATACAATTATACTTTCTTAACTCGACTGCGTTTTTTTTTCTGGCTCAATTTATATGGATAACCGTCATAAGTGTCAGTCCTATGCATAAATGTAAGCTGCGCTTAACTAAAATCCTATTTGTTCATTATCACGGCAACTAAACGTGTTTTAAAATGTTTGTCTATTGAAGAAAAATACAAACTAATCAAAGGCGTCGAATATAGATTAAAGAACAAGGAGGCAGCTAGAACGGTCTCAATGATTTTTAAAAATATGGAATCAATTATCACGTCGCTTGAATCTGGATTACATTTAAGTAAACGGAATAAAACCTCAAAGTTTCAATGTGTCGAAAAAGCATTTCTCGATTGATTTGCCGTAGCTAAAGCCAAAACTATCCTATATCTGGAGCAATACTAAAGAAGAAGGCAATGGAGTTTGCAAAGCGTTTTGCCAGCAATGCCGCGGAGGGAAAAATAGCAAGCTTATTATGGATTTCTATAATTTACTATAAAGCAGTGTCGCCTAAATGAGCCGCAAAACATTGCAAAGCAAGGTTTTTGCATCATTTAGTTTTAAGTCAAAAAGAAATCTCATTTTGTAAAGTCTTTAAGGTCGTAAATATGTAAATGCAACGCTGACAATTCGACTGCCATTTGTCATTTATCTAATTTCGAACTTTATTATTGTAAGCGACCGGGTAACCCGACTTCGCCAATATAACATTCGCGTTTCATCCGCCGACGATAGCACTACATATCTCCAAAATCAATTTAAATAATCTCCAATTTTCAATAATTTCTACATTTGGCATTATATTGTATATACACCTTTTGTATAAACTGTATATGCGTACTTTGCATTTTTTGTCCTAAATTAAACTAAACTAAACATTAAAGAAAATTGTAATTCATTTATATCACAATCAACGAGTTTCTTTCATTTCCATCAAAACGGCGTATTTCCTAGCATCACAATTTTCATTAAATTGAACATTCATCAGTAACTTGATATCAGGGAACTGTGGAACGGCATCTCAAACTTTCTATGTACCGCCGCTACGGAAACACTTGGTTTTCGGCAGTGCCAGAAAAAGGGCTGGTACGATAAGGAATGTCGAATTACAGTTAAGAGAAAACAGACTGCCTACCTCGCAACCTTGCGATCGACCACAACACGTGCGGGTGGGATAGATATCGAGAGCTGAAGAAAAAAGCAAGACGTATTTGCGGGAAAAAAGAAAAAGGCCGAAGAGCTTGAGAAGCTGGTAACCCCGCAAAACTTGTATGGCAGGTCAAACTGACAAAGGACTTCTCCGACCCGTTCGGTACCATACGAGGTTTCAGAGAGGGTGACTCTTTATCGTGTGATTTCTTAGATCTGTGGATGGTGAAAATAATGAAGCCGCATAGCTTAATAGACACGGTACAATCTGTTACATACAGCCGCGCCGTTAATTATGGTTTCTCCAGAATTGATAAATAAGCGAAGGATATGGGTCTGGTAGTGAATGAGGGCAAGACGAAATATCTCCTGTCATCAAACAAACAGTCATCACATTCGCGACTTGGCTCCCACGTAACTGTTGACAGTCATAACTTCGAGGCCGTAGATAATTTCGTCTATCTAGCGACCAGCTTCACCACCAATAATTATGTCAGCCTTGATTCAGCGCGGAATCACTCTTGCTAAAAGGTGCTACTTTGGACTGAGTAGGTAATTGAAAGTAAAGTCCTCTCTCGGCGAACGAAAACCAAACTCTACAAGTCGCTCATCACACCGGTCCTACTATATGGCGCAGAAGCGTGGACGGTGTCAACATCTGATGAGTCGGCTCTATGAATCTTCGAGAGAAAAGTTTTGCGAACGATTTATGGTCCTTTGTGCATTGGCAACGGCTTTGAAAGTATTCAATGCATTCGAGAAAGACGAAGACCATCACTCCGCTGGAAGGATTATTTTTTATTCGACACGTTTTGCAAAGATGACTATTAGATTCTAAGCTCTTTATTTCGCGAGAGCGCTCAGTAATTCAAATTTTTTATGACATTTCTGAACTGTGTCACTGTGACAGAAAACTGCGCACCCTGGAAACGTGAGCAACCCTTGTGCAAGATGCGGTAACCAACCCGTGTGGAGCCTTGGGTCACGGCTAATGAGAAAGGAAGCTTCAGTGGAGCCACTCCGACTTATTCGGTTTAAGGGTCTGCTGAAGTTCCTCGTAAGAATTAAGGCTGACATCACCGCCGTCCAAGAAGTGCGATGGACGGGACAAGAACGAAAGCGAGTTGGTTCTTGTGACATTTACTACAGCGCCCATATAAAAGAGCGCAAATTTGGTGTCGGATTTGTCGTGGGAGAGAAACTCCGTCGTCGAGTTCTGGCATTCACCCCGGTGAACCCGCGTCAAAGCGGAATTTTTCAACATGTCGTCAACAAACACAAGGAAAGTTCGACGTCAAAAATCTGTAATCACAACAGACTACCAAATGAGTTTCTACTCGACTTGTACTCCTGCCCTCTGAGAGCACTCATCAGCAACTCGGTATACGGGGACTGTGGGACGGCATTTCAAGCTCCCTACGTACAGCTGCAAACGAAACTATTGTAATTTGTAAAGGTCACAAAAGCAGCTGGTACGATGAGTACTGCCGTGTCGCAGTGGAGAGAAATCAGACTGCCTACCTCGCATCGTTGTGATCGACCACGTGTGAGATTGGATAGATACCGAGAGCTGAAGAGGAAAGCAAGACGCATTTGTAGACAAAAAACGAAAGAGGCCGAGATGCGTGAGTATGAATATCTTTAGAAGCTGGCCGAAAAGGGTACTTCTCGAAAATTCTATGAGAAGATACGGCGACTTACAGAAGGTTTCAAGACGGGAGTAGACTCCTGTAGGATACAAAGAGGTGATCTAGCCACCGATGCCTAGAGCATATTAAATTTGTGGAGAAAACACTTCTCCAGCCTGCTGAATAGCAATGAAAACGGAGTAACCGGAGATAGTAAACCCGAAACCCCAATCGACGACGATGGAAAAACGTTCCACTACCTGACCATGAAGAAGTTAGAATAGCAATCGCTCGCTTAAAAAACAACATAGCGGCTGGAGCTAACGGCCTACCGGCAGAACTATTCAAACATGGCGGTGAAGAGCTGATAAGGTGCATGCATCAGCTACTTTGCAGAATATGGTCCGACGAAAGCATGCCCGAGGATTGGAAGTGTGCTCTGCCCAATCCATAAAAAAGGGGACCCCACAGTCTGTGCCAATTATCGTGGGATAAGTCTCCTTAATATCGCCTATAAGGTCCTGTCGAGCGTATTGTGTGAAAGACTAAAGCCCACCGTCAACAAACTTATTGGACCTTATCAGTGTGGCTTTAGATCTGGTAAGTCAACGACGGTTCACCATGTGCCAAATCTTGGAAAAGACCCGTGAAAAGAGAATCGACACCCACCACCTCTTCGTCGATTTTAAAGCCGCCTTCGACAGCGCGAATAGGAGCTGCCTTTACGCCGCTATGTCTGAATTCGGTATCACCGCAAAACTTATAAGGTTATGTAAACTGACGTTAAGCAACACTAAAAGCTCCGTCAGGATCGGGAAGGACCTCTCCGAGCCGTTCGATACCAAATGAAGTTTCAGACAAGGTGATTCCCTATCTTGGAAAAGACCCGTGAAAAGAGAATCGACACCCACCACCTCTTCGTCGATTTTAGCGCCGCCTTCGACAGCGCGAATAGGAGCTGCCTTTACGCCGCTATGTCTGAATTCGGTATCACCGCAAAACTTATAAGGTTATGTAAACTGACGTTAAGCAACTTTAAAAGATCCGTCAGGATCTTTTACAAGAGTGTACAGCTGCTGGCGTACGCCGATGATATCGACATTATTTGACTCAACAACCGCGCCGTGAGTTCCGCTTTCTCCAGACACAAACAGTAATCGCATTCGCGACTTAGCTCCCATGTCACTGTTGGCAGTCATAACCTCGAGGTCGTAGATAATTTCGTCTCTCTAGGAACCAGCATCAACAACAATGTCAGCCTTGAAATCCAGCGCAGAATCACTCTTGCCAACAAGTGCTACTTTGGACTAAGTAGGCAATTGAAAAGTAAAGTCCTCTCCCGACGAGCGAAAACCAAACTTTACAAGTCTCTCATCGTTCCCGTCCTGCTATATGGTGCGGAGGCATGGACGCTGACAACATCAGATGAGTTAGCGATAGGAGTTTTCGAGACAAAAGTTTTGCGTAAGATTTATGGTCCTCTTCGAGCTGTGGGAGTTATACGACGACATTGGCATAGTTCAGCGAATCAAGAAGCAGCGGCTGCGCTGGCTAAGCCATGTGGTCCGAATGGATATGAATACTCCAGCTTTGAAAATTTTCGATGCAGTACCCGCTAGTGGAAGCAGAGGAAGAGGAAGACCTCCACTCCGTTGGAAGGACCAGGTAGAGAAGGACTTGGTTGTACTTGGTATTTCCCATTTGACATTAGATATAGTGTTTTTTTGACAAATTTGTATTTGCTAAAAGTTCTGATGGTAGTGCTGTGCCAAAGATCCTTCGTCTTACCGCGTTGAATTGGGAGCATTCATCAAAAATATATATTACTGATGTTCTTGAAGAGTTACAAAAAAGGCAGGATGGGTTTTCGGAGTTTAATAAGTGCCCGTGCGTGATTTGCGTGTGACCTAGTCAAAGCCTCGTAAAGATTAACATGTCCTTATGCTTAGTTTCCATTAGGTAAACGGGTTTTCCTCTCTTGGGGTTGATTATGGCGTAGTGATGAGAGTACTCATTCCATTTAAGTAACGTTTCAGATCAGTATTTTTAAGAACGTTAAAGAACAGGACCGGTCCCTATAAAGGCTTTTTGCAACAGAGTCAGCAAACTCATTGCCTATAATTCCACAGTGTCCAGATACTCAAATCAATTTAATTTTGCTACTGTGTTTTATAAGTAAATCTCGACTGCTGAAAATACTTTTATTCGCAAAGTTTTGTATTGCGTTAATGGAAGACTTGCTATCTGAGCAAATATAGAATTTACCTTTTTTTGCAGCTATTATAGCAAAGATTTCACTAGTAACTGTTGAACAGTGGTTGAACATCAGTCCTTTTTTTAAAACTTACAGGTCCTCAGATGTGACAGCGAAGGACGTTGAAAACCTCGTTTTTGAGCCATCGGTGAATAGGAATTTGAAAGACTTCAAGTTTAGCTTCTGTTTGCTTTCGAGGAAAATATGTCGGTATAGAACAGCATTAGTGTTTCGCTTTTGATAATTTTTAAAGCATCAGATAAAAGATGTGCTTGTAAGAACCCAAGGTGGGTAGTTACAGCAATTTTGTTTTGTGGGTTTAGTGAATAAGTTAATTTTTTGGCTAAGATTAAAATATGATATAGTGCCGACAACCTTTTTGGAAAGCGTTTTCTATTTATACCTAGCTTTGTTTTTTATTTGATAGAGCATTAGAGGTAAAATGGTCGAAAGATAAAAGAGCGTCTATGGTACTATGACCATTTTTGAAAGCTACCTGGTTTAAGTATAAAAGTTTATATAGGAGATATACATGTAAATTTCCAACTTTAGGGAATGATTCCAGAAGGAAAAATATTGTTGTATAAATTTAGTAGTCTCCTTTTTGAATGAATTTGATAAGTTTTTTTTTATCATTATAACTAATACGATCTAAACCTGGAGAAGAGCCACTGGTTCTGTTACGTTTTCGGATTCCTGAGAGGTGATAAAATTGTCAATCTCTTTTGCAGTACGAGTAAGAATTTGTGGGAAAGAATAAATCTTATTTAAAAACATATTTTTTTGGGCTACAAAATCGTGG
The DNA here is from genome assembly GCA_037013455.1 of Ceratitis rosa. NCBI lineage: Eukaryota > Metazoa > Arthropoda > Insecta > Diptera > Tephritidae > Ceratitis > Ceratitis rosa. The sequence continues at coordinate 470,290 of JAWMAG010000048.1, forward strand.
GAAACGTTTTTATTTTCTGAGTAATCAGACCAATGTTTGCCAAACAAATTTTGCAATTTCCTATGTACAAGAAATTCTTTGGTTATTATAAATAAGTTGTGGACTTGTAAAATTGTTATAAGATCCCGAGAGCTTTTCAATATTTTTCCACATTTGTTCAGGTGACGTTGATGGATTGATATTGCTAGTGACCCTAATAAAGTATTCTTTCTTAACCTTTTTTGCATAAAGTTTCATCGTCTGCGACATTCGCCGTTGCCAACTGGAAGAGGACAATAAATCTTACGCAAAACTTTTGTCTCGAAAACTCCTATCGCCGACTCATCAGATGTTGTCATCGTCCATGCCTCCGCACTATATAGGGACAGGAACGATAAGAGAATTGTAAAATTTGGTTTTCGTTCGGCGGGAGAGGACTTTACTTTTCGATTGCCTACTTAATCCGAAGTAGCATTTGTTGGCAAGAGTGATTCTGCGCTGGATTTCAAGGCTGACATTATTGTTGGTGTTGATGCTGGTTCGCTTCCTTATCCTGTCTGGAGAAAGCGAAACTCACGGCGCGGTCGCTGAGGCCAATAATGTCGGTATCATCGGCGTACGCCAGCAGCTGTACACTATTGTAAAATATTGTACCTTCTCTATTCAGCTCTGCTGCTCGTATTATTTTCGCCAGCATTAAATTAAACAAGTCACACGATAAAGAGTCTCCTTGTCTGAAACTTCATTTGGTATCGAACGGCTCGGAGAGGTCCTTCCCGATCCTTACGGAGCTTTTAATGTTGCTTAACGTCAGTTTACATAGCCGTATAAGTTTTGCGGTGATACCGAATTCAGACATAGCGGCGTAAAGGCAGCTCTTATTCGCGCTGTCAAAGGCGGCTTTAAAATCGACGAAGAGGTGGTGGGTGTCGATTCTCTTTTCACGCATACGTTCAAAAGTATGCCACGCATCTTGTTTAATTGCACGTAATTCGGCTAGTTCATGGTTCCACCAGGGAATCAATTTTTATTATGAAATGGTTGCGTATGTAGCCGCGTTAAGAATAACCTTTTTTATAGAACTAGCTTCCTTGTTAATGTTGTTACTAAAGGGGTGAAAAAAAATTATTTTTATCACACTGTAATCGGTATTTATTCCAATCTGCTATGTCGGTTTTAAATAGTGCAACATGTTTGTTCTTTGGGTTGTCGCAATTGAAGTTAAAAATTATCGGGTAGTAGTCGCTACCACCAAGATTGCCTAGGATATTCCAAGAGGGAAGTGGATAAATACTTACGGAGAAAAGAGCAATGTCGACATACGTAAAATAATTGTTTGTGAAAAAATGTGTGGGAGCTTTATTGTTTAAACAGTTAAGTCATAATTACATATGAGGTTTTCGATGTAAATATTTACCTCTTTTGTTTTGTGTGGCAGAGTCCCAAAGAAGAGTCCAGGCGTTAACATCTCCACAAAAAACAAGTGGTTGTGGTAGCAAAGTTTAAATTGATTCAAATCCTCGTATATCAAAATCTCTCCCAGGGAGGAAATAAGCAGATATTAGTGTAAAAGTTATATAAGTTTCAATTTCCAAAACAATAATGTTTAAACAATTATTATTTTTACGATGCCAAATACTTTTTTTAATAAGCACACCGGCCCCGTGCTTATTTGTATTTGAGGAGTTATGGAAATAAGCATTGTAGGCTGAAGGAGGGGTGGGGTTAACATGAAGACACAGATGAGTTTCTTGTAAAGTAATAATATCGGGTTTAATATCAGAAATAAGTAAGAGAAGCTTATGGTAATTATTAAAAAAGACGTTTATATTTCATTGCAGAGAAGTTAACATACAAATCTTATACACGTATGTTAGTGAAATTAAAATTGATATCGTGTTGTAAGAAGTATTTATCTAATTTATAACCAGTATCACTAATCAGAGGCATCTGACATTTTAGATAACTGAGAGAGCTAGAGAACTTCCTTGAGAGATGGTAGTGGTGAAAATGTACTATCTGTAAAGCTGACGTCTGTGGTGATTTCAGTATTGTTAAGAGAGTTACTTGAAATATGGGGGTAAGCTATGTGCAGGGTACGGTGAAGTGGAACACAGCTGCCAATTGAGCTGCAACTAGCCTCTCTCGTACCAAGACCGTTAGTGCGCGGTGAGGAATCGCATCCTTCCAGAGGTGGCCCTGTTAGACCAACTAAACACTACGGACTTAGACCTGGAGTGTGTCGAACATACCCTTCCCCCAAATCCAGGGTGTCATGCGTTTCCGTTCCCATTGGATGATTTGTAGTCAGGGGCGTCCGACTGTATTCTAACGGAGCCTCCCGGATACCGGTCCACCTGCGGGAGTAACGGTGACTTACTGCGACATGAGGCTCTGCCGTAGTCGACCGTTTCAGTTCCCCTTCCTATTTTTCCGAAAGACCTCGGCTCAGTAGGTGACCAACGAACCAGTTAGAAATATACAAAAATAATCCAGCATCGGATCCCTGTATGGGTGAATGCAGCAGTTGGACACGGCTATACCAAAACGTCCCAAAACTCCTCGGGAGCCGCATTGACGGGGCTGAAAGGGCATACACGACCAAATTCTTCGTTTAAACCCCTTCGGCCTTCGGGACACATGGAAGCTTAGCGCCGTCCCGGCCTATAAGACGAAGGTGCAGAAAGCCAGCCTAAAATGCGCGATAGGCATTCTTGCTGCCAGTGAGAAGCGGACGGTAGGTTCAGGCAGCGGGAAACCCCCCTCTACAGCAAAAAGGCCTCGGTCTCATGATAAAAGCTCGAGTGGATCCAAGAGGCCCAGGCCCATAGCACCACAGCAAAAGCCGACCGCTCAAACTGCAATACCCTTCAGCGAGGCTCGTAAGGAGCATCTCACTCTAGGGGTCGTAGAAAGGGGGCACCCGGGCGGGTACATTTCTCCAGATAACTGGAAAGCTGTACTGATGGGTCTGTGTAGGATATACAAAGGTGTACTTCAAAGATATCATAGCCTTGCACGCGTAGTGCACGACGCAGGGTGGCACAAAGACCACGTAAAACTTGTGGCGGGCGCTGATGATAGAGCGGTACAACTCTATAAAGAGGCTATCGCTGAGGTCGGTGAGCTCTGGCCTGGGGCAGACTTGGTGGCTGTGCATAGCGACGAGATCCCCAGCAGACCAATCCCAGGCTGGGTGCCAGCAGAGCCCTCCGATCCCAAAGATATTCTAAAACTCATCCAACTTAGCAACTTGAGGAGCTACCTACCACTGATTGGAGGATAGCCCAATTTGGCGAGGTCAAGGAGAACAACGCTTTGTGAGATTTGTCATAAACGATGCTTCCCTTCCAGCTCTCCCGGACTCTGGAGTAGTTATAAGCTACGGCTTCTACTCCATCACGTTAAAAGTCCACAAGAATGGTGAGAACCAAACTAGGGTAGTAGAGAACACCGCGAGCGAGTCTACTAACCCCACAGTTCCCAAGGAGATGATCCCCAGAGACCCGGATATTGCCTTAAGCGATTCCGGGGATGGGATCACCTCAAGGGGAGAAGAAGAATGTATGACACTTACCGGAAACACCATAAGTGGACTGAGGGTGTCTGGCGACCCGGAGGAGAAGATCCGTACTGAATTGGATACTGAAAGCGAAACGCTCTCGGTATCCGAGTTCGTCGGGACATCTTTCACCCGCTGGGAAAATATGGAGGAAGACAAGCTTCTGGAATCCGCCACCGAAGGGGAGGATGACGACACTACTGTCATAAATCTCCCCGAGGTAGAGGAGGTCAGTTCCATGGACCTCTTAATCTCTCAGGATGGTGCAGATACTCTAAATTAATCTGCATCATTCCAAGGCAGCGTCAGCTGCTCTCATTCTGCGTCTCAGCGAGAAAGCGGAGGAATTAGTGCTGGTCCAGGAATCATGGATACCAAACGGTATCCGCATCAGGTAAGCCCAGGGCTTGTATTCTGGTTAAGAAAAACTTTTCTTATTTTCTTCCCTCACAATATAGTGACGCGGATACGGTCAGCATCGAGCTAAAACTGGGAGAGAAGCGACTGATAATCTTCTCATCGTACTTCGCTTACGACGAAATTCTACAACCGACCCGGCTACACGAAGCGATAAAGGAGGCGAACCATAAGAAGGTTCCGCTGCTTGTTGGAGCCGATGCCAATTCTCATCACACGGTATGGGGGCCTAACCACGAGTGAGAAATCTGTAACTGTGGAAACAAACCCACATTCGTAACTTCTACCAGGAAGTAGGTTCTTGATATCACTTTAGTTTCGAACTCACTTTCTAACCAGATCAGAAACTGGCACGTAGTGAATGAGCCTTCCTTCTCTGACCATCCATATATATTTTTTAATCTCACCATGGGAACTCCATCGATCACTGCGTACAGGAATAGGAAAAGGCCTGCCTGGACGACGTTTAGGAAAGTCCTGACAGCACGAAGCAGTGGGCTTTGTAACAAAAGTCTGTAACGTCGCTTTCGAGGACTCATGCTCTCTATCCATCCCATCGGGGAAGAAAAGACCCCAATGGTGTATTAATGAAATCCTTGTTTTAAGGAAAAGAAGCATAAAACTCTTTAATGAAGTCAAAAGAACGGGCTCCAGGCAAAGCTAGTTTAAGGTCTTTTAAAACCTGTATAAGGAGGGCAAAGCGAGAATCTTGGAAGGCCTTCTGCGGTGGAATGGAAGGAAATGCGGAAGGCAATAGACTTAGGAAAGTCCTCTTCAAGAGCTCTGCAATCCCAAATTACATCCAAAAACCAAATGGCGAATGGACGACATCTTGTGAAGAAATGCTGGATACCCTCATGAGCACTCACTTGCTGATGTTCCACAGGACTCGACCATATCACACGAGAAGGAAGTGAGTGCTTCTTTGGTATTAGCAGCATTGTTTGTCACAAAAGGCTAGAATGGGCGATTAAGTCTTTCCAACCCTATAAATCTCCAGGAGTAGATGGAATCTTTCCCACTGAACCTCAGAGGCCTGTCCACGTGAAGGGTACATCCCGCAGGGCCAAAATAGTTTTTATCCCAAAAGGAGGAAGAACCAACCATGTTAATCCAAAGGATTTTCGACCTATCAGTCTTACCTCTTCTTTCATAAAAATCTTGGAGAGGCTGTTGTACAGCTATATACGCCGAATCTACACCCAAACAGCCTCTCGGGAAAGCAGCATGCTTCCTCCAAGGGTAAGTCCGTTGATACAAGTCAGTTATTTTCATTTTGCAAGTACCCTTTTCTGCTTTGAAAACTTTCGGCATTTTCTTCTCTTGACTGTATTATGACTTGAGAGCAATCTAAACACGTCATCACCTTTAGAATCTTCGCTATCCGGTGAAATCTGCGCATTGTGCTACAATTTACATGCTTTTTATTGGTATTCTGATGAATGATTGGACGTGTGCCGCTACAACAATGGGCACTATTTACTAACCGACTGGCAGCCGTCACTTTTGTTCCGCACAAACCAGCATATGTCTATTAAGAAACTTCCGGATGCATAAACGCGTAATGTCAAAAGCAAAATTTCGGCTACTTTGTCCCTGCAAAATTAAATAAATTATCAATAATATTTATTTACTCAAAGCACATTATTATTTTACTCTTTGTAGCCGTCAAATTATCTTCTGGTTAAGAGTTAATCGCCACTCAATGTTGGAGTTGAGTTAACCCCAACTTAATTTTCAGATGCGCGTTTACCGGACAGTGTGTAGGCGAATTTTATGCTACCTTCCGATTAAGTTATGATTAAGGGCTTAATTGGAGATGATGAAAATATCCCTTAGACTTTTAGAGGAATTTTGAGTATTTTATTACGAACAACAAAGTCTTTACTTGCAATTTCTCTACAATATTTTACTTCACAATAATTTCATTGATATTTCCTGCTGAAGCTAATTTCTATTGAAACAAGAGCAATGGACTTTTTTTATGGACATTGTGGTACTGGTGTGTTTTTGCACATCAGCTGTTAAAAGTTTACCGATCTGACATTGCTGCTAACATTAGAGTATGAGATGGGGGAACGCTCTCAGCTACAATATGAGTGAATTTGAGTAAGTTTCGCATCTAGTCATCTTTGGCGTTTTGTATCAAAATTCAAATCTAAGTCTATCAACAAAATTAGTTTTTCATTTCATATTAAATCTCGTGTTTTCATCCTTGCGCCAAAAGTTGTGATTCCACATTAGCCAGTAGATGGTCGTTATGCATACTTGTTCGTGGAAATCACCGAAAAACGTCGTACATCTGAAGGTTTCCACCTTTCGAGTACTTATTGTATATTCGACAGGGTTTTCCCCCATAGAGCATTTTTCTCAATTAATCGAGACAATCGGAGATCACATCGGTTTCGGAAGTAAAATTCACACAATTTCATGAAAATGATACAGAATGTTACAATATATTGTCATTGTTAAATCACAATTCGAGGCACGAAAAATAACTTGAAACAAATTAAAGTACTTGCACAGTGGCGAACTTATCAAGCAAAGTTGCATTGTAAATAAGTGAATTGCTTTTAGTGATGGAAAAAAGTAAGACAAATCGAAGCAGGAACTCATATCAATAAATTCTGAGTCAGCGATGTTTAAATTTGAGAAGTTGATCCCAAACGAAATACTAGAAGATAAGAAGCCATCTTAGTAACTCCACAAAATAAAGTCACTCGCATTAAAAGATGTTGGAAATGCTTTCATAAGAAACGTCTGGATGAAAATATTGCCGCAAATCACCAGGACAGTCCTGGCCGCTTCAAAGGACCGTGCAGGTGATTTAGCTCAAACCCCTCCATTGGAAACGACCCTGGAAACAATATAACAAAACTTGAACGACTTATCCATAGGAGGGAAAGCGGTCGAAACGTAGTAGAATCTTCAACGTCTAATTACGCGAGGAGCGTAATGTCAATGTCGCCGTATATCTCAACAGCTCATCATTCAATATGCTGCGGTATTCGCCGCTACCACCTCATAGAGGACCGTAAATTTTACGTAAAACCTTTCTCTGGAAAACTCATAACGCCGACTCAATGACGTGGGAGTCGAGTCGCGAATGCGATGACTGTTTGTGTGATGGCAGCAGATATTTCGTCTTGCCCTCGTTCACTGCCAGACCCATTTTCTTCGCTTCCTCATCTAGTCTGGAGAAAGTAGAACTCACGGCGCGGTAGTTGAGGCCAATAATGTCAATATCATCGGCGTACGCCAGCAGCTGTACACTCTTATAGAAGATTGTACCTTCTCTATTCAGCTCTGCAGCTCGTATTACTTTCTCCAGCAATAATTTAAAAAAGTCACACGATGAGGAATCACCTTGTATGAAAACTCGTTTGGTATCGAACGGCTCGAAGAGGTCCTTCTCGATCCTGGCGGAGCTTTTAGTGCTGCTTAAGCTCAGTTTACACAGCCGAATAAGTTTTGCGGTGATACCAAATTCAGACATTGCGGCGGAAAGGCAGCTCCTATTCGTGATGCCGAGGGTTGCATTAAAATTGACGAAGCGGTGATGGGTGTCGATCCTCTTTTCACGGGTCCTTTCCAAGATTTGGTGCATGGTGAATATCTGGTCGATGGTTGACTTACCAGATCTAAAGCCACACAATATGCTCGAGAGGACCTTATATGCGATATTTAGGAGGTTTATCCCACGATAATTGGCGTAGACTGTTGGATCGTTTTCTTATGGATTGGACAGAGCACACTTAAATGCCAATCCTCGGGCATGCTTTCGTCCGACCATATTCTGCAATGTAGCTGATGCATGCACCTCATCAGCTCTTCATCACCATGTTTGAACAGCTCTGCCGTTAGGCCGTCAACTCCTTTTTTAAGCTATTCGACCCTCTTCCTGGTCATTTAATGGAACGTCTTTTCCATCGTCATCGATTGGGGTTTCGGGTTCACCATCTCCGGGTGTTTCATTTTCACTGCCATTCAGCAGGCTGGAGAAGTGTTCCCTCCATGAATTTAATATGCTCTGGGCATCGGTGGCTAGATCACTTCTTTGTGTCCTACAGGAGTCTGCTCCAGTCTGGAAACCACACTGATACACAGAGGCGGGTGCGTATCTTCGCTGCATCAAGATAGTGGTTCGAGTCGATGTTGGGTCCTCGGAGTGTACGCACGTCAAGAATACTGGAGACATGTCTTCTATCTATCACAACATGATCGATCTGGATTTTTGTTTTTCGATCAGGGACAACCAAGAAAATTAATGTATTTCTTTGTGGTGGAATCTAGTACTACAGACAACCATATTTCGGGTGCCGACGAAGTCGATCAGCCTCAACCCATTAAGAGAAGCTGAATTTTCCGACAGTCGTACCAAAAATACCTTCTTTGCCCACCCTGGCATTAAAATCGCCAAACACGATTTTCACATCGTGTCGGGGGCAGCGCTCGTAAGTATGCTCGAGGCGCTCATAAAAGGTATCTTTGGCCAAATCGTCATTCTCTTCTAGCGGGGCGTGGGCGCAAGTCAACGATATGTTGAAAAATTTCGCTTTGATGCGGATTGTGGCGAGACGCTCACCAACCAGGTTGAATGCCAGTACTCGACGACGGAGTCTCTCTCCCACCACAAACCTGACACTAAATTTGCGCTCCTGTTGTTGTAGCCACAAAAATATTCCTCAAAGTAATTTTTGGGGAATGTTGCGGGAATGACAGTACTTGGCCGGATAAAAAATCCGGTTCGTTCCGGTATAAAGACCCGACTGTCGCGGGAACTATTGGATTTTAGTCGCCTCTTACGACAGGCGTGCCTTACCGCGGGTAAATTCTTGAACCCCTAACCCGCAGGGTTCATTTGCGCTCCTTTATATGACCGCTGTATTAGATGTCACAAGAACCTACTCGTCCTTGCCCCGTCCATCGCATTTCTTGGACGGCGGTGATGCCAACCTTTAGTTTAACGAGGACATCAATCATCTGGGTAGCGGCTCCTTCCCAATTATGGAACCGGATATTCCAGGTGCATGCCCTGAAATCGTAATCTTTAAAACACTTACGGGGTCGTCATCAAAAGGGCGTTCTCTCATCCGAGGCTTTTTTCTATTTTTCATTGGATTTTGGTTTTCATTTGGTGGTAATCAAACTCTACGCTCAACCGCATGGGATTCGCCTTCTCACTCTAGCTCACCTCCAAAAGGTGTTTGTTGTCTACCCAGGGGATACTTGGTCTAAGACCGGAAGTCGTAAGCTGCTTGAACCATATGCATAAGAATCGTTTCTAGCTACTCCCAAGTGAATGGCAGCTAAAAATTTTCCTCACTTGCGTGAACTTCTACACATGTCCCTATCCCCTAACTTGTAATAGTGTTTCACTTAAGAATACTGTGCAAGGCGAAGCCGTTCTTAGTCGGGCCAAAGTTTATTTTCCTAAATGCGGCCGAGGTACGCCAACTTTCAAAGGTGTTTCACTTAAAAATACTGGACAAGGCAAAACCGTTGTTAGTTTGGCAGAAGAAACATCGTTTCGCATTTTTCTTTATATTTTTCGAAAAAACTGAATATTTACTTAAAATACTTATCAAAAATCATCACATCGTAAATACGTTATTTATTCATTCCGTTGTAATATACTTGTTCTTCAAACGTGTGGCAGCAGAGTTTTTTCTGATTCTAACGGGCACTTTAATACTTTGACTAAATTAATTTAATTAAATCGGAATAAATATTATACTTCCTTTTATTCGAGAATTTCAGTTGGTCAAAATCTGAAACATAACAACAAATAAATTGAAATCTATAAGTTACTTCGGGGAACGGCATACGTTTTTGGGAAGTGTATGACCTACTCCATTCGTCGGGCATGGCTTCATCTTACCATATTTTTCAAAGTAAATAATGAATGCACCTTGCCAGCTCTTCACCGCCATCGATTGGGGTCTCAGGTTCAGCATTTCTGGCTATTCCAACTTCACTGCCATTCAGCAGGTTGGAGAAGTGTTCCTTTCATAAATTCAATATACCCTGGCCAACGGTGATCTACTCTTTGTGTCATATAAAGGTCTACTCCGGTCTTGAAACCTTCAGTAAGCCGGCGTATCTTCTCATACTCATGCATCTCGACGTCTTTCTTTTTTGGCCTGAACATGTGTGTTGCTACCCACTTTAGTTCTCGGTATCTATTTCATCCCGAGCGTGTAGTGGTCGATCCCAAAGGTGCGAGATATGCAGGCTACTTTCTCGCTTCTGCGACACGGCAGTCCTCATCGTATTGGGTGTATGCATTAATTCGTGCGGTTTTCTAAGAGAGGGCTCTACTAGTATTATTTCGCGTCGTGTTCTTCTGTGGCTATATTCATTTCAAAGGTACTGTCATTTCGCGTCGTTTTCAGTAGATGTCATTTGTTTTAGCGTGAACAACAATTTGTTTCATTCATTTGAAAATGTCGAAATATGTACCTGTTCAGTTAAATGAAGAATACTTTATGCTTTTTTAAACAAGATATATTTAGTTCGTTCTTTTTAGAGTTTTTATTACACCAGTAGTAATTAATTGCACAAATTTGCTAGTAATTGCCTTTTAGATAATTTTGTATAACAAATTCACTTGTTTTCTTTTACTTTTACTTCTTTGTATTTTATATGTATGTATATGTATTTGTATATATTGGTTTATAAACTATTTTTCTCACATTTCAATAAATATAAATATTTCACAATTTCCGTTCTTGGTTTTTTAAGAGTTAATATTTCAATAAAGAGGAATTTAACAATTTCGGTTTTGGGTTTATACTCTGCAGGCCTTTCTTTTCTGTAGTTGCTACGACAAGTGCGATTTGAAGATTCAAACTAGCGTCTTTTATGTTGGCGAAGTTGTGTCACCCCGTCGCTTACAATAATAAAGTTCGAACTTAGATAAATGACAAATGACATTCGAATTGCCAGCGTTGCATTTACATATTTACGATCTTTAAAGATTTTACAAATTAGATTTCATTTTTACTTAAAACTAAAAATCGATGAGGTTGGTGCTCATGTTCTCAACATGCCGGCCCGCCGTAGTCGGAGCGATATGGAGCAGTTGTTTCAGCTTCTCGAGTGTCAAGACCGCCTGGCTGAATAAATCGGTTATACGCTGCTGAGCAGGCTTCCGGTCTGGGATTCTCTTGGTTGGCTTCTGTATGGCCCGACTAATGGAGGCAATTTCACGGCGACCTGTTTTCTTACGAAACTCTTCCTTACGTCGACGATCTGGTGCTGGAGAGGCTGAACGATGGAGGAACGTGTGATGAGCTTTTCCACACCTGTGGCAGCTGTCAGGGCAATCGCACATTTCGGTCTTATGGGAGGTGGCCAAACAATTGAGGCAGTATCGGTGCATCTTTGCCGAATCGTAGCGTTCTTCCGGAGTCATTGCCTTGAACGCGTGCCAATACCGTAAGCTGTGAAAGCGACCGCACAAACGACATTTGCTGAACTCCATACCTGTGGAAAAGAATTTCGAAAGACGTTGTTAGTTGGGTTGAATGCAGAGGTGAAAATGAGTAGCTGGATTTTATATGAGTGTGTGGGGTTCTTTGAGTATGGAATAAACCAGACTAAAGGTTTACGGGGGCCTTTAGAAATATTATGCTGGTAGTACGCATAGCTTCGTTATATTTCGGGTAACTACGCCAGTCTGTGTGCGGACGTCCACTACTCGTACGTTTTGGTCAGCGCCCAGATGGAGTTTGGTGATACGACCGAGACGCCAGTCAGTTGGTGGCAGGAGGTCATCTTTGATGACCACTAAATCTCCTTGCTTACGATTAGGTTGAGGGTGTTTCCACTTGTTTCTCTTCTGCAATTCCTGTAGATACTCGCTTTTCCAACGAGAACTGAAATGATGGTGGAGGACCTTTAATTTTTGCCATTTTGTGGTAGGGGATACGTTTTCGGCGTTCGGTTCCGGTATAGAAACCAAAGGGGCGCCGCGGAGGAAATGACCAGGAGTAAGAGCTAGTAAGTCATTTGCGTCTTGGGACATGGGGGAGAGTGGACGCGAGTTAAGTGCTGCTTCGATCCGAATGAGAAGAGTGGTTAATTCCTCGAAGGAGAATTTATGGTGTTCCGCGACTTTAGTGAAATGGGATTTAAAGCTTTTTACAGCAGCTTCCCATAGGCCGCCCATGTGAGGAGAATACGGTGGTATGAATTGCCAAGAAAGACCTTGTGTCGCATATCTTTCAGCAACATCGGAAGTTGCTTCTTTGAGGAAGATAACGAAATCTCGTTGAATAGCTCGTTGTGCTCCAATAAATGTTTTTCCATTATCAGACATAATTTTGTGAGGCAATCCACGCCGACCGACAAATCGAGCGAACGCGGCCCTGAATGCCTCGGTGGTTAAGTCTGTGCATGCCTCTAAATGGATGGCCTTTGTGGAGATGCATACAAAGACACATACGTAGGCTTTCGTATAAGCGGCTCGTCGAAGAGGAGACGTCTTGACCATGAAGGGCCCAGCGAAATCAATGCCAGTTGTGTGAAATGGAACGGAGTAAGTTGTACGCTCGGGGGGCAGAGCAGCCATTATTTGTGAACGCACTCAATGTTTGTACACAGTACAGGTTTTGCATTGGAATATGCATTTTTTCAACATTTGCTTGAGGCGAGGGATGTACAATAATACTCTTGCTGCACACTGCGAATCATTAACTGCTTTTCTGCGTGGAGTAAGGTTTTACGGAGAAAGTCCAGCAGCAATGAGCAGTATTTGGAGACTTCTGGGATGATTATGGGATGGCGTTCATTATAGCTTAGCGTGGCATGAGCTAGACGACCATTTACTCGCATGATACCACACTTATCCAAAATAGGGTTTAAAGTTAGTAATGGACTTTTTTCGGAATGGGTTTTGATGATTCTAACGCCTTAATTTCGATTGGAAAATATCTGCGTTGAGTCATAAAGATAAGTTTCGTTTTTGTGCGATTTACTTTTTCTTGCGTAAGAGCTAATGAGTTGGGAATCGGGGATTTTTGTGAATTCTGTATAAAACGATATATAAAGGCAACTACTCTTAGCGCACGTGGAAATGAGGAAAAGCGTTCAAGAATATCCGTACATTCTAGTGTATGAAGGGATTCTATCCGTTTTTGTTCGGGAGGGTCTGAATTGGAAGAGATTGCTTTGGGCCATAAAGTGGGTGGTTTAGAAAGCCACTTTGGCCCGTTCCACCATAAAGAACAATCAGAAAGATCTTTCGGTTTGCAACCACGAGTTCCTAGGTCTGCTGGGTTGTCACCGCTGGGCACGTGGCGCCAAGTGGCGTTGCTGACATTTTGAATGATCTGGGTGATTCTATTGGCTACATACGTTTTCCAGGTGTGTGCTGGTTTTTCGAGCCAAGCTAACACTATCGATGAATCTGACCTGAGCATCAATTCGTGGGGTGGCAAATTCAATTTATTTCGGGTATGGGCGATTAATTTTGATAGCAACACTGCGCCGTTGAGTTCGAGGCGGGCAGGCTTATCGTTTGCAAAGGACCAACGAAGAGGTGAGTTGTGCAGGAGTTATCTGCGTGTTGCACTCTAATATAAACGCACGCACAGAATGCCTTTTCGGAGGCGTCCCAAAAACCGTGTATCTGTATGCGTTTATTAGGAGAAAAGCGCACCCAACGAGGGATGTTGATGGTGCTAATAGCTTGAAGGTCTTCACGAAATGTGTTCCATTTGTGCAAGGCCGTGGGTTTGACAGTTTCGTCCCAGTCAGTTCCTTCTAACCAGAGTTGTTGGAGGAGCATTTTGGCAAGTATCATAATGGGCGATAGCCATCCTGCCGGGTCGAACAGTTTCGCTACAGCCGATAGTATTTGCCTCTTTGTGTTTGAATTAAAGGCGGGCAGAGGGTCGTAAGAGTATGAGAAGGAGTCGGTAAGTGCGTTCCACCGTATCCCAAGTGTTTTTGTAGAGCTTGTATTTTGGAACTTGAGAAACTTAGTACCTAAGACATCTGACTCTGGGACTATTTCGAGAATTTTTGGATGATTAGCAGTTATTTTTCTTAGCGGAAAACCTGCCGATTTAAGAGCGTCGATAGTTTGGGTCATTGAGTGGAGAGTGGACTGTATATCGTGACCGCCAGATAGTACATCATCTACGTAGGTTTCATTCAGTATAATATTTCTGGCGAGAGGGTATTTTTCCTTGCAATCGTGAGCTAGTTGGTGGAGAGTACGAATTGCAAGATACGGGCGCAGTTAACTCCGAAAGTTACGGTGTTTAACTTGAAATCTTCTATTGGCAGGTGAGGCGCTTTCCTAAAGAGAATTCTTTGAAAGTTTTGGTCTTCTTTGTGGACGAGTATTTGGCGATACATTTTCTCGATATCATCGTTGAAAACGAATTCGTAAAGACGCCATTTTAGGATGATGGTCATCAGGTCATTTTGGAGAATTGGGCCTGTATATAAAACGTCATTCAGGGAATTCCCTGAATGTGATCTTTTAGATGCGTTGAATACTACGCGTACTTTTGTTGTTTTGCTGTCGGGTTTCAAGACAGCGTGATGGGGCAAGTAAAAAGAAAAGTATTTCCCTTCTTTTACTATTTCTTGGGGTGTAGCGTGCTGCATGTGGTCTAATTCGAGGTACTCCGTGAGGACTTCTGAGTATTTGTCGCTCAATTCCGGGGTTTTCCCCAGGGTCCTTTCAATGCTTATGTACTGTTGCTGCCCTGCTAAACGGGAGTGGCCTAATGCTAGCGAGTGCGGGAATTCGGGCTTAAAGGGGAGTTTTACCACGTATTTTCCATCTTCTTGCCTTGTGGTCGTTTTTTTGAAGATATCCTCACAAACTTCGTCTTCGGCTGATTTGGGTTGAGCGCATTCTATGTCCTCCTGCTCCCAAAACCTTTTGAGTAGTGTGCTAAGTTCCGGTTCTGTAGTTTCCGTGACTTGCGTTGTAAAGGCGGAAATTTGTTCTCGGATCGGGCCGCTGAGAATCCATCCAAATATGGTGTTTTGTGCCAATAGGGTACCGTTGACATTATGGTGTAGACCTTCGAGGAGAATTTGGGGAGTTATATCACTTCCTATTACTAGGTCAATTTTAGCCCGTGTAGAGTAATTGGGATCGGCGAGTTGAAGAGAGCGGAATTCGTTAGTGTTAACAGCAGACGTTTTGAAAGAAGGCAGCAAATGAGTGAGTTGGGTGAGGATGATAGCACTTGTTGTGATTTTTTGACCTAAGTCAGCTGAACATAGCGTTATTTCGCAAATTTTGTTCGAGTTTTGTACTACCATTCCTCCCATTCCAGAGATTTCATAGTGGGTTTCTCTGGTGGGTAGGCCAAGAAGTTTTTGGATTCGCGATGCCACAAAGGTTTTTTGGGACCCTTGATCAATGAGCGCGCGAATTTTATGATATTCACCGGCGAAATAGATGGGGACTATTGCCGTAGGGAGTAGAGTATTTTCACGGGTGTCGGAAAAATGAGATGACACCCTTTGAGAATTTAAGGCGCTGGAGTCTTGCGCTAGTGAATTTATTGCAGCTTGCTTGGATGTTGTAGGCGGCTCTTCATGTAATCTATTTTGAGTCGCTATTTGGGTCATAGTCCTTTGGGGTCTTGAGTTTGCCCACGGTGTCTGTGACTGGGGTTGAAAATGTAAGAGGGAGTGATGTCTTCTTTGGCAGTAGACGCAACTGAACTTGCTCTGACAATCACTCTTGAGGTGAGAGTATGAAAGACAATTTTCACAATATTTGTTGTCTTTCACAAACTTAAGACGCTCGGAAACGGGCAGCGCTCTGAATTTCACGCATACTTTCATCGGGTGGTTTGAGTTGCATAATTTGCATGATACTCGCTGACTGAGGTCAGTGTGAAAGTTACGGGCCTTACTTTTATTTAAAAAGGTCGAATTCTGGTTAATTGCTCTGTTAGTGAAATTTGGGAGAGGCGTTCGCGTCTTACCTGGGTGGTAAGTATTGAGTCTTTCTACTACTTCGTATCGGGATGTTAAAAATGCACTCATATCTGCCTACAATGGCAGTTCTTTTCGAGAACTTAGCGATTGTTCCCATAGAGCAAGGGTTTCGCTAGGTAGTTTCGATGAACAGAGATACACAAGGATGAGGTCCCAGTCGGAGGTCGGGATTCTTTGTGCTGCCAAGGTGGACAAGCAGTTGTTTATTGTGGTTTGCATTTTTTGAATTTGCTCACCATTTTCGAAATAAATTGGTTGGAGATTGAAAAGGGTTTTCAATTGGTTATCCACCAATATTCGTTGGTTTTCATACCGCGATTTTAGTGCGTCCCAAGCTAGCTGAAAGTTTTCATCTGTGAGAGGGTATTGCTTGACCAATTGCCCTGCTTGGCTCCTAGTTTTTTGCCGCAGATGATAGAGCTTCTGGGCAGGGGTTAACTTAGGGTGATTACCGTAGACTGCCGTGAACATGTCTCTAAAGGCTGGCCAGTCTTCGTACCCACCAAGAAAGACTTCGGTGTCACATGGTGGTACTTTAAGATATACTTCAGAGGAGTGTGAAGGGTTTGTGGGATTACGGAGCTGAGAAGTCGGTTGCAGAAGCTGTATAGCATCTAAAATTTGGGACATGCAATTTTCGTAGCTTTCTGAGCACTTTTTATATTTTTGCTCAATGGATGTACTTGACTCCGCGTAATGTGAGGATAATGAGGCCTTTCTGTAGGATTCAAAGAGCGATTCCCACAATCTGTCAAGTTGCTGTGTTTTTACCTTCAATAGAGACTCCGTTTGGTCAGATATAAGTGAATGTGTCCATGTGGAGTAAAAGGATTCTATTCGGTTGCTTTCAAAAATGAAAGCCTGAAGGCTGGTGTCTGAGACCTTTTGCTCAGAAGTGACTGCTGTTTCTTTTCCCATAGTTAGGATAAAGTTGATTTGAGAAAGGGCGAATTAGGGGGGCTTAATAAAATTAAGAATTAAAATTTATTTTTAAAATTAAAAAAAAAATTTTTTTCTAATAAATTCAATTTAAATTGGTTAGAGCTTAAGTAAATTGGGGAGGGCTCGACTTAATTAGTTTTAGTTGGGCGATTTAGGGGAGCTTAATAAAATTAAGAATTGAAATTTAATTTTAATAATTTAAAAATTTTTTTTTATATATTTTTCGAAAAAATTACGATTAAAATCAGATATGTGTTGCCTTAGCGCGTCTAAGTGCAATATTATTTATAGGCTGCGAGCGAATGTGCGTGGCATTCGGGATTTAAATTTATTTAAAATGCTTTTAATTAAAATTTCTTGGGGGACTAGTGTTCCATGAAATTGGGTGTAGTTGAGGACTACTTGTATATCACGGGACCCCGATGTGTGTACTGCTGGGTTATAATGCAGTTTGTATGTATGTTAATATGTTTCTATACATATAGTGCTCTGCTACTGAAGGAGAGTGTATTATTTTCTTATATACGTATATGTGAGTGGCGCGCAAATTTTCCTGAGCGCGAGAGAGGCTTATGTATAAAAATAATGTTACCTGCAATACCACCTTCTTAGTTACTGTACGTGCTGTATTTGTTGTTGCTGGAATGAGTGACCGCGCTGGTAATCCTCAACGGTGCTGTTCCAAAGGGGAATGTGGGTGACTGACCTGCTGCACTTCTTTTTTTGATTTTGTTTCGCTTATTTTTATGATTAAACTATTTTTAACTATTTATGGGAGAAATGTTATAATTAATACACCAAAGGGAATGCTTTTTTACGTAATTTATGTAACAATTTCGTTGCTGCTTTAAATATTTTACACTCTAGTTATGTATTCTTAGTTGCTCAGTTGTATTATTGTAGAATATATTATTTTCTCAGATATAAAAGTGACTAAAATGTATTTTAGTTATATATGGTTTTGTTTCTTTTTATTTTTCCAACATTACTTTTAGATTACTGTTCGATTTCTGCGCTCTTGAATCGATGTATTTTGTTTTCTTTGCATACACTTGTCATACGCACTCCGCTATCATAAAACACTCGTTCAAATCCAAGCCACGATTTGTCTAAGTTTTTTTGGTTTGTTTCTAACACATCCAGTGACTAATATTTCCTGTATAAATGTTTTGCTGCGAAACGTTTTTTTTGTATTAATTTGTGTTTTCTGCTTTATATTTGTGCTATAAAGTTCTTTTCACAACACTCTTACTTTTCTGTATAAATGTTTTGCTGTGAAACGTTTTTTTGTATTTATTTGTGTTTTCTGCTTTATATTTGTGCTATAAAGTTCTTTTCACAACACTCTTATTTTTCTGTATAAATATTTTGTAAAATGTTTTGTATTTTCTGTTCGCTTATTTTTTTATTGTTAAACGTTTATTTTGACTCGCTTGAAATTCTTTTTTACGACGCTATTAATTTCGCGAACTCTGATTTAGATAACTTATCTTTTTTGGCTTCGTGTTTGTAATGGCTGTGATGGCCGTCGGAATCATAGGGATGCCAATTCGCTTGAACGGCAACGAAGGACCATGTTCAGTTAAATGAAGAATACTTTATGCTTTTTTTAAACAAGATATATTTAGTTCGTTCTTTTTAGAATAGTAATTGCCCTTTAGATAATTTTGTATTGTATAACAAATTCACTTGTTTTCTTTTACTTTTACTTCTTTGTATTGTATATGTATGTATATGTATTTGTATATATTGGTTTATAAACTGTTTTTCTCACATTTCAATAAATATAAATATTTCACAATTTCCGTTCTTGGTTTTTTAAGAGTTAATATTTAAATAAAGAGGAATTTAACAATTTACTTTTTGGTTTTATAAGAGTTAATATTTCAATAAAGAGGAATTTAACAATTTCGGTTTTGGGTTTATACTCTGCAGGCCTTTCTTTTCTGTAGTTGCTACGACAAGTGCGATTTGAAGATTCAAACTTGCGTCTTTTATGTTGGCGAAGTTGGGTCACCCCGTCGCTTACAATAATAAAGTTCGAACTTAGATAAATGACAAATGGCATTCGAATTGCCAGCGTTGCATTTACATATTTACGATCTTTAAAGATTTTACAAATTAGATTTCATTTTTACTTAAAACTAAAAATCGATGAGGTTGGTGCTCATGTTCTCAACAGTACCAGATAAAGTGTTTTTGCGGGAAGTTCTTCTTCATTACTTTAACATGAAGAAAAGTGCTACCGAAAGCCATCGTATTTTACTGGACGTTTATAGTGACCATGCTTTAGCCGAACGAACGTGCCAAAAGTGGTTTGCACGGTCTAAAATTGGCAATTTCGACATAGACGACGGAGAACGCCCCGGACAGCCAAAAAAATTCAAGATGAAGAATTGGAGACTTTGCTCGGCGCAGATGCATGCCAGAGGCAAGAAGAACTTGCAAAAGTATTAGGAGTTGATCAAGCAAGCGTTTTCAGATGATTAAAATCATTAGGATTCATCCAGAAGCTAGGAAATTGTGTGCCTTATGAATTAAAGCCAAGAGACGTCGAACGTCGATTCTTCATGTCGAAAATGTTGCTTCAACGCCACCAAAAGAAGTCATATTTGCATCGGATTGTCACTGGCGATGAAAATTGGACTCATTATGATAACCCAAAGTGCAAGAGATCGTATGTGAAGCCCGGCCAACCATCGACATCCACGGCAAAGCCGAATATCCATGATGACAAGGTTATGCTATGTATTTGGTGAGACCACAAGGGTGTGCTCTATTAGGAGCTATTGAAATCGAGTCAGACGATCAATGGGGACCTCTACCGAAAACAACTGATTCGCTTGAAAAAGGCTATTGCGGAAAAACGACCAGAATATGCGACCAGACACGAATCAATAATTTTTCATCATGACAACGCTCGGCCATATGTTACAAGGCCAGTTGAAAACTATTTGAAAAAATGTGTGGGTGGGAAGTTCTACCTCACCCGCCTTATAGCCCAGACATATCACCTTCCGATTACCACTTGTTCAGATCAATATAGAATGCCC
This sequence comes from Ceratitis rosa, assembly GCA_037013455.1. Taxonomy (NCBI): domain Eukaryota; kingdom Metazoa; phylum Arthropoda; class Insecta; order Diptera; family Tephritidae; genus Ceratitis; species Ceratitis rosa. The sequence continues at coordinate 490,222 of JAWMAG010000048.1, forward strand.
TCACCGGAGTACGCCTCACTTCAGTACAGGGTATCAGATATTGGCTCGATTCTTTCTTGACCTCCAAGACGGAGAAGTTATTTTGGGATGGGATCCACAAACTGCCAGAAAGATGGGAAAACATCGTAGCTACCGATGGGCAATACTTTGAACATTAAATGTATAACAATTTTTTCACAATAAAGTCTTAATTTTCAAAAAAAACCGCGAACTAATGCATACACCCAATACCAACTGTTTTTGCGACCTTCCCGAAATTCAATAGTTTCGTTTGCTGCTGTACATTGGGAACTTGAAATGCCGTCCAACAGTCTTATACCGAACTGCTGATGAGTGCTCTCAGAGAGCGGGAGTGAAAGTCGAATAGAAAATAATTTCGCCGTCGAACTTTCCTTGTGTTTGTTGACGGGCGTTCTATGATATGCAGAAGCGGGTGATATTTTAAAAATTTCCAATTAAATTCGGATGTTCTGAACTTTTGGATGTGGGATACCTAACTTCAATCAGAAGCGTATTTACAATCAGTTAAAGATGGTTCTATGAAATTTAGAATGTGATCTAATATTTTAATATACTGTGCACTGCATTATGGTTAAAGTTGAGTTAGACTTCAATTCAACGAAGTACGTTTTTATTTGAAAATGAACCAGACCTGGAATTTGCTGCTGCAAACGCAACAATTGGATTTCGGAAAGGTCCCAAAAATAGTTGGTACGATGAGGTCTGCCGCGTCGCGGTGAAGAGAAAGCAGATTACATACCTCGAAGAGAGAATGGGTGAGTACGAGGAGCTGGCCGACAAGGGTAGTGCCCGAAAATTCTTCGAAAGGATACGGCGAAAAAAATTGTAAAATTTTTTTAAACAAACGATTCAGGTATTTTAACAAATTCAAAAATAAGATTTTTGCTAATGTTTAGTATGATTAGTAGTTTTTTTTTTATTAATTAATAATTATGGCTAAAAAAGCTGTTTAAGAAAATGTAACGCATGTAATCGATAAGCAAATTTTTGTTAAGTGCTTGTGCTGATCTGTAGTATCAAATTCGTACTTCAAATAGCTTTCATTTAATCATTTGTTGAACGTTTTATATGTTGAAATCCAGCAACGACTCTTACGTTGCATTTCCAACCGAGTTGTAAAATCTTCACTTTCGCAAAAAGTATGTGAAAAAATATTGCATTGATTGTAAAAGTTTTTCAGCATATGATTGTGGAGTAGATGTTCATGCAATTTTAACTGAGAGATAGCTTTCTTTGCCAGTACGTGACGAAATTCAGCGGTTAGCTAACAAATTTCTAGGCGTTCGCTGAAAAATCTCACTTAAATTACTTAATTAAACGGAAAATGTAAACTGTGCTGTGTTTGTAATTAAGTTCAAACTGTTTTACCGGCAAGAATGACCGTATGTAAACGGCTGACGTAAATCGGCCTAAAAATTAGTCGTTTATTCCGAAAAGAATAAAAAGAAATGAAATTGAATAAATTGGTGCTTAATTATGAATTTGTTTATAGGAACAAATTATTGAAACAATATTCGATTTTTTTACTTACACTTTGTAAATTTGGGCAATCGTTGCGTCAGCTCGGGGTATCTTCTAGAACATGCAAATCGGAATTGAAGAAAGCGAATTGTAATATTGGTGGTCGAACCAATAAATAAAGAGTGTGAGAAAAATACTGCTGGTGGATTGGGGTTATTTAATTCAGATAAGCCAATAACGCGTAGTGTAACTATGGCATTAGAAAATTAGATAGTCGGAACCCCATTCACGCAGATTGACACTGGGATACCATATCCGGAGGACTTCGTTCCAAAACACAATTTCAACCGGTGCGTATTTTCCAATAACTAGATCCGGTGTCGGACGATGAACACCAAATTGCTGGTGGACACGATGGTTCATGAACGAGTGCACGAACAAGTGTCCCTGCTTTTGAACATTAGAACGCTCCAGGGAGTGAACATGCTTCTACTGCAATCATTGTTGACCAAGTGAGCCAGTTGATGACAATGCTGAATCAACAACAAGCTATGATCGCGAACTGTGTTAACGAAGTCAGGAACATGAGGAGCAACATGTCTGATCTCAGCCACAGCGTTACCGACATGGAAGCATCTGCGCGAACTCTGGGTCATCGTTCCACAGTAGCATTTACGCCTAGAAATCTAAAACATGGTGATCTTCTTCTTTATTGGCTTTGCACCGCTTACGCGATTATAGCCTAATGAATATTAGCGCACCATTCCTCTTTTCTTTTTGCTGTCTGGCGCCAGTTGGAAATACCAAGTGAAACCAAGTTACTCTCCACCTGATCCTTCCAACGGAGTGGAGGTCTTCCTCTTCCTCTACTTCCACCAGCGGGTACTGCATCGAATACTTTCAAGGCTGGAGTGCTTCCATCCACTTTTCTCTCGAAGATGTTGACATCGTCGTATGATGAGTGACTTGAAGAGTTTGGCTTTCGTTCGCCGAGAGAGGACTTTACTTTTCAATTACCTACTTAGTCCAAAGTAGCACCTGACGAAATTATCTATAACCTCGAACTTATAACTGTCAACAGTGACATGGGAGCCAAGTCGCGAATACGATGACTGTTTGTTTGATGACGAGAGATATTTCGTCCTGCCCTCATTCACTACCAGACCTATTCGCTTCGCTTCTTTATAAAGTCTGGTGAAAGCAGAACTCTAATATCGATATCATCGGCGTACGCCAGATTGTAACTTCTTTATTCAGCTCAGCAGCTCGTATTTTTTTCTTCAGCAGGTTAAAAAAGTCACACTCTTGAACGTGTCTCACCTTGTCTGAAACCTCATTCGGTACCGAACGGCTCGGAGAGGTACTTACCGATTCTGACGGAGCTTTTAGTGCTGCTTAAGGTCAGTTTGCACAGCCGTATAAGTTTAGTGGGGATAACAAAGTCAGATATAGCTGCGTAGAGGCAGCTCCTTTTTCCTGCTGTCGAATGCTGCTTTAAAATGAAAAAAGGGGTGTGTCGATTATCATTTCATAGGTCGTTTCCAAGATTTGGTACATGGTGAATTGTGCGGGAAAAGGGATTACGGAATTCAGTATTGAGAAAATGCGGGCACAACACACTACCAATTATTTATCGATTTCCATTGTCTCGTGTCTGGTTCTGCCTTGAAATGGTATTGGCAGGTCCCAGAGCTGCTATCCCACTTCAGAACCGCAGAACCAGAACACGAGATAATCAGGCAAATTGTTGAACGGAAGCAGTTACCACAGAAATGGTTTGACGAGTTTTATGCCGAAGTCCATATTATGCCGTTCAAGCTGCGGAAAAAGATACCAGAGGTTAAATTATGGGAAACTTGAAACCATTTCTTAAAAATCTGACATTTTCATTCCAAATCAAAACTCTCGCTGGCTGGAAGGATGAATGCAAACGCACGGAAAAGGTCATTAGGGAAAATCTAAACAAGTCTAAAACTGTTACCGAATTGGCTTTCCAAATCCCCAACTATTTGATGAGCCGGTCACGATAAGCAAGGCAGATCGAAATGATCAATAGAGAACAGGGTACCATAGAAATAAAATCCCAGTGATGTAAATAGGCCGAGTACAAATCATAATAGTGCCACAGTTTCACTTACTAATAGCACTCAATCCCATCAAACCGTGTTGTCCATCCCCGTGTCATCTTATGTCGTGTTTTTTAAATTGTTGCAAGTCTTCGTTCCACAATATGGTGTACTCGGTGAGCGGGGACGATGCATCATTTTGCGTACTCAAGCATGCTATGGGAAACGGAATGCTGCGGGGATCGCCGGGACCTCCAGCCAGATGCCGAAAAACCCAGAATCAATTAAAATATTTGTGTCTTTGAGAAACCGAAGAATGCCGGTACAAACTCACTGCAATATTCAAACGAAATATGAAGGAAGAAAACAAACTAATTAGATTAGTATATAATATTATTAATTTATTAAAAGAAAGGCATATAGAAGGATATATACCTCGAAAATATACAAATAAGAGATATGCTTATGCTAAATAAAAAGAAAATAGCGTACATAGGTATATAAAAGTTATTATATATGTATATTCAAGTATGTGTACGTACAAAATTACCTTAAATGTTATGAGTTATAAAAATATATGCTGCGCTATACTGCTGGTGTCGCTTGGGTTTCTGTCATCGCAAAAGTATCAGAGCTCAAAGCGAACATAGCACTAAATATTGTAGATCAATGTTTATTCGAAAGGTGCTGCTGACAAACTTTCAGCAGCACTATCGCATTACTGCGACAAGCGATGTGAGAAATTTACCAGTGGATACCAAATATTAAAAGTTTTTGGTTTAGGGTATTGTAAAAGCTTAATATAAGACTACTTCAAGTAAATTAGAATATATGTCTACAGAAAATTCAAATTTTTGTAGGAAAAAACTTAATTGTTGAGTTGTTAATAAATAATTTTATTCATGGATTAGTGCTTTAGTGCGAAAATTGAAAATACGGGGTATAATACTATATTTAAACTAAACCGTGGTGTCACGGGACAGGAAGACCCGAGCGAATATATTCTAACTACGATAAACCATGGTGTCTAGAGGGGCACGCGTGCCTTCAAGAACCCGAGCGCCAGCTGGAATAAAGTTTAACTAAATCCCTTGATGACTGTAAAAATTTGATAATGCTTCCTGTGTTGCGGTAAGAAATTTCTTCAAATCCTTTTTGAAGCTAGGACAGCTTCGAACAGGACGCTTTTTTAAACATGAGATAACGATGGTAGAATCTGTCCAACATTAAATATTTTTCATATAGTTCTAGACGAGTAAGCGAAATAGTTTTAATTGGTGCGACATTAGTTTTTGCTAACAACAAATGTGATGATACTGTTCCCTGGTTTACCATCCGCAAATAAGTTTAGCTATAGTCGCCAAAACTTCTCGTCATGTGTGGCTTTCTTCTGACGGGATATGCTGTATGTGGAAAAAGAAACGATCGATGCATTCCATCTAATAATTAATACTTCTCTCATCTTTCTTACTCCTTATCAAGTAAGTGATCCTGCGGAATATTTCCTCAAAAGAAAACCTGCACTATTGAGTGTTTCTTATAGCTCATCTCGGGGTTTTTCAGGCTGTGGACTTCGAATGAAAAACCGCTCACACATCATTTACTTACATTGCATTCCTCAAAAGTTGTGCTAATAGGAGTTGTGACTCTTGATAATCTTGTGCTAGTTGCAAAAATGTCCTAATTGCCAAGTATGGCGTACAATTTAATTAGTCGATGTGTTTTCGGGTTACATGACTGCATATGGGGCAAATAAAACTAATTTGGCGAATATTCAAAGTAAAAAGAATACACTCCCCCAATATATCCTAAATCCAAATGTTTTTTTACCACTCTATCACATACTTTAGGCAGTTGATCTGTAATAGATGCATCAATCTAAGCTGAAGGTAAGTTACCAGTTATTTGTGGTAACACGAATGCATTAGCTTCTATGAAAATATTTTGGTCACGGGATGAGCCCAAGATAAAAGCAAAAGTTTTCGATAACCTATTGCACGATTTTAGATTCAACCCGGTAATAATCTCATTTGTCTTGGTAAACGGAAGCTTCAAAAGTTTTCGAAATCGTTTCGAAACAAATGAGACTTGCGAAGCTGAATCTAAATATTAAGTAGTGCTCAAATGGCAAATGTGAACCATGGCAATTCCGAGAAGAATGGAGGAAAAATCACACCATTTGCAACTTTTTCCTCCCTGCGATGAGCTAATAATCGAAGAAATGGACTGTATGTTTGTATGGAATGCCTTAGAACAGCTCCACTCGTAGAATCCTTTGTAGGTTGAGTATTATGGTAAAAGACGCTCTTTGAAGTATAGTGTGGTGTCTACTTTTGTATTTAGTGCACGAGAAATGACATTACAGTCTTTAAGAGAATGGCCTTTAAAAAGACAATTTAAGAGCAATTGTTCTTTTTAATTGCCGAAAACCTATCATCAGAAAGCGCTAAAAATTTGGTACATAAACGCAAAGAATGTTGTTGTTTCGGGCACAATATGCAGAAGGGTTAAGAAATATTTGTCGTAACACCTTCTTCTAACTTATTGAATTGTGAGTAAAAAGATAAAACCTTTGGTAATGTAAAGTTGATGAATACGGTCATTTGCTTCCACTCTGGAATTTCCACCTTATTAATTAAAGTCTGCTCCCAAGGACTAAGTGTTAATTCCGGAAGTCGATTTGAGGATAAGTATAAAAGAATATGAACCCTATTCCTCGCAGCAATATCGTACATTGCTAACGCTAAAAGGAATCAATTAACGCCTTGCTGAAGATCCTTGAGTGCTGTTACACGGTTTGTCGGTTTGAATAACCAGAAGTGGAAAAAGGACTTTCAACTGATCTTTGACTAATACGCGTTTATTTTCATAAGTGGCTTTCAAGTTTGCCCAAGCAAAATCAAAGCCTTGATTTGTTAATGAAGATTTACTAACAGTATCTCGCGTCTCACTACTTATCTTTTTCAATAAGTGATACAATTTTTCAACATTACTAATCTGACCATTGTTAATATAAATGGCGGTGAAAAGATTGCGAAAAAAAGCCAAGACGCATCATAGAATATATCAGTGTTGCATGGCGGAAGATTTAAATTGTTCGAAAAATTGGTCAATTGGGCAGACGTCACAACCAAATTCTCAATCGCGTAAAACCTCTGAAAATATTCGCTTTGCGTGAGAAACAGAACATGTAAGACTACACTACTAAGTTAAACACTGTTTTGCTTTCACGGCTTAGATTTCATTCTCATCTACCAAAGATCGCAAGCAAGTTTCATAAGCCGCTTTAGTTTTCGACCACATTTCTTTTAATTCCTTTCTTAAAATATCCAGCGAAAGTCAAAAATGGGTCTTCGAACTGCGCATTCAGTTCTTCGATATGATCTAAATATCTAGTGTACCAGTTTAGCGACGACATGTTTTCAATACTCAAAAAAAAAATTGGAAAAATAAAAAGCAGAAGAAATTTTAACGAATAGAGAAATCAATCGAAATTTGTGTTAAGTCACGAAGGGAATGATAAGCGACACCAAATAAATGAAAAAATAATAATAGAGAACGAATTCGAATTACAGTGAAAATTTCCTACTAGATCAATTTACAAATTTCCAACTGTGATACTTGTATCTTCTCTACATAACCGCCCTAGATTTTAGTGCATTTCTTAAGCCCATTGATTCACTTCTGAAAGCAGTCTTCAAAATCTTGCTTTTTAAGCTTATCAAGTTCAGCATAACATTGCTAATAAAGATTTTTCCTTTTAAATTTTTTTAATTTTTGGAAATAATCAGAAATCACAAGGTGCTATATGGAATATGGTGCTGGGCGTATTTATTCGATCTCAGAGATCGCAATAAAATTACTCGTCATTTCAGCAGTGAGGGATGGCGCGGTGTCATGATGTAAAAAGTAGTCCCGCAAATCCTCTTTCTTCCTGTTTTCCAACAAACTTTTCTCACACTCTTCGGTGTACCCTATTGAAGTTACCGTCTGACCCTTTTCCAGTGGAGTAGCAGCTACGATTTTAGATCGGGTGAAGTAAATTGACATCATTACAAGAATCGTCACCAGTGACGACTATACTAAAGTTGACAGACTGAATATTTCCTAATATGTTTAGGAAAAATTGAGCAAAATACGAACTTCTCAGGGCTCGTCCTCTACGGAAAAATTACCGGTCTGGAATCATCGAAACCACTAGAAAATATTCTTTAAAGACGATGCAATCGTTCCATAAGCAATTTGGCATTAACATGTGCAGACCCCAAGCCAAAGGCCTTGGAGGCTCCATAGAGTATATATATAAATTAGAATTATACAAACATATATATGTAACATGGCAACCCGACAAGAGGTGATAGGTAGCACTGGTATGAGAAAGAGTCAGTCAGCAAGTAGTCAAGCAGAGAAGCAGATCGTCCAGGAGAAATCTTAGTTTAATATAATAAAGTTTAATTACATTCCAATATTTTACATATGTGGAACATACACATTATTAATAAATAACTTTTATTGTACTTCTATTTAACTAAATAAACTCTATAAATCTTACATGGTAGAAGTAGAACGAATCAGCAGATACAGCAGTAAATCCGAAGTTGAACAAATCAGCGAGTTCGAAACAACAGTAGCAGGGGAAGTAACACCGAACATAGAAGAAACGAAAACATTCAGCGGAGACGAAAAAGAGATAACATCAAACATGAATAATAGCGATTTCAGCGAGTTGATCAAAGCGTTGACACAAAGCATTGAACAAAATAACAGAATATAACGTAACAGTAGACAATTTTTCGAAAGTTGTGCCTGACTATGACGGTGTATCGATACCAATACGGCAATGGCTGAATAACTTTAACGAAAATACAGAGGCATACGAATTGAACGAAAAGCAGAAATATGTGAATGCTCGCAATAAAATGAGGGGAACGGCAAACTGTTACTAGAAACAGTGACAGTTGCTAACTACGAATCGTTATGCAAAATTTCGATGTAAGAATTCGATAAGTTGATTAGTAACGAAGTACACAAATTGCTACGAGACCGACGAAAGCAACAAGCAGAAAATTTTCATTAATATGTATTAAACATGCGAAAAATAGCATCGTTAGAAAATGTGGAAGACGAAACGGTTATTAAATATATATCTGACGGCTTGCATTTGCGTGATGACCTAAAGTATCCTCTTTATAGCGCACCAACATTTAAAGAATTAATTAAGCGGTATGAATTGATCGAATCGTTTGACAAAAGCAGTGCACCAAATAAACGTCGACAAACAGTAGAAATAAAGGGTTATGAGCAAAACAAAGTTGATAAAGGCGACAAAGAGAACGAACGAAAACATTGTTTTCATTGCGGTTCGACACAGCACAAACGAGCTGATTATAAAGAAGAAACTAAATGTTTCAAATGTAATGGCTCGGGACACATGGCAAAAAATTGTCCAGGTGCTAAGCACAACATTAACATTATATACAAAACTCGAGTTAAAGAAATGAAAATAAACGAAAAAATCATTTTGTGCCTTGTGGATACAGGGGCACCTCTGCGCTAATGCGCAAAAGTAAATACGAAGAAACATTTGGCAAATGCACAATGCAGAAAAGTTATGCAAAGTTGTATGGTTTGGGAAACGTTGCTACGGCAGTGTTAGGCAAATTTGAGGCGAAAGTCGAAGTATACGTGCATACGTCATATATTTCTAGTGGTCCCAGATGCAAAGATTAATGTAGATGTAATCGTGGGTTTCGATTTTTTGCTTTATACAAGCAGACGAATGTAAAAGCGCGGAACAAATCGAATACAATGTTTACAATTTTGTTAGCAATGAGAGTGATATTGAGGTAGAACCGCAATATAAGTCAGCATTTACGGAGTTAATTAAAAATTATAAACTATCAGATGTCCAGCCGCAATGTCCAGTGAAATTAAGTATTATACCTATTGGTAACAGCATTGCATTTCACGAAAGCCCTAGTCGATTGTCAGCACAACAGCGAGATGTAGTACAAAAGCAGGTTAATGAATGGTTGAAACAAGGCATAGTAAGAGAGTCGTGTTCAGAGGTGGCTAGCAGAGTAGTTTTAGCAAAGAAAAAAGACGATTCGTACAGTTTGTGCGTAGATTTTCGCAAGCTGAATTCTATAGTGCTTAAAGATAGATTTCCAGTGCCAGTAGTAGACGAAGTAATCGAAAAGATGCAAGGAGCAAAATATTTCTCTGTAATGGACCTGAAAAACGGTTTCTTCCACGTTGAAATTGAAGAACAAAGCCGCAAATACACAGGGTTTGTAGCGGGGAAGTGTTATTTGAATTTAACAAAGCACCTTTTGGATTTTGCAATTCGCTTGCGATGTTTTTCGGTTCATAAGCTATGTGCTTAGAAAGTTAATAAACGATGGCAAAATGGAGATATACGTGGATGACATAGTGGTATTTGGACAATCGACTGAGCAGTGTTTGAAGAACAAGCGCAGCAGTTTAATCTGGAAATGAATTGGAAGAACTACAGTTTTTCAAAGGGACAAATTATTTTTCTCGGGCATGAAATTGAGAATGGATTTGTGCGGCCAGGACAGGAAAAAGCAAAGGCGGTAAAAAATTTTCCTTTGCCAAAGAACGTAAGGGGCATACAAGCATTTCTGGGACTTACGGGGTACTTTCGAAAATTTGTACAAGGGTACGCTATGGTTGCTAGGCCGTTGACGCTGCTACTTAAAAAAGATGCGATTCTTAAAATCAAAAGCGAAGAACTACGGGCAATTGCGTCACTATCTTTTAGGCATTGAATTTGTTTTGGTAACTGACTGCGCAGCATTTAAACAGACGGCAGTTAAGAAAGACGTACCTCGAGAAGTCGTGCTATGATAAGCAGTACGCAGACTATAAGTTGAAAAATTAATTGATATACAAACAGCTGGATGGGCAAGAATTGCTTACTGTGCCGAAAAGTATGGAGAAAGAAATTATTAGAAATGCACATAATTTCGGGCACATGAGTATGCAAAAGACAATGCACGCAATACGACAAGAATATTTTATACCACTATTGATGAATCAAATCATCGTAAACTGCATAGGGTGCATAACGCATAACCCCAAGTTGGGTAAACAAGAAGATTTTTTACATTGCATCGACAAGGGTGATGCACCGCTGTCCACGATACACGTCGATCATTTGGGGCCGTTGGATGTCACATCGAAGAATTACCGGTACATATTTGCAATGGTAGACGGCTTCTCTATATTTACATGGATATATCCAACAAAAACCACAGACGCATCAGAGGTCATAGGCATTTAAGTGCGTGGGTAACAATCTTTGGTAACCCAACGACAAGGTGTTCCAAGGGGAAACGGCCAAATAGAAAGGGTGAACAGAATCATCATTTCTGTTGTGGCAAAAATCTCAGCAGACGAGCCGGCAAAATGGTTTATATATACTTCACAGGTGCAGCAAGCAATCAATGCACATATACACTCTTCCACGAAGTTTACTCCATTTGAAGTATTGTTTGGAGTAAAAATGCGGAATGCAACAGACGTGGAAGTATTAAATATTTTGCAAGAAGAATTTTTAATCAAACTACAAGATGAACGTAACAAATTCAGACAGGAGGCTAAAGGTCACATACAAAAGGCGCAAGAAGCCTACAAGGGCAACTTTGACAAGAAACGCAAAGGGCAGTGCGGCTATTAGTTGGGTGATCTAGTTGCCAATTTACACCAGGGAAAAAGCTGTCAAAGAAGTATATGGGTTCATATGAAATTACAAAAATAAAAAGGAATGGGTACGACGTGAAAAAATCGGCGGAATTTCAATGTCCGAACGAGACGTCAACTAGTGTTGATAATATCAAACTTTGGTGTTACATCAACGGAAACGAAAGTGACGAGGATGATCGGCTAGAGTCATCTGGGGCAGATGACGAACAGGATGGCCGAATGTAACATGACAACCCGACAAGAAGTAATGGGCAGCACTGGTATGAGAAAGAGTCAGTCATCAAGTAGTCAAGCAGAGAAGCAGGTCGTCCAGCAGGAATCTTAGTTTAATATAATAAAGTTTAATTACATTCCAATATTTTACAAAAGTGGAACATACACATTATTAATAAATGACTTTTATTGTACTTCTATTTAACGATAGCGATAGCGTACTGACATTCGGAAGGCTCAGGTTCATATCTCAGTGCCAGCAACATCCAAAGATTATGGAAAATTAATTTAAATGAAAAATTAAGTTAAAATTTCTAATTGCGGTCGCCCCTCGGCAGGGAATGTTCACCCCTCCGAGTGTATTTCGGACATGAAATAAAGGCTCCTCGTAAAAAAACCATCAGCCGTTCGGAGGCGGCTTAGTATAAAATGTAGGTCCCTCCATTTGTTGGAAAAATATCAAGACTCAAAACCACAAATAGGAGGAGGAGCTCGGCCGAAAATCGCTTCAGCGGTTACAAAGTGCCAGTTATATATATATATTTAACTAAATAAACTCTATAAATCTAACATATATAGTGTGGGGAGCAAAAGTGATTCCACGATCAATGTTTTCATGTTTGAGCTCACATAAATATTAAACGAATAAAGTAACTGGCAAAAACTTTTTTTTTATTGAGCACCTTGTTTATTTTTTACAATTAGGCGTATATAGCAAAATAGAAAAACAAGAAATGGAATAGTTATGATTTAAAAACCAAAGCAAGCGGCTTGTACTCAGTTTTGCACCATCCGTTATTCGCTCATATTTTTGATCATCTTACTTTTTTATCAGCAAAAGACCTGCAGATTTACCGTTAAGTGCCTTTTGCATTTATTATTTGTTGTCAGGATTCAGAAAATCACTCCCTTTCACTAGTTTATAGTTGATTTGTTGAATTTGGAACTTAGTCCCTAACTATTCACTGAAAAATGACGAAGCTTCTTCTGATAAAGAAAATATTACTATCTCCCTGACTTAAAGTGGGTGTTCGACCCACATTATTGCTGGGAAAATACAAATTAGTCAATCAGTGGTTGTCAAGGTGCAGAAAAGACAAAATGTTTGTGCTGAAAAGATGTTGAATGGTCGCCGTTGACTTCTACCAGACGCTCTACTTATGGTGTCTTAAATGAGAAAAAATAGATTTTTAACGCCAAAAGAAGCTTCTACAGAAATAAATAAAAATATATAAATATATACTTATAGAATTAATTAAATATATATTTATAAATATCCATATACATATATACATATATATACGTACGAAATTAACATATAATATGAATTTTAAATAATTAACATTTCGCATCTGCAGTGATACACGTAGATCACTTCTGTTTGCGCTGCCGTAGCTAGTGTATATGGTGTGCCGTGCAAACGTTACCAATATTAGTAGAAAGAAATATATGGTGTGACGTGAAAACGCTACCAATACGATACGATTAAGGCATATGGTGTGACGTCAAAACGCTACCAATACGATACGATTAAGGCACACGGTGTGTCGTGTAAACCAATAGAAAATTAAAGTAATAAAGATAATTGTGTAAAAGTAGAACCACTCGTGTTGTCCTTTACCTTTTTCTTTTGGAGTCATCATTATAGGAGAGAACCATAATCCGGCTGAGTGATAGCCCAGCTATAGACAGGAGAACCGAGTTCATTACAAACTGAATATTGGCATTGGCTGAAAATTACGCCAAAAACCGAAGAGAATTACATGGCAAATTTCTGTTTGCGTTGGTGGTAGATTTTCGTCTGGTCTATCCTCACTGTTTAAATCCGTACGAAATAATAAAGAATGGAGAGAATTATATTTTGATTTATGAATTCACTTTATTTATACAATTTCTCTAGTTCATAAGGAAATTAATTTTACATGAATTTATGCAAGGCACATATTTTTAAATGTAGTATTATTTAAGATGAATTTTACGAATTTGTTGGGCTTATTAATTTAATAATTTAAAAGTTACAACAGATAAGTTGCTTTAGATTCGATGGATTATGTTCACCAAATTACAAGTTTGAGGGTTTAAAATTAAAGTATATGCACGCTTAAATGCTGTTGGTTGGTTTTAGACTGACTTCAAAATAAATTCACTGAGCCAGCGGGGCATGGCGACGCGTTGCCAACATTTGGGTCTGCCTTAACCCTATAAGGACTCATATCCTCAACATGGCGCCCCCCTGCCTCGGTGCCAGTTGCAGCAGCTTCTTCTCAATTTGGTCGATGGCCTTTTGTGCATCAGCAACCAGTCGTCGTAGCCTTCTGGTACGCTGTTGAGCTGACCGGCTGATTATCTCCGCACGCACCTTTTTCTGCAGAGATTGGTATTGACTTTTCTCTCGGTGGAGTAGAGTATGGTGAGCGAGTCCGCACCGATGGCAGCTGGCTTCTGACTCACACGCTCCAGTTGTGTGGGACATTGCCAAACAATTTATACAATATTTATGCATCCTTGCACACTCGTAGCGTTCACGTGCATCCATCGCACGCGGTGCGCAAACGTAGCGGGTGCAATCGGCCACACAACCGACATTTTGTCGAGTCCTTTCCTTGTTATTTGCAAAGATATATATCAAAGGGGGACTTTAGTATAAGATCATCAGAAGTGATTTTGCAATATGGGTGGAATATGCGCAAGTAGTAATTGGTACATAAATGATGTAAAGGTATGCGTATACATATAGAGAAATGGGGTAGACATTTTAATTAACTGGCAGTGTGTTGTATTCGGTTTGAGGTCTATCATAACTAGATAGGGGATAAGAGGCACAATTTGACGATGCTTCGGGTTATGACTCCATGCTGAATTTTTATATCTACAACACGGACATTTCCATCGGGTCCAGGAAATAATCGAGTAATACGACCCAGTCGCCATTCGGTTGGAGGAAGCCAGTCATCTTTAACGATGACCATGTCTCCTTCCTGAAAATTTCGTTGGGGGGTTTTCCACTTGTGCCTTCGATGTAGGTCTTGCAAGTATTCGTTCTTCCAATGAACGCTAAGTTGGTGGTGAAGAACCTTTAGTCTTTGCCATTTATTGAGAAGAGGGAGTTCTTTGGCGTCCGGATCTATGATAGGAGCTCCCCGTAGAAAATGTCCCGGCGTAAGAGATAGCAAATCGTTTGGATCTTGAGATATAGGGGACAGAGGCCTGAAGTTTAACACGGCTTCAATTCGAATTAAAAGAGTAGAGAATTCTACAAAGGAGAATTGTTGGTTTCCTGCAACTTTAATTAAATGAGTTTTAAAGCTCTTGACGTCTACCTCCCAGAGGCCGCCCATATGAGGAGGGTAGGGTGGTATGAAATTCCAAGAAAATTCATGCACGGAATACTTTCCAACGATGTCCGAAGATGTTACCTTTAGGAATTGAATCAAGTCCGTTTGCATGGCTCGTTGCGCTCCCACTAATGTCTTTCCGTTGACTAACAAAATTTTGTATGGCAGGCCACGCCGACCTGTGAATCGGAAAGCGGCTCTAAATGCTTCCTTTGTGTGATCTGAACACAGTTCTATGGCCTTGGTTGAAAAACACGCAAAAACACATACATATGCCTTTGAGCAAGCCTTACGAAGCGGTGACGTTTTAATAAGAAACGGGCCAGCGAAGTCAACACCAGTGGTGTGAAATGGTAATGTAAATGTGGTTCTTTCTTGGGGTAGCGCTGCCATTATTTGGATTCTGATCCGATGCTTATATATTGTGCATGCCTTACAGTGGAAGATCCTTTTTTTATTTTCTGCTTTAAGCATGGGATGAAGTATTCCTGTTGCACTATTCGGGTCATAAGCTGTTTTTCAGCATGAAGCAAGGTAATATGAAGAAAATCTAGGAACAGGGAGCAAAATCGCGAATCATCTGGGATTATAATGCGGTGGCGTTCATTGTAGCTGAGTTTGGCATATTTTAAGCGCCAATTTACACGTATAATGCCCATCTTTTCTAGCATTGGGTTGAGGGTAAGGAGTGCACTCTTTTTGCTTACTTGCTTCGAGTGCTCGAGTAATGAGATTCCGTCTTTATAATAATTTCGTTGCGTTTGAGCTATCAGCTTATACTTGGCTGTCGTGAGCTCTTCTTGGGATAGCACCTGGGCGTTGGATATAGGTACCCCTTTGTAATGATTAATGAATCGATATACGTGTATATGTTTGTGCCTTCAGTAGTATGAAAAGTTTTCAGTCTTTTCAATTCTAGAGTGTTAAATGTTTGCAGCCAGGAGTTTGGTGTCCATTGAGAATCTGGTTTGGATAACCATGATAGACCGCTCCACCAGAGAGTGCTTGTGGCCAGATCTTGGGGCTTGCAACCGCGGCTTCCTAAATCTGCTGGATTATCGTGACTAGAAACATGCCGCCAAGCAGTGTTATTGACGTTATCCAGAATTTGAGACGTCCTGTTTGCACAAATGTTTTCCATGTGTGTGGGGGCTTCTCCATCCAGGCTAATACTATTGAGGAGTCTGTCCATAAGGTTGTTTCATGCGAAGGCGTTTTGAGCTCTGATTGAATTTGCTTTACAAGCTTAGAAAGAAGAACTGTTCAACAGAGCTCTAGTCTGGGCAGACTGACCGTTTGGAGTGGTGCTACCTTGCTTTTGGCGGCAAGTAATGAGGTTGCGAGAGTGTTTTCGCTTAGTGAAACTCTTAAATAGACGCATGCACAAAATGCTTTTTCAGAGGCGTCTGAAAATCTATGAATTTCAAAGCTCTGAGTTGAGGTGAACTGCACCCACCTGGGTATTTTTAGCAGCTTGATTTCTTAAAGATTTTCTCTAAAGGAGTTCCATTTATGTAAGGCACCGGGCTTGACTGTTTCATCCTAGTCCGTTCCCTCCATCCAGAGTTGTTGGAGGAGGATTTTGGCCATAATCATTATTGGCGATAGCCATCCTGCCGGGTCAAAGAGTTTTGCTACCGCTGACAGAATTTGACGCTAGGTGTTCGCGTTTGTGGAATGTATAGGGTCATAAGAATAAGAAAAGGTGTCAGTCAGCGCATTCCATTTAATTCCTACGGTTTTTGTCAAGCTTGAGTCGTGAAACTTCAAGAAATCTACGTCTAGTAGATCTGAGTGTGGGATGGATTCTAAAATACTTGGGTGGTTGGCTGTAATTTTCTTTAATGGAAATCCTGCAGACTTTAGAGCTTCGATCACCTGTGACATAGATTCGATAGTGGACTGTATATCGTGACTTCCAGAGAGTATATCATCAATGTATGTTTCTCGTAGAAGAATGTTATTGGCTAGAGGGAACGAGTCTTTGGAGTCTTCTGCGAGTTGATATAGAGTTCGAATTGCCAAAAAAGGGGCACAGTTAACAGCAAATGTGACTGTGTTGAGTTTAAAATCTTGGATTGTCGAGTTTGGGGTTTTGCGAAATAGGATCCGCTGGAAGTCCTGATCTTCCTTGTGCACGAGTATTTGGCGGTACATTTTCTCAATGTCGCCATTAAAAACATCTCATCCTGTTACTTTCAAAACTAAATTTCTGCAGATATTTGTTAATTTTGCTTGAAGCTGATTTCACTGAATGTTCTTCCGTCATATTTGCGAACAAAAGTTTTTTATTCAAAGGGATGGGTGAGATAATCTAATTTAAACGTATCTAGAATTTATACGAATTTAGTTCTATTGTATTATTATAGAACTGTTTTTAAGTAAAACTATTCACTTTTGTACCACTGTACTCATGTGTGCGATTTGATAAGCTGAGGCCCACTGTGCAAATAAGTTCCGCCTCTTTTATATTTTTCGAAATTGAGTATAAATACGTTTGAGTAAATTGTGAGTGTGTGTGGGTGGAAATTATTCGATATATATTTTATGTATATACATATATAACCGTGCTTATATTTTAGCGGGATTTGATGGTATTACGGTTTAATTTTTTTTTTTACCGATTAGAAAAATGAGGACAATGACCCTTCAATGTAGGCGGGTTTTAATAATTCTAATGTACGTATGGTTTTATGTAATGATAATGTGTACTTGCTCCGCCATACTCATTATTGTTTTGAGGTTTTACTTAGCTTGCAAACGTTGTTGAATTTTTGTTGGTGTAGTTCAGCTGGACCAATTTTATGACTGTGTTTAATTTCCGTAATATACATATATACATACCTACACGTATATCTATAAACATAAATTTTTTTGTTTAAACTAAAATATTTTTAAAGTACGAATCGTTTTATTTATTACTATATTCAAATTTTTGTTTTTCTTTTTATTTTTGCTTTTTATTAATTTGTGTTACGGCCCAACACTTGATCATGAGGTTGTTAATATCAAGATAACCATCATGATTGTCGATATATGGACGAAATGGTGCAGATATTTGTTCTGGATAACTTTTGACTAGTTGAATAATTTAATTTATTTGAGATCATATACTCGAAATTATTGTTTTATCTTATTTTAATGTTAATAGATTTGGTTTTCTTTGCACTAATTTTATTAAGGAAAAACTTTTTGCTTTTGTTTTTTGCACTTGTATATTTGTATTTTTATTTTTAAAGAAAGTATAGCTTTTATATTTATATATAATCTGGTTTTTTTCCATATAAATTTTGCACAAGTTTTTTTTGTAGGTTAATATCCTTTATTTTAATGTATACACGTATGTGCACTTTTCTTTTAACACTATATTTCATTTTTTTGTGTGCTTTTTTTCTTGTAGAGTTTTAAGGCTTTTTTTTGTTTAATTTAACTTTAATTCTTATATATTTTTTCATAATTTTTGTATCAAGTTTCAATGTTTTTTAATTGTGTGATGCACGTTGAAAATTATTTTTTGCTGCTTATTAACTTTTTGTGCACTGGGTTTATTTTTATTTTTCTTTTTTTTTAATATTAATTTATATACATATCGTTTTTTGATTACTTAGCGCTTTTTCTTTCTTCAATTTTAGCAAATTTCTTATTTTTTTCATAAATTTTCCCTTGGTTTATTCAATTTGTTCCACTCACATTGAAAGTTGTGCCGTTATTTATTTGTGATCTTCCTTTTCATATCTTTTCGTATTTTTTGAGAACGAGTTTGAGCGCAGGTAAATGGTACCCAAAGCCGTGTTTATTTGTTTTAAGATGGTTTTTATTTTCTTTATTAAATTATTAAATTTTTTCTTTGTCTTTATGTTATATTTTTAATATTCTCGACATGCCAATTCTTTTAAATGGCTGCGAAGCACCATGTTTAAATCCGTACGAAATAATAAAGAATGGAGAGAATTATATTTTGATTTATGAATTCACTTTATTTATAGGTACAATTTCTCTAGTTCTTAAGGAAATTAATTTTACATGAGTTTATGCAAGGTACATATTTTTAAATGTAGTATTATTTAAGATGAATCTTAATTTAATAATTTAAGTTACAACAGAATAGAGGCTTTAGATTCGATGGATTATGTTCACCGAATTACAAGTTTGAGGGTTTAAACTGACTTCAAAATAAAGTCACTGAGCCAGCGGGGTATGGCGACGCGTTGCCAACATTTGGGTCTGCCTTAACCCTTTAAGGACTCATGTCCTCAACATTCAGCTCACTTGCGTTTTCCCGTCTCCATTTGAAAGGAAGACTACTAAAGTAATTCCGAAGGATTTGGTATTTTTAGATTTAACAAAAACAAATTGAAAGTCACCACTGACCAAACTTGTGTTAATTCCCTTGTACACCGTGCAGTTGGAAGAACTGAAAAAAATGCAGTCACAGAATAAGCGACAATGTCCAACAAAAAATTAACTGCACCGCGAAAATATAGATCCTTGTAGAAATTAAATATAAACGATAAAGGGCACGAAAACATCCTAATATGACCGGAATTAAGTAAAGCATTAATAACCGAACATCAATTATGTATATGTATGTATATAGTATTTACTGTAGAAGAAAATTTGCCCAGAAAACAGAAAAAAAATCTCTTCAATATCTCATACAGCTCATCGTTGCATCGGCTGCGGTATTCACCTTTCCCAACTCGTAGAGGATCATAAATCTTATGCAAAACCTTTCTCGAAAAAACTTCTAACGACTAATCATCAGATGTTGTCATCGCCCCTGCCCCCCACCATACAGCAGGACAGGACCGATAAGCGACTTACAGAATTTTCTTTTTGTTCGTCGATGGAAGACTCTACTTTCCTATTGCCTACTC
Source organism: Ceratitis rosa (assembly GCA_037013455.1). Taxonomy (NCBI): domain Eukaryota; kingdom Metazoa; phylum Arthropoda; class Insecta; order Diptera; family Tephritidae; genus Ceratitis; species Ceratitis rosa. Next base: position 509,923 of record JAWMAG010000048.1, read on the forward strand.
AGTCTAAAGAAGCACCTGTGGGCAAAAGTGATTCTGTGTTGGATTTCAAGGCTGACATTTTTGTTGGTGTTAATACTGGTTCCAAGATGGACGAAGTTACCTACGACTTCAAGTTATGACGGTCAACAGTGACGTAGGAGCCGAATCGCGAATGCGATGACTGTTTCATAACAGGAGATATTTCGTCTTGCTTTCGCTCACTAACAGACCCATATCCTTCGCTCACTTAACCAGTCTGGAGAAAGCAGAACTCACGACGTGGTTGCTAAGGCCAATAATGTCAATATCATCGGCGTACGCCAGCAGCTGTACACTCTTATAGAGGATTGTAGCTTCTCTATTCAGCTGTTGCATATTAAAGAAGATTTTACCTTATCTATTCAGCTCCCCAGCTCGTATTATTTACTCCAGCAATAAGTTAAAAAGTCACACGATAAGGAATCACCTTGCCTGAAACCTCGTTTGGTATAGAACGGCTCGGAAAGGTCTTTCCCGATCCTGACGGAGCTTTTAATGTTGCTTAAGCCTTATAAGTTTTTTTGTAAAGGCAGCTCCGACGAAGAGCTAGTGTGTGTCTATACGGGTCTCTTCCAAGATTTGGCATAGTGAATATCTGGTTGTAGGTTGATTTACCAGGTCTAAAGCCACACTTATATGGTCCAATCAGTTTGTTGACGGTGGGCTTTAGTCATTCACACAATGCGCTCGACAAAACCTTATGTCTGATATTAAGGAGGCGCCACGATAGTTGGCGCAGACTGTGCGGTAATCTGTTTTTATGGGTTGGGTAGAGCACACTAAAATTCCAATCGTCGAGCATTCTTTAGTCCGAAAGTCTGCAAAGGAGGTAATGCATGCCCCTTATCAGCTCTTCACGACGATATTTGAATAGCTCTGCCTTTAGCCCTCAGAACTAGCCACTTTATTGTTTTTTAAGCGGACAATCTATTCGAATCTCGACATAGTCTGGAAATCAAACATTTGTTTCATCGTCATCGATAGGGGTTTTGGTTTCACTATCTCCGAGTGCTCCACTTTTACCGCCATTCAACGGGTGGGGGAGATGTTCCCTCCATACATTTAGTATACTCTGGGTATCGGTTACCAAATCACCGCTTCGTGTTGTCGCGTACTGGCCGCAACAAAAACTTCTTTTGTGTTTGTTTGTTCATTTCCTTTGTTTTGCCTAATATTCCTTTCACTCCAAACGGTGGCAGTGGCATCTGTCGGCGAATAATTGCATAATTCAAAGCCATGAATTGTTGGCACGGTTGCACTCGGTGTGTGCCTACCCAGTGGTATAAGTCTCCAAAAGGGGATGTTCGCCAAAACGGTTCCTCCACTAACAAATATTAGGGAAACGGAATGCTTTGCGCGGGTATTCCGTAAAAAGGGGTGTCGGCTTTCTTTTTATACGGCGAGGGGAAAATTATCCCAGTGTACTTGGTGTGCCATGGTGGCGTGCGCTATATAACTCTGTCCCTTTGGGTAATGGGGGCGGCGCCAAATGATTGGGCACCAATACACACTCGCCTGAGAATTCTGACGGCCGACGCGTAGCTTGCGGCCTGGCTCGTAAGTGCGTGCCGGATCAGATTCTAGCAATCTTTAAAAGCGTCAACATCTTTTTTTGCGCAGACGAGCGTATTTGTGATTTTGGGAAAAAAATATAAAAAAAATAAAATAGTGCAACAGGCGTGTTTTTTTTGAGTCGAGCCAAGAGAGGCAGAGAGGGCAGTTGAAGCCCAAAAGATTTATACACGCGAGTTGGATAGTGGCGGAGCTGGAGTTTGGCGGCATCGTCCGGAGGAGCACCGAAGTTGGGTACTCACACCCGACCGAGAAACCGATAAGTATCATTTTGTTGATTTACTGTTTTCGTACGTTTTTTTTGTCGTGCCGACAGTGTCGTTCCTTCGTCTTTCCCACACCCATCCTTTTAGCATCCCGCACCCAGAGCCCAGTCATACAGGCGGGTTAAAGTTACCCCCGGCAGCACGGGAGTAGTGCGAGTAGGTTCGTAACCAGTTTGGTTGGACCACACCTCGGGTGCACCCCAAAAATATATTTTGTTTATTTTGGTTTATATCGTTGCTTAATTGTGGTCGTGCATTTGTTTATACCAGCGTTAGTAAAATTCACTTATTGTTGTTTTCCTTCCTTGCGAATAGTTTTGTTAGTGTACATAGCTAGCGACCCACGCCGTCTTCACTAAGCTGGCCGGTCGCTTTGTTAGTTTTTGTCATCCCCTTTTTGTGCGGTAGTTTGTTTTGTTGACGTGTGTGGTTGTTGGTAGGCGCTTGACCAACAGCCACTGTAGGTATACATATGTATGTACGTATGTACATACGCACATACATATTGTAAATATAAAAAGTGGAGGTGACAAATTGGCGCCCAACGTGGGGCCCAAATATTTAAAGATAAAAATATTTTGCAGAAGAGGTTGTGTTTAGTAAAACTGTTTCGAGTGGCGTTTTGTGCTGTCGATTTTTGTTTTTAATAATTTTTAACAATTTTCTATTTTTTTCTTTTTGGTAGTTAGGCATTTCGATAGAGGAAGTAAAGAAGAGATTGGGGGTCGAACCCAGGCCCATCGGCAGATTCATTAAAATATATTTGGTAGAAAGGAATTTGGTGAGTCCGTTCCGTTTTGTAAATTTGCAATTTTTGTGTGTGCGTTGCGGTAAATTGTATTGAAGTGTTATCTAGGTAGAAAAAAATTGTACGTCAAGTGGGTAGTGACTGGTCCAGAAGTAACCAGTAGTAGTCCTGCCCAAAATTAGGTTGTGTTTTTTGTTTTTTTTGTTAATTAAGGATTTTTGTTGTTTTTTTTTAATTGTTTTAGATTGAAAACTTTTTTTTTAATAAAAAAAAAAAAATTTTGTTTTTTTTTGTTAATAGTTGTGTTGTCGGAGTAGACAATAGTTGTTTTTATTTTTTTTTATTAATTTTTTTGTTTCTTGTGGTTAGGCTCTTCTGTTGTTTACGTGATAGGGTCTTTTGTTGTGCCAGTATAGGGCAACGAAGAAATCATATTAGGATAATAGTTTTTTAATTTTGATTTTTATTAAATTATTATTATTTTTTTTTAACTAAATAATTTTTTTTTATTTTTGGTTTTTTCTTGTTTTTTGATTTTCGAGTTTATTTTGTTTTTTTGTTTAAAATGGAAATAAATCGTTTGGCGCAGGATGAGCTCGCGTACGAGATGGAGGCACGCGGCCTTCCAGTCGGTACGGTCGAAGCCATGCGTAAGTCGCTTAGGGCATCACGGTTAATAGAGAAAAGAGGGTCGGTAAACCTCTTTCAGGACTACCCCTTCAGTTTCGACGAAGATAAGACGGCGGTCGAATCGAAACTGGAGGAGGTAGAAAATTTAATTTTATCGGTTTCGGGTGGAGGCAAGCCATCGCATGGAGCGAAAGCGATGGCAAAGATCGAATGGTGCCTCTCGCGAATAGGACGGGCGCGACCGGGAAGCGACGGCGAGATGACTCAGCAGATGGAGCTGAAGAGCAAGTTGTTGCTCCATCTCGCCGAACTACAGGAGGTAGTCGGTAGCGAAGAAGCCGATGAGAAGGAAATTGGCTCGGTAGAGCGCTCGGGTGCCACTCGTGCGGACCCGATAGCACCCCCGCCCGTGGAGGTACGTCGCGTGGTTGAAGAGACAGCCGAGTCTCAGAAACCAGTAAACTTATCGAAGTGGGACGTCCACTTCGACGGCGAAAAAGCGGGTATGTCGCTTTTCGCATTTTTAGAACGGATTGAGGAGTTGAGCGAGGCACGCGGTGTGACCCAAGCTCAACTCTTCCGAGGCGCGGTCGATTTATTCGCAGGGAAAGCTCTTTTGTGGTTTAGGTCTGTTAGGAAGACTTTAGGTAGCTGGGAGGAGCTAGTAAGAGAGTTAAAGTTGGAGTTTTTGCACCCCAACTACGACGACCTCTTACTAGACGAGATTAGGCGAAGGACTCAGGGAGCGAATGAGTCCATCGGTGTTTATGTTGCGGCTATGAAAGTCATGTTTGGTAGACTTCAGGAGCCTTTATCGGAAAAGAGGATGTTAGGATTGATTGGGTCGAATCTCCTACCATTCTACCAGACCCAGCTGGGACTGGTGACAATAGGGTCGGTTTCCGAACTAGTTGCTTTGGGTAGGCAACTAGAGGCAGTTAGGTCATCGGTGGATGCTTTTGTCCCTCCTCCGAGTCATAAGGCCAAAGGTTTGTTGGAACCTGACTTGGCTTATGTCTCGGCTGGTGTAGAGGTCGCGGCTGTAGCGGAGCCAGACCTAGTTGATAGCTTTAGGCCGGGGTCAAATACCCGATGTTTTAATTGTAGGCGGTTTGGCCACATTTCAGCGGATTGTAGGAAGGGGATAAAGTGCTTCGGGTGCGGTAGACTTGGAGTCATGAAGCGGGACTGCCCGGCGTGTGCAGCGAAGCCGAGTGGCTCCCCGCGGACTCAACGAAGTCCAGCTTCCGGTGGTGGGCGAAACCACAACCCCTTCAGGTCAGGGCGCGTTAGGAATGATAGGCCGGAGGACAGCGGTCCAAATTCTCGGTCAAGCGGTAGGGTTGTCAGGTCGGACAACAGGTCGGGAAACGGGAGATAGACCCCTGGGACAGCAGGACAGGCGGTCTAGTAGGGCGAGTTAGTGAACCTGCTAACTCCCAGCTGGCAAATGTAGGTGTCGAAGTTGAAGAGGTTCGGTTGGCGTTTTCGTTGGTGACGGACGGTCACGACGAACGCCCGTATTTGGATATTAGGATCCATGGTTTCGCTTTTAGGGCTTTGTTGGATTCTGGTGCGACCAGAACAGTAATAGGTCGGCTAGGTTGGCAGAAATTGAGTTCGTATGGAATTAGGGTAAGTTCAGTTTCGAATTTTTTGAGAGTGACTCTCGCGGATGGAGGTCATATCTCGGTGTTAGGTTCGGTTTTGTTGCCAATCGAGATGGAGGGCAAGTCGGTTCTCCTGGAATGCCTCGTGGTTCCAGAGTTACCTCAGGGCCCAATCCTTGGCGTCGATGAGGTGGTCGTTTTCTCGGCCGGAACCAGAACCGTTGGTGGCAATAGTGGACCACTCCGAGTTAGGTGATAGGGAATCTAGGGCATTAGGTCAACTAATAGCTGGGGCGTTCCAGGCTATGCCGGAAGGGCTAGGCCGGACCCATTTGGTCGAGCATAAGATCAGGGTAAAAGCAGGAGTTGAACCTGTGAAACAGCGTTATTACCCTGTGTCTCCCGTCATACAGTCGCGTATGGACGAGGAGATTAAGGATATGCTTGACAAAGGGGTGATAGAGAAATCACATAGTCCTTGGGCGTCTCCAGTTGTAATGATTAGGAAGAAAGACGGTACATATAGGTTTTGTGTAGATTATAGGGTTTTGAATAAATGTACCGAGAAGGATAGTTACCCCCTTCCATATGTGTCGGCGACCTTAGATAAGCTAAGGGATGCCAAGTTTCTGTCCAGTCTGGACATTAAGTCTGCTTATTGGCAAATTCCGGTGGAAGAGCAGTCGAGGCTCTTCACCGCATTCACGGTACCAGGTAGAGGACTATTTCAGTTTAAGAGGATGCCATACGGTTTACATAATGCACCGGCAACTTGGCAGAGATTTATAGATTCGGTCATAGGACCAGAGTTAGAACCTCATGTTTTTGTGTATTTGGACGATATTATCATCGTTACAAATAATTTTGAGAAGCATTTAGAGATTTTGAAGGTTGTCTTAGATAGATTAGCTAGTGCAGGGCTCCGATTAAATAGGGATAAATGTAATTTTTGTAGGTCTGAATTAAAATATTTGGGCTACGTGGTGGACAAGAACGGTCTACACGTAGACCCCGAGAAGGTAGAGGCGATGCTTCGGATTGAGGTACCGAAGAACGTAAAGCAAGTGAGGTCATTTATAGGAACAGTGTCCTGGTACCGCAGATTTATTAAAGATTTTGCAGAGTTAGTTAGGCCTCTCACCGATTTAACAAAGAAAAATCGAAAGTTCAATTGGACTGAAGATTGTGAAAGGAGTTTTAGAGAAGCGAAGGAACGCTTGGTGACAGCTCCGGTTTTGAGTTGCCCGGATTTTGATAGACCTTTCACAATCCAGACAGACGCGTCTGATTTCGGTGTAGGTGCGGTGTTAACGCAAATGTTTGATGACGGTGAGAGGGTGATAGCTTATTTGAGTAGGTCCTTGAACAAAGGAGAGCGAAATTACTCGACGACCGAAAAGGAGTGTCTAGCGGTTCTGTGGGCGGTTGAGAAACTGCGACCATATGTTGAGGGCGCTAAGTTTACGGTCGTCACAGATCATTATTCGCTTATTTGGTTGAATAAGTTGAAGGATCCGTGTGGTAGGTTAGCTAGATGGGCTTTGAAACTCCAGCAATACGATTTCGATATAGTGCATAGGAAAGGCAAGGAACATGTGGTTCCAGATATGCTATCCCGAAGTGTGCCAGTTATTGCTGAGGTGACTACTGCCGATCCTTGGTTGGTAAGGATGATTCGGTTAGTAGAGAAAAAGCCTTTGTCGTATCCAGCGTGGAGAGTTGAAGGTGGCAACCTCTACAAGTTTGTTAGGTCGAGATTTTCTTCTGTCTACGGCGATTCACCAGAGTGGAAAAAAGTAATAGGGCGTGATGGTAGAGGTGAGATTTTAAAACAATGTCACGACAATCCGTTAGCAGGCCATATGGGTGTGAAAAAGACTTTTGCGCGTATTTCACAAAAGTTCTACTGGCCAAGGATGAAGTCGGACATTGCAAAATATGTTAGGGCGTGTAAAATTTGTCAGCAGGTGAAACCTGAGAATTCACAGCCAGCTGGGGGTATGATAGAGAGGACCAAGGCAGTCGAGCCTTGGGAAATGATTTGTGTAGATCTGGTAGGGCCTTTAGTGAAGTCGTCACAAGGCTACCAGTATATTTTAACAGTAGTGGACTATTTTTCCAAATTTCCCCTCCTATTCCCTTTGCGTACTGCCACGGCAAAAAGCGTATGCAAACAATTGGAGGACAATGTATTTCTTTTGTTTGGAGTTCCTCGGTCGGTTGTGTGTGACAATGGACCCCAATTTAGGAGTCGAGAGCTTCGGGGCCTCTGCGGTGACTATGGCGTCCAACTCCGGTACACCGCACATTATCACCCACAGGCTAATCCGGCCGAGAGGATTAACCAAATAATTAAAACAACACTAAGGGCTTATATAGCAGAGAACCAGAGGACATGGGACCAACAGTTAGCGAAGGTAGCATGCTGTATTAGGACAGCGCAGCACGAAGTGTTAGGAGCTACGCCATATTTTGTGAATTTCGGTAGGGAAATGGCGGTAGAAGGCAGTAGGGACTTCATAGACAGTTTAGGAGATCAGGAGAAATTAAATTGTCAGGAGCGGGCAAAGAGGCTCAAAGAGATTAGGGCCAACATTAGAACTAGGTTAGAGCAGGCGAGTGAGAAACTTGCGAGGCAGTACAATCTCAGACGTCGAGATGTACAGTATATGCCTGGAGAGTTAGTGTGGAGGAAGAATTTTATGCTGTCGGATGCAGCGAATTTTTATGCAGCGAAGTTAGCGCCAAAGTATATAGGGCGGTTTATTGTTAGGAAGAGAGTGTCACCGTGGACATACACACTGACAGATGACTTAGGCAAAGACAAAGGGACTTGGAACGTTAAAGAGTTGAGGCCATATAGGGATTAATAGGATACGGTAGGAGATTTCCATTCCCTGACCAAAAGGAAGATTCCTTCCTTTTCGTTGAGGAAGGGGTGGAGTTGCCGCGTACTGGCCGCAACAAAAACTTCTTTTGTGTTTGTTTGTTCATTTCCTTTGTTTTGCCTAATATTCCTTTCACTCCAAACGGTGGCAGTGGCATCTGTCGGCGAATAATTGCATAATTCAAAGCCATGAATTGTTGGCACGGTTGCACTCGGTGTGTGCCTACCCAGTGGTATAAGTCTCCAAAAGGGGATGTTCGCCAAAACGGTTCCTCCACTAACAAATATTAGGGAAACGGAATGCTTTGCGCGGGTATTCCGTAAAAAGGGGTGTCGCTTTTCTTTTTATACGGCGAGGGGAAAATTATCCCAGTGTACTTGGTGTGCCATGGTGGCGTGCGCTATATAACTCTGTCCCTTTGGGTAATGGGGGCGGCGCCAAATGATTGGGCACCAATACACACTCGCCTGAGAATTCTGACGGCCGACGCGTAGCTTGCGGCCTGGCTCGTAAGTGCGTGCCGGATCAGATTCTAGCAATCTTTAAAAGCGTCAACATCTTTTTTTGCGCAGACGAGCGTATTTGTGATTTTGGGAAAAAAATATAAAAAAAATAAAATAGTGCAACAGGCGTGTTTTTTTTTGAGTCGAGCCAAGAGAGGCAGAGAGGGCAGTTGAAGCCCAAAAGATTTATACACGCGAGTTGGATAGTGGCGGAGCTGGAGTTTGGCGGCATCGTCCGGAGGAGCACCGAAGTTGGGTACTCACACCCGACCGAGAAACCGATAAGTATCATTTTGTTGATTTACTGTTTTCGTACGTTTTTTTTGTCGTGCCGACAGTGTCGTTCCTTCGTCTTTCCCACACCCATCCTTTTAGCATCCCGCACCCAGAGCCCAGTCATACAGGCGGGTTAAAGTTACCCCCGGCAGCACGGGAGTAGTGCGAGTAGGTTCGTAACCAGTTTGGTTGGACCACACCTCGGGTGCACCCCAAAAATATATTTTGTTTATTTTGGTTTATATCGTTGCTTAATTGTGGTCGTGCATTTGTTTATACCAGCGTTAGTAAAATTCACTTATTGTTGTTTTCCTTCCTTGCGAATAGTTTTGTTAGTGTACATAGCTAGCGACCCACGCCGTCTTCACTAAGCTGGCCGGTCGCTTTGTTAGTTTTTGTCATCCCCTTTTTGTGCGGTAGTTTGTTTTGTTGACGTGTGTGGTTGTTGGTAGGCGCTTGACCAACAGCCACTGTAGGTATACATATGTATGTACGTATGTACATACGCACATACATGTTGTAAATATAAAAAGTGGAGGTGACAGTGTCTCAAAAGTGTCTGTAAGCCGCCTTACCTTTTCATACAATTTTCGACCTTTACCCCTTTCGGCCAGCTTCTTACGCTCTTAACACTCACTCATATCGTCCTCTTTCTTTTATCTGCAAATGCGTTTGGTTCCCTTTTCAAATCTCGGTATCTATCACATCCCGCATGTGTAGTCTGCTCTCTCGCTTCTGCGACACGACAGTCCTCATCGCAACAGCTATTTTTGCGACATTTTCGAAATCCAATAGTTCCATTTGCAGCTGTAGGTAGGGAGCTTGAAATGGCGACCCAAAGTTCCTTTATACCGAGTTGCTGATAAGTGCTTTTAGCAGGACTGCAAGTCGAGCAGAAAACCGCTCGGCACTCTGTCTTTTGTTTTATGTTTTCGATCAGGGGACAGCCAAGTAGCTTGATATGTTTTTTATGCTGGAATCTAGTACTACAGTCAACACGCAGCCGATCAGCATCAACCCATTTAAAGATGTTTTTTGTGGAGGCTTAATTTTTGTTGTAACAAAAATATTTTCTTTGCCCACCCTGGCGTCATGAGTATGCTCTTGGCTTTGATTAAAGGCATCTTTGATTACAACGTCCTTCTTTATCGTCGGGGCGTGGGCGCAAAGCAACGATATGTCAAAAAGATTTGTTTGATGTGGATTGTTGCGAGGCATTCATCCACCGAGGTTAATGCCAGTCTCCCACCACAAATCCAACACCAAATATGCGCTTCTTTATAAGACCGCTGTAGTAAACTTCACCTACTCGCTTCTGTCCTTGTGCCGTCCATTGCACTTCTTGGACGGCGGTGATATCAGCCTTTATTCCTACGAGGACATCAACCTGCTGGGCAGCGGCACCTTCCCACCTAAGGCATCCGATATTCCAGATTTATGGATTTGTCATCAGAATGGGGCTATCTCAACCGAGGCGTTGCTAAATTTTTCATTGGAGCTGATTTCTAAATAGTGGGTCGCAAACTGAGAGCAAAACCTCACAAGGCGATTAAGTTCAAAGTTGATACATATTTATACAGCGAGGCGCTTGCTTCAAGACCAGCACCCTTTCGCAGCTACACACCTCTGCTGGACAGACGCTACAATTAGACTTCAGCGGATCCTTAAACCGAATAAGTCGGAGTGGCTCTACTGAAGCTTCCTTTCTTTTAGCCGTGGACGCAAGAGTAGGAATTAAGTATAGCCCCACGACTGTGACTGCATACCCAGAAGCTGGACTACAGCCCAGTTTTGTAATTTAGCTTATTTTAAAAATATACTATAATGTGAATAAATTGCTGCTGTACATAATGAAGGAGCAAGTCATTTTGTAGGTGTCGGTATTGCCCTGGTGCAACAAGGTAGAGCCGTCGACAATCAAACTAAATACGTACGACTGATACTTGTGTGGAATACGGACTATAGTCAGGTCAGGGGACCTTGGCAAATATAGGAGTTACGGCAAAGTCTATGGGTATGTAGATAGACAGGGTTGATTCCACCTGACTCGGACAGATTGACATATAAAATAAGTATTTTCTTACTTTACTTTAGTTCATGCTTTCTCTATTTAGTGTAACGTAAGTATAAAAAATTGTTCATGTCAGCATATAGCAAGGTGATTAGCAAAGAATTCCCCGACGATAAGCTGTCCTGGGACAACTCCGACATACCTTATCTCAAAAGACCTTGATTGCAACAGTGTAACCGCAACCCGAAATACCAAATCACCGAGGATCGTCTGTTTTGTCAAATCGCGGCACGCAGTAAGCACTTCGGAGCACCACAATGAAACCTATGTGATCCCTTCAGCCGTGATGAACTCCCATATGTAAGAATATGCTCACGCTGTGTCGTGTACAAGATTGAACTAAGACATTAGTTGCCGCTCGCTTCATCGTGGCAGGCCTAATCGCGCCCTAATTTTACCACTGATGGGGTGGTTTAAGCTTTCTGGTGCGATTTTATACATTATACCGATCTTGGTAACACACCCAATAGTGATCTCAATAAGGAGATTCGGCGCAAAATTGACCAACACAAGAGGAAAAAGTGGGAATAGCCCTTGAGTTCTCCACTGGGCAGACTACCAAGGTTCTCAACCTATCTGTGACCACCATAAAATTACCCGACCATGAGTAGAGTGGTCCCGCCACTTAAACCGGAGAAAACGAATAACATGGGAGAGTCATACCCCAATATCTCTCCTTCTTCACACTAGTGTAGACACTAGTGTAGACGCTTCCGTCCTTCACACATCATCTGAACTTAGCATCATATAAACATGGCTTTCAAAAAGTGCCTAGCATGAAAACCGTACGTAACGCCTTAAACATCCAGATAGTACATGGCCTTAGCCAAAACCAGCCTTGCCCGCGCGCTCCTATCGGATCAGAGTTGAAGGGTGGCGCTATGGACTACCTGAGTTGTCGACATTCGTCGGTATAGATTTTGGTCAAACTTCCAAACTTTGTAAAGTTAAACATGGGGCTCCGCAGGGTGGCGTACTCTCTCCCTTCTATTTAATTACTACATTTCGAAACTCATTCCTTCAGCAGGGCGTTTAATTGATCTCATATTATGATGCATGTTCTAAATTAAACTGTTATCTCTCCGAACTTTCCCACTTTTTCACTGCACCACAATTACAACTACAATCTATCATATTCTCTGCCAACTTTTTCACGAGCTGGACCTGCTCAAGCTCGATGTACTCGACTACAAAGACTTCATTCAGCACCACATACAAGTGCTAGACAAGACAAGAGCCTCTATACTCCTTCTTGAACTCTCTTCCAGTTAGCGGTGAATCCAATCACCATCCATTGCAGACGAAGAGCTCGAGCTACGGTGAGAGACTCGAGTAATACTGGCACAATTAAGATCTGGATATTGTAATCCACTCAATTCTAACTTATCCAGACTTGAACAAGATACCGTACGACACTTACTACCTCTTTGATTGACGCCTACTCATGTAACCCCAGTCTTGGTAATGCGGTACAAGCAACGCACAGCCTGGGTCACAATAGGATGAGAGTACCATGCCAAGGTTAAATACGGAAGAACAACATACCTTGTAAAGCACGAGGAGGGAACATGCCAACTAGAAGCAGTATTTAATCAAATTATTTTAAAGAACCGAATGAAATTTACAGTTTTGCATTTTCAATTTATAGTTTGTCATAATGTTTTATTATCTACTACTCTATTTTCAAAGTATTGAATTACATCCAAGAAAATATAAACTTCGGGAAAAAAACATTTTTTTTGGTAATTATATATGAAATATTAATGATTTTACCGACCTTTCTTTTGTTTTAATTTGAAAAAGTTTGTCGGCTTGAGGTCAAGAAAAATAGTAAAAACACAATGTAGTTATTGTTTTTTCCGATATATTTCGATTACCCTCGGTAATTACCCTTGTACTGTACAAAACTCCACGTCACACTGTTAGGACGTAAATAAATGTATTGCCCCCTGAAGACGATTACCGAGGGTAATCGAAATATATCGGAAAAAACAATAACTGCATTGTGTTTTTACTATTTTTCTTGACCTCAAGCCGGCAAACTTTTTCAAATTAAAACATATATGAAATATAAAATAATATTAATAATTAAAGAATATGAATGCTTAAACTTATTATTATAATTTTCTACGTTGTTACGACCAACATACAAAAGTTATAAAAAATTAATTTAAATAAAAAATTCAGTTAATTTTTCTAATGCGATCGGCCCTCGGCAGGGAATGTCAACAAGTGTATTTCTTACATGAAATAAAGCTCCTCATAAAATCCATAAGGCGTTCGGCGGCTTAGTATAAACTATATGTTCCTCCATTTGTTGGAAAACATTAAGACGCAAAGTCACAAGAAGTATACAAGAAGTATCAATTACAACATTGAGAATTATACTACAGAAATAAAATAAAATGTAAAGAAATCAATCGAAAATGCCAAAATAATAATAAATGCAACAAAAATCAAAAGAAAAGAAATCTATGACCAAAATGTAAATAAATCAAATTTTAATGTAGGAAATTCGGTATATGCAAAAACCGAAAATAAAACGAAAAATCAGAACCCATATCATGGCCCATATATTATTGTAGAAACTAAAGGAGTCAACTCTACTTTAAATATAAAAAATAAGCTAAAAGTAATGCATAATAATCAATTAAAAAATATTTAGGAATTCAGTAATGTAAACATTTAACATACACTTATTTATAATATGTAACCTATCAATTATCATAATATTAGCTAATAATTATACAAAACTATATATAAACAAACAAAACCGTATTATAAAACACAGAGCATTTCCACGCTTCCGTCATATACCTATGTATATAAAAAAATTATTCCTTTTGTTCCAAGGACTCTGCGCTGCCGCTATTATATTAGGTAAAGTAAAAACTTCGTTCGGTTTTTTTCATTTTTTTAATGCAAATGGTTCCAAACGGTTTTCTGGCTTATCTTTAGTCAGCAATTAAATAGGTGCTCCTGTGACGGTCTGTTTCCAATATTTCCATGATTTTATCGCCATTTTCGACGACAGGCCTTCCGACGCGTGGTGCCTCTTTGACATCGAAATTACCGGAACGGAACTTAGCAAACTACTTTTGTGCTACACGTTCGTTTACAGCATCGGGCCCATAAACTAAATTAATTTTTTCAGCCGCTTTGGCTGCTTTTTCGCCTTGATCGTAGAAAAATTGTAAAATATAACGAATTTTCTCTTTGTTGGTGTCCATCTTTGACGAGCGCTCACAAAGTACTGAGTCAATCAATCGAAAAACTGTCAAAGACAAACTTTTCGCGCGAACTAACACGTTTTCAGCGCCTTATAGTATGACATGACGACATCTCTTAGATTAAAACCGAACGAAATTTTTACCTCACCTAATATAATAATAATAATTATATATAAGCAGATCAAAGCATAATAAATGCAACGGTCGCCTTAAACTACTTCAACGTCCACTTTAAATACTATGTCAGCAAACATATGGTTGCTGAGCGGAACCGCGGAAATGAATTTGTGTCAAAACAGTAGTATAAATAGAACGTAGAAATCTTAATAAATTTAATCAATACTCAGAACTCATGCTGTTTATATTGATTCACATTTCGGCTAACTGAATGGAAAGCCTAATGATTAGCAGAGTTTGTAAGCTGCTGTTGAAATATTAATTGCAACAAGGATCAACTATTAACATAGGACATTAGGCATCCTTACGTGTATGAAGATAAAGAAAACTTATTCATATTATCATTAAACCCTTACACCTTGCATTTACCTGTAATTCCAGAGCGTGCGCTATGACAATTGGCATTTCAATGAATTATGCAGAATAGATACATACATATATTGTATCCAAATGAGAGAAACAATACCTCTCAGAACGAAACATGTGGTTAATTTTTATCTAATTTGTTTGTATCTTATCGTTTAGATTAACATGCAGAAACTGTTTCTTAATAACCTTATTTATGGTTCAATTTGCTGGAATTTTTTATTTTATTTTCGTTCCTATGGGCTGCTTTAACTTTTCTTATCTGAAACCGCTTAGTTTACTTTAAGTAATTTTATGAGAATTGCCCATGTTCGCGTGTTGACAAACCATTTTTGTTTGTTGGCTTCTTTTATTCAAGATTTTAATTATCTCAAACATATTTTAATACAATTCAATTTCTATTAATTCTATTAAAATTCACAAAACTCATTCATGCTTAACATTGATGTGGAAAGTCCCTAAACTAGTCCTGATCTAGCTCAACAAGTTTTTCTTATATACATCTGGTCATTGACTTGAACTTAAATTTACATATGTACATAAATTCAAGGAGAATTAAGCATAAATTTTATGATGTGCAATGCGAGCAAATAGTAAAAAAAAAACAAAATTTAGAATAGCGAATTGTATGTATGTATGTATGTATGTATACGTTAATGGGAGCTCAGTGAGTAGAGCGCAAAACAAAACAAAAATTTGGCGTTTTCTCATATCATGCATTTTAACTATGTGCACGTATGTACATATCTACATACAACTTGTAAAATTAATATATATATATATTATATATACAGATATATATGAAAGAGCAAATTATACCATTATTAACAATTAGTAATTAATAATTATTACATTACTTACATTGATTGTTGACGATGCGTAGAAGGCCTTCCATGCTCGCTGTTATCGCTTTATAAAGTATTTTTAAAATTTCATTTTATTACGGGAATTAATTGTAAATTCGCGCTCATGGACCTTTTGGTTACTTTGCATCTGCCTGCTGTTCCTTTTTACTCATTCTTAACAAAAAAAATTTTAAAACATTACAATAAGTAATTCTAACTTTCTGACCGCATACTGTTTAACATATATGTGTCGGTATGTTAGCACGCGCTCATTAATAAAGGGAATATGTAACACGATCAATAGAATTCTCACGCGTCTTCAATTTGACCTTGCCATTGAATTTACGCAAAAGAAAAAACAAAGATATGAGTAAATGTTGAGGAAGGTTAGTTTGAGACAATGTGGTTCTCAGAACTTTACAATTTGAGTATTTTCTCTTAAATGACTATGATGATGTTAATTTTTTGATTTAAATATTCAAAAATTACAATGTTCATTTAGCTTTAATAATAATGAATATTTTACTTTCTTCATTTTTATTTATTACTCTAATAATCTCAAAAATTAATTTAGATATTTCAAGTTTTATTTTTGCAATTGATCATTTAAGTAAAATAGGGTATGACTGTACATGGCGGTAAGTATTAAATTAGGGTACGTCAAGAAGAGGAATTCAAATTAAATTACTTAAGTGTAAGTTTAATTAACACAAAATTTTAAGGCTTTTTATGGAAAACCAGTTTCCAACTGCAAAGTACTCGGCATTTTATCTCTCATCATGTTACTTTTCCTTGATGTGTGTAGCTTTGTAGCGCCGAGATAATCAAAAGGTCTTGGCGTCTTTTGTAGACAAATCTCGGTGTTAATCACACTTTAAATAATCTAATTAATTTTTGAATTCGTTGAAGGATAAACCACCTGTTCACGCGAGTGTCCCTTCGTAAGCCTTCCGAAATTAAACCACTCGCGTATTCAATTTATTAATGTGCAATACAATGTAGACTTTTATTGAAGAAATGTTTGTTTTAGTTATAATAATTTACAAATTTTTTAATGTTATGTGGCAAAGTAATCTTTGTATAAATCTTTGTTAAATTATTTACAAAATAGGTAATATATGAATGTTTTTATGTGATTTTGTTACATATGTGTATTTTTATTTGATTTAACTTAAATATTTATCGCCCCGTGCGCGCTTGCCGATGTGTTGATTAGAAATCTCGCTTGTTTGTTTGACAAGCACGGCTTATATAGGCCCCTGCACGAATGTGCAGCATTGGGTATCAGCCGGTAGGGATATTCGATTTAATTGGGGATTTTGGCACGTTGCTTCACAGGCGGTTTCCCGAGATTTCGATGCACGAATATGTGTGCAATTATTTTGATGTCCTTTTTCGGGATCCGGTTGAATTGATGGCACGGCTCGTGGATGCTTTGAAGTGCTCACACTGCACTTATATCGTAAATAATCGATGCCACTGTGGTATTTTCCACTAAGGAGTTGGGTTTTCCGTATATGGAACCCATTGGAGGGCTGTCCTTTTCCTGCAAAGATAGAATTGGAACTTTTCTGCAGTCGAAAGTGTCTTCTTTTAATTTTAGAATGGTAATTATTCTTGTGATTCAGACATGACTGAGTGTCATGCTGTCGCCTTGAGACTGTTCTAATTGGATTGTGGAACATATTTGTGAGGCGTCTTTTGGAAAAGCCTGATTTTGGAGCAATCAGGGTGTGCAATGAGTATATCTGCTCGTGAGTAGAGCAGCACGATTGCATATTTTTTCTTTTGACCGATTTTGGGTTATGATCTGGGGTGATCATCACAGTTTTCTGTGTATTTCGACTCGGAGAGGTCAAAATCGCATTTCTCTGTGTATCTTGACTCGGGGTGGTCAAGTGTGCCTGTGTGTGTTTATTTTGACTCGGGGAGGTCAAAGTTGTGGTTCTCTGTGTGGCTTGACTCGGGGTGGTCAAGTGTGCCTGTTTGTGTTTATTTTGACGCGGGGAGGTCAAGGGCACATTTTTTTTATTTATTCGGTCAAACCCATGAGTTGGGCTTAAGTGCAAAAGAGTATTATGCCTTTTTTGGCAAGTCAAACATGTGTGTTGCGATGTACACCGTTTAAGGGTATGGTGCAACGCAAGACAATTTGTACAAATGTGGTTAATTTTTATAAATTTATACCGTTGGGGTATCGGCAATTCCTTAAATTGTTTGCAATGCTTTAACGTATGATTCTTTTTGCACAATTTGCACGATTGGTGGCTATTTTGTGGATAAAGAATAGGCTTAGTTATGTTATGCGAAGTAGGGGATTTCGCGAGCTTGTGTTCAACGAATTCTTTAATTTCGAATTGCCTGTATAGGAATTCTTTCATTTGTGGCCATGTTGGGCATTGCTTTCGGGATGCGAGAGATTGCTCCCATAGCATTAGAGAATTTTCTGGTAATGCGGATGAGCATATATTGACCAGAATTGGGTCCCAGCTATCAGTGGGTGTGCCGAGAGTTTCGAGCACTGATAAAGAATTTGTGATTGTGGAATACAAGTCAATTAACTCTTCACTGGTTTCTTTTCGAACTTTGGGTAAGTTCAATAATTTTGTGACCTGATTGTCGACTAACTGGCGCTTGTTTTCATATCGGGAGTGAAGAGCGTCCCAAGCCAATTGGAAATTGTCGTTAGTTAAAGCGAATCGTTTAACTATATCTCCTGCTTGGCCTCTTGTTTAATACCAATCGTCAAGAGAATTATTTTTTATTTTCAGGAGATTTTCTGAAAATTCCTCTATGGGGGAAGAGGTAAATCTGGCACAATATCTTATTAAGCCATCATTTGTTGCGTCAAATATTTGCGCACACGGGTAGTGTGGTTTGCTTTTAGCTGCTACATGAGAAGAAGCAGCATTAGTGGCGGGTTGTGCATTAAGTTGCATTGGAGATTTCTTTGGGGGTATCTTGGATGAGATACTTGGCCGTGGACTTTGATCTTTCGGCATTTTGAAATATTGAGTAATTTAAATTTATTTCAATGCTTTTAAATAAAATTTCTTGTTTTTAAACAAATTAGCACTTAGCCTCGGGGTACTAGTGTTACATGAAATTGGGTGTAGTCGAGAACTACTTGTATATAAAGGGGTCCAGAAGTGTTTACTGCTGGGTTGGAATGCAGTTTGTATGTATGTATGTTTGTGCGTATGCTTGCAATGTTATGCTTCAGTTGAATTGAGAGCAAGTCAGATCAATATTTTTCAATGCACTCAGCGGCTGCAGTATAGGTGCGCTTGTGTGTTCGCTGTAATGCTTAAGCTGTGCTTGAGAAAGCACAAAAGAAAATAGAAAAACAGAGCACAAGAGGGAATTTGTGCGTTTATGCTACTCTTTAAATGCCAGAAGAAAATGATTATTGTCGAAAGTTGGTATTTGTAAGTATGTACGTATATTAATGAAGTGATCGCGGGAATGGATGCACTATTTTGTTTTTTTTTTCTTGGAGGAATTGCTTTTGTTGAGAAATGACACAGGAGAGAGTCTATTTTGAAAACTGTGAACTTGGGAACACTATTGGGAAAAGTATTGTAATAAATTCTCTTGGATATGTATGTATATGCTTAATTTGCAAATATTTAAATTCAAACTTGAGGTCAACAACCTTCAAGATCGCGTTACTGAAATTCTTGTTATTGAAAAAAACAAGTATATTTTGTAAATTTAGAGATTTTACTTTTGTTGAGAAAACAAAAGTTATTTGCATACATATGTACGTAGACAAGGTATTGCAATGTAATATCGCGGGGAGATTTTTCTGTATTTCTGCTTTTGCATATATGGAAATGTATGCTTGCAGATTTGAATTTCCTTATTTTAGGACACGTATGAAAAATTTTTTAATTTGAAAATTTGTTAAATTTATTCAAATCTTACGTTCCTTTTTTACTGTTTCATTGGCCCCAGCGTTGTTTTCCATATCCTGAATCCGGGTGTTGGAGTAGGGATGTTTTGCTACTATTGTTTTTGCTTTATATTGCAGTTGTTGTAGTTGCAGATGTTTTGCTGTGTTTTAAGGGACTTGTGGTGTCTTCCTTCTCTTGACCGATATTGTAGATGTAAGGTTGTATAATGTAACTTTTTTGTATCAAAGTAACCTTTTTTTTGTATACTGTACAATTGTATGTATGTGTATTTTTTCACTTGTCACCGTCACTGTTTATGTAAACTATTTTGTTTTTTTTTCTTTTTATTTTTTGTGTTTAGTTCACACTTCACAAACACTTCGCCTTTTAAATGTTTTTACTTTGATTTGAATAAATTGTCTAATTAAGGTGCCACTTCAAGGGTTGCTCGAAGGACCATGTTCACGCGAGTGTCCCTTCGTAAGCCTTCCGAAATTAAACCACTCGCGTATTCAATTTATTAATGTGCAATACAATGTAGACTTTTATTGAAGAAATGTTTGTTTTAGTTATAATAATTTACAAATTTTTTAATGTTATGTGGCAAAGTAATCTTTGTATAAATCTTTGTTAAATTATTTACAAAATAGGTAATATATGAATGTTTTTATGTGATTTTGTTACATATGTGTATTTTTATTTGATTTAACTTAAATATTTATCGCCCCGTGCGCGCTTGCCGATGTGTTGATTAGAAATCTCGCTTGTTTGTTTGACAAGCACGGCTTATATAGGCCAAAAGCGCATTAGGGTGCGCACAAAAGGTATGGATGTGCTAATGGTTAAGCACACGCTTAAACACCACCACTTCCATTTTTATTAACACAGCACATATAACGTTTTGTTAAAATTTACACGATTTTATTTTCGAATTTTATAAGTATGTAACTTGCTGCTATCCATCCGTTCCACTCGCTGGTCAATCAAAAAAGGGAAGATCTTAGTCTCTTCTAGTGTTATATCCGCCAGATGATAATGACGTTAGGTTGTTGTATAAAAGTTGTACAATTGTCAATTAGTTTTTATTGTACAATATAAGAAATGAAATAAGGAAAGCTTTCGAAATGCGAGAGTATTGCTCGGCTGTTTTTCTTGATGTGGCACAAGCATTTGACAAAGTGTGGTATGACGGCCTCATTCATAAAATTAAAAACTCATTACCTAACACGTTCCACAATATCCTTGAATCCTACTTATCCAATAGGCGATTCCCAGTAAAAGTAAATGATAACATAACAGAGGAGTGTCCGATTACGGCAGGTGTTCCGCAGGGTAGTGTTCTTGGACCAATATTGTACATACTGTTTACCGCAGATATCCCTACAAGTGACGAAGTAATTACGTCAACATTTGCGGATGATACTGCTATACTAAGTCGACATAAATGCCCCATTACAGCCACAAAAGTGCTACAGCAGCATCTGAAACAAATTGAAGAATGGCTAGCGAAATGGCGCATAAAAGTTAATGAAATAAAGTGCAAACACATAACTTTTACATTAAGGCCAAAAACGTGTCCTACTGTTAAGCTCAACAATGTATCAATACCGCAAGCTGACGAAATTACATACCTCGGAATCCACTTGGACAGGCGCTTAACCTGGAGACGACACATTGCAGCTAAAAAGCTGCAGCTTAAACTCAAATCTGCCAGTTTACATTGGCTTTTAAACAAGAAGTCTGGACTAAGCCTTAACAACAAAGTCCTCTTATATAATGCAACAATAAAACCGCTATGGATGTATGGGATCCAGTTATGGGGCACAGCTTGCGCGACGAATATAGATAGAATTCAAAGATTCCAATCGAAAACGTTAAGAGTAATAACGGGCGCACCATGGTACATGCGTAATGAAAATATTCATAGAGATCTAAATATACCTACCATCAAGGAAGAAATTGAAATCGCAGCAAAAAAAAATACTTAACAAAACTGCTTAACCATCCAAACCCTTTGGCTAACACCTTGGCCCATGCAACAAGTCATACGCGTCTGCGGAGAAGAGACAAAGCAGCCTTCTAAAGAGCAACGTCAAGCCAGCAGCCCATTCCTACTAATGGGCTTTATGTTTTAATTTAGTTTAAGATTTTATTACTTATTGTTAGGCTTTCGAAGTCGAAGTAGATTCAATAAATAAATATTAATGTTTCAAAAAAAAAAAAATATATATATATATAAATACATTGATGTACGTTTTATTGACGGGCTTATAATAAAGGATTTTTTATAGTTATATAGTATAATCGAAAATAAATGATTTTCCATAAAAAGGGAAGCAAAACAAAAAGTTCTGAAATATTTTTAGAAGCGCCCATTACAAACTGGAAAATGCTGTATTTATTTCAATAAAAGCATCCGACTGAAAAGGGCGGTTAGTTTCTTATGTCTTTACCATGAAAAGTGCCAATTTGTTTTACCTTGAAGATCTTCTAACATGTAATATGATGTGCCTATTTTTGCTTTAATTCTGGCTTTCAGAAAAGCTGGGTTAAGTTTGGCATTGATATTTTTCTCAAAGTTACACTGACTGAAGTTTAGTTCTGTTCAGTTTCGGCGCTGCCATTGGAATGTCGCGTTCTAATGTATACATATGTGCTAACAATTATTATGTCTTGATACTTTTCGCAATTTTTCATGATTTTTTCCTTCAGCTCACCATAATCTTCAGCGACGAATTATGGAGAATCTAAATCAATTTGTGGTTCTAGTTCTAAGACGTTTACTTCTTCGTGAATTCTAGAGAGAGCGTCTGGTACCTGGTACGTTGCTTTGCCTTTTATATGACTTATTTTAAATTTATAGTTCTGCAACTTTAAAACCCACCGAGCTAATCGACCACTTAGCTTAGGTTGTCTAGAATGGTCTGTTATAACCCCAAATTCTTGTAAATTTAAATAACAGCGGAAGCGTTCTATTGGCCACAGGACATTCACGCTCGGTTACACTGTAGTTTCGTTGAGCGGAGTTAAGTTTCTTTGACATAAATGCCGCGGAACATTCATCGCCTTCCTCGTTGAGCTGCACTAGAACAGCGCCGATACCATAATCGCTCGCACCGCAATGATCATAAAACTTTTTCAAAAAATTTGGGTTCTGCAACACAGGCGCTGTGGTCAGCAGTCGAATGCCATTTCTGCCGCCTCGTCCACTGGAATTTCCTTTTGGTCGAAAGACCCTCGGTGATTGAAAAGGTGACTTCCGCTAAATTTTCGATAAATCGCCTACACCAGTCAGCTAGACCGAGAAATCCCCGTGCTTGCTTAAGCGATTTAGGAGTTGGCCAATTTAAAATGGGTTCAGTTTTTTCGGAATCCGTTTTAATTCCGTCATGACCGATGATGTAGCCATGGTAGTTGATTTTTGTAACGCAAAACTGACTTTTCTTGACGTTTATCGTCAAATTTGACTTCTGAAATTGTTCAGCTATTCGTACTAAAACGGACGTATCGGACACGATGCATAAGTCATCCAGGTAAATCTGGAGGAATAATTTCATCCATTAATCTTCACATGGTCTGGGCTGCATTACACAAACCGAATGGCATTACCGAGAATTGGTATAAAGGCCTTCCAGGTACTGTGAATACTGTCAGTGCTTTTGATCGTTCTGTGAGGGCAATATGCCAATAGGCATCTTTCAGGACAATTTTCGATATAACCTGTGCCTTCGGCAACTGCGAAAGTATGCCTTCTATTATTGGAAGCGGATATGCATCCTTTTTAGTGACTTCATTAATTTTTCTTGCATCTAGACATAAACAAGCTTTATTAGGCTTTAGTAGCATACGCATTGGTGAACTCCAAGCACTGTTAGATTTTCAATGACACCTAAACTTAACATTCTATCAACCTCTTTATGCAACAGTTTTTCCACTGCTGGTGAAACTGGATAGAATCGTTGCTTAACCGGGTTTGCGTCGCCGATGTCAATATTATGCATAAGCAAATTTGTTCGGCCTAAGCCTTGCTTTCCAAGATCTGGAAATAGAGATTTAACCAATTCGAGCTGTCGACCTTGATCCTCAGTCAACAAATACGAGTGGTGGTTGACAGAGTCATTATATAATTCTTTCTCATAGCTATCTAATGATACTTTCGATATGATGTTTGGTGCTAAGCTAATTCCAAAAATCGATTCCTAAATTCAGGTTGCGGTTTAGAGATGGAATAACAAACATTTTAAGTTTTTTTATCTGATCTTTGTATTCGATATCAACAATCAGACTACCCACAATATCGTGTGGTTTACCATC
The DNA here is from genome assembly GCA_037013455.1 of Ceratitis rosa. Classification (NCBI taxonomy): domain Eukaryota; kingdom Metazoa; phylum Arthropoda; class Insecta; order Diptera; family Tephritidae; genus Ceratitis; species Ceratitis rosa. Next base: position 533,333 of record JAWMAG010000048.1, read on the forward strand.
AGCTGTTTTCACAGTTGATTTCAGTCTCTTATATTAAAATTTTCTCTGGCGATGCTCGAACCCACGCAATGGATGTTTGCTCCAGTGTCCAGCAAACCGAACACTGTAGGATCTAGAGTTTTGACTTCAGCATAATAGAGTGAGTGTCTTTCGTTTAGGTCTGCTTGAACAAGAAATTATTTGGTTTGACGCAGGGCTTTCCAAAAACGTCACAATCGTAATGTTGATCTTAGTGGCTTACTTTGAGAGTGTAAGTTGTTAAGAAAATATATTGTCTTTGATTGGTTGTGGTGTGGCTGAGCTAACCGGAACCGAACTATCTGAATCATATTGTAAATCTACTTTGGCGGCACCCGTTTCTCCTCGAATGGTTTCCTCAATTCACATGTCCCACCTATGTCCTTCAGCATAGCAATTTCAACAATTAAGTGTGCGCGGGGTTATTGCTATTGCTGCAACTATTGGCATTAGGTTTGTATCTACGACGTCATTTTCCTCTTCATTATCTTTCCCTATTAGTGCGGCAACATTGCGTCTAGGCATAGTTGCACGAGCCGGTTATAAGAGTCATACGATTCCTCAATCAGCAAGTGTTCACGCATTTGAAGAAATTTACGGTGATGCGCTATCGAATCAATAGGTATATACAATAGTTCGTGACGTATGTCAGGTTTGAAGTTCCTTGTGATCATTTCAATAAACTCGGATTCCTCTAAAGGAATTGGTAAACGATCAACAATAGAAGCAACTGAGTCATAGAATTGTTCGAAGGTTTCGCCAGGACGTTACCTTCGATTACGGATCGAAGAACGGTAATCTTTGAATTCGTACTTTAGGGCTGCACAAAAAGGATGCCATTCTATTCTGGGAACCTGTTTGTGATATCTCAAATATCAAGACTTGGCCTTGCCAGAAAGTAAAAGTTCTTGCAAGCTGCAGAAAAATAATTATTCAATGTTTGAGCTGTCAGAGAACGAATTCGATAGATAAGTTCTTCACAACTTAAACCGTCTGACGAACCATCAAAAGTAATACGCCAGATTGTAAGGTGGTAGTTACCCTATCTGGTCGTAAAATGTCATTATTAGTATTATTATTAGTCGGGTTGAGAAATTGGTTACTTGCCATATTAACATTTACAAAAGCGTCGTTAGAGGCATTTGGTTGAGTAGCTTGCAAATTCATGTTCGCTAGTAAACGCGATAACGATCGATAACGTTGTTTCAACCATCTGTCCAATTTGGGTATAATCAATAACGTTTTGATTTTGACCTTAATTAAAAGTCTGATTTTGTCGGAATCTACTGGTGTGATAAGAACGAATATCTTTTAGCGCAGAATGACGTGTATTGTTGTTATTTTCTATAGATGGTGAATTACGCATGTCTAACAAAGGATATGAGAGATTTGTATCAGATCTAGGCAAATTTGAATAACCTCCTGCTTTTCCCTCAAATAGTTTACGCTGGGTTTGTCTTGTACGGTATCGTGGCACTGCTCCTTGAGCTCTTCCACGACTATGTGAAGATTTATGGCCATCTCATATCGGAAGTTGTTTTAGTGGGCTTGGCCTCAAACTAATTTTTTTAAGGTCACTCCGTTTACAGGTTCGCCTACAACATGGACATTCCTCCGAATCCTTGAGCCAATTATTAATACATTTATTGCGGTAAACTTGAACAAGCTGACAGGTTTTCGTTGCTAAACGTATGTACAACCGTCTTTAAAAAAAAAAATTATAATGAAAAATTCGATATTTATTTTTTTAAATTTTTTAGTTAATTGAGATATGATTTGAGTGCGTATTCGTATTTTTTACTGTTTAGACTTAAAATATTGTTGGACTAAATACTGCTACCTAGAGCTAAAATTTAGTAAATCCGCTCTCAATACTTTAGCTTTCTTCTTTTACAACTCTCTAAAACTACGATCACTCTTGGTTGAACCTAAGAATTTAATTCGCGTTTGCTTAATCCTAAAAGAAGTGGAAAGGAATTATAGAGAGCCATGCGGTCGAAATCTACTTGGTATTTAACACTCCAAGTAGTCCAGCAAGGATCTGAAATTTATTCTACAGCCGAAGGTCTTATAACAAACAAAAATTAAGATGCATATTTACAAAAACGTATTTTATCTAACCACGTGTTGCGACAGCAAATCATGTCCTTTTAACCGCAGTCAGTATTTAACCATAAGGTTAAGAAAAGAAATTTTATAGATTTTTTGTGCCTCACATTGGGCGCTATTTTTTGTAATGTTTTTTAGTTTTGAATTATTTTATTAAAAGACAAAGATCAGATAGTACCGAGAGTACATGCTGACGAGAGGGTTGCAAATTAAAGTTCACATTTTTGACCGTCGGGAGCGAGGTCTATCGGGGCCCGTCTTTGCAGCTAACAAGCAGTGGCTGGAGGGTGCGCGACTTCTTCCCTAAAATCTCTTCCATTACAATTTTTATTACAGATTTTTATTACAGAGCCCCTATTTATTTTACTTCGTAAGCACCAAAAACCCATTTTTTACACACTGTGAGCTGCGAAGGTTGACTCGGGCTAGCGCTTCCTTGCCCACCCTACCTTGGCGCAAATTTTATCAGGCCCCAAATGGTTACTCACCTCTTTACCTCATTACCTCGGAAAACATTAGTCTGTACTAGAAAGCCTTAATGGCTTCTTTTATTCAAGATTTTAATTATCTCAAATATATTTTAATACAATTCAATTTCTATTAATTCTATTAAAATTCACAAAACTCATTCATGTTTAACATTGATGTGGGAAGTCCCTAAACTAGTCCTGACCTACCTCAACAAGTTTTTCTTATATACATCTGGTCATTGACCTGAACTTAAATTTACATACAAAAATTCAAGGAGAATTAAGCATAAATTTTATGATGTGCAATGCGAGCAAATAGTAAAAAAAAAAACAAAATTTAGAATAGCGAATTGTATGTATGTATGTATGTATGTATATGTTAATGGGAGCTCAGTGAGAAGAGCGCAAAACAAAACAAAAATTTGGCACGGACCGCTCTTCGTCATTTGCATTTCAATCTTATATTTACTTACACCTTTTTAACTTAAATAATTTTAATAAAACAACCTTTGGTTGTAGTCTTAAATGGTCTCCAAGACATTCAGAAAATTCATATATTAAAATCTGAAAACCGAATTTACCTTGAAATAATATACATTTTGTAAATCTTACATACTGTAATTGAATTTAAACTATTATATTAAACCCGGAATTTTTAACGTTTATAAACAAAAAAAACCTGTACTCATTTTATTTCATTGCATTCGAAACGGCCCAGTTTTTACCTCTACTCAACATTAAACATGGTCCTTCGGTGCCGCCAAAAGGAATTGGCACCATTGCTCAACCCAACGGCAACAGCGGCCATCACCAATAATAGACAAATAAAACGGAATCTTGAACCGAGCGGTCGTGTGTGAACAAAAGAACATATAAAAAACTGTGCTGTTAAAACTAATACAAAGTGAATAAAAATCGGTGGAAAATAATGCGAAAAACGCAAAACGCCAAATAAAAGTGAAATATTGTGTGTGTTGCCCGCTGTGTGGAAAAAAAATTAATTAAAAACAAAAAATTTGATACAAAAAAAACCATACAGACTTACAAAAAAAAAAAACTAACGGTACAAAGTTAATAGAAAATCAAACGGAATATTAAATCGAGCGGACGTACGTGGAGAAAAAATAAGTTATAAGCGAAACGTGATTTATAGTTAATTAATAATATAAATTGAACAAAACACGGTAAAAAAGTTCAAAAAAAAAAACATACTGCAAAAAATTCGAGCGGTCATACAAAAAAAAAAAAAAAAAACGAGCGGTCACATTAAAAACAACGAATATCGGAGTGCAGAACAAAATATAATAAAAGTGAATTCCAGAAAAGTTAATAATTAAAAACAGAAACAAATGCTTATTATTAAGACAAACAAATAAATAATAATAACAAAATATATGTAAAACATTCTTTAAGTGCATATTCAGTAAAATATTAACGAAAACTCGCATACATACGTAACACCCAGTGCTCATTGCGGTAAAAGTTTTATCAAGTAAATAAAAATTAATACATGCATTGTAACAAACTTTGAAAATTCGATTTAAAAATAATATTAAACAAAAAAAGTTAAATAAAATTGAGAAAAACTAGTACGAAAAAAATGAAAAAAATTGTCTCAAATTATTTTATACCACAAATACAGAAACTAAACAAATTATAATGTCATTTATGATCCCCAAAAATATTACAAAGTTTAAAATTATTCTAGAGCAAATGTGTGATTATATTCCCATTAGGGTGTGTGCGTAGTTATTATCGGGAAAGTGAAACGAATATTAATTCTCCTGTTTACATAAAGCACACATTCAATAAAGAGCGAAGTGCGTTTGATAAGGTTTTTACGATCACTTTTTTGAAGAAGAGTCTATAAGCATTTAAGAATTTCAAAGGTGTTACTGACTTTACACGTGATACAAAAATACGTGAAACTTTTTTTAAGTTGAAAAAAAAAAAACAATGTTAAAAAGTGTATAAAAATACACTCTTAAAATCTGCATGTACAGTAATTATTTAAACGAAAGTACAACTGCATTCAAATATACATATCATTAAGTGATTTTGAAATAAGTTTTAAGTTTTCAAAGCAACGCAGCAGGAAAATTGTATATTGGAGTGGAAGAGTTTTTAGCCGCTATATATTTTTTGCCTCGATCAACAACAAAAACACCAAGGACTCATCAACCACCAATGCTAAGTACAACCCATGGTGGAGTAAGTACAACCGAATCTTCACCTAATACATACATACATATACCATATAGTCGCATATAATAAATTTTTCAAGCCCTCATAAATTATATAATTATTGGTGTCAACTGTACAAGCTTGTATAACACCAAAAAATCCCGTTAGCCACTCCCTCAAATTTGCAGTAGTTAAAAAAATATATAGTATACATCTCAGTACCGTCTCTCTCTAAAACGGTTGACATATACCCATTGAAAAAATTATATACAAGTAAAACTATGTATATACTCGTACTATTGTATATAGCATATCTGTATACGTATATGCAAAATCTCAATCCCGTGACAGCGCAACACACACATTTGATTCCCACTCAAACGCGCTCACAAACATCAAACGCATTGCACTCAGACGAGCTGAGGAAAAATAAACAAAAGGAGTCGTAGCATAAGACACAGTGGGCCGCGATCAAGCAATTATTACACTTTTGTACAGTGGGACAAAAGTGAATAGTTTTTAATAGGAATTCACCACTAAAAACCCAATTGTTTCAAATAAATTTATTTACTTGGAATAAATATACACCCAAAAAAAAAAAAATTTTATAAATTTTGCATACACACCCAAATATTTGCACTCAGACGCGCTGAGGCAAATAGACACATTAAAATTAAAAAACAACCCAATTTTTTTTTATTACAAAACTCACCCAATTTTTTACAATGCCAACCCAATTTTTTTATAAAACCCACTCTATATCAATTTAATTTTTCAAAAAACCCCATTAATTCAAATCACAAAAAATTCCACAAATGCCAGAAAATAAGGCAGAAAAAGCGTCAAACAAGATGAACAGGTACTTGCAACAGGCTGGAGGTCTTCTGCGCAAAATGGTCAACGGACTTGGCGAGGGACCAAACGGAGACCCTAACCAGCGTCAAAATACAGCAGCTGGACAAAAATTGGGATAGCCTCTTAGAAGCACATGAGGCTATTTTCATGGCGGACGCATACCCGGAAGTCAGCGAGTCAGTGGAGCAGAAGTATGCTAAATGTTAAGAAAGCTTCCAGAACTGCAAAGCGCCAATGCTGGAAGCATTGCAGCTTTTTACAGCTACAACACCCACCCAAACCCAGCAATCAACAAATACAAACACAAGCTCAGTTTCCAGTGGAATATGTCTCAAAGTACCAGCATGCGATACTGAAGCATATTACGGAGGTTATGAAGACTGGCCGACATTTCGAGACATGTTTTCGGCAGTTTATATAAATCAACCTCAATTAACACCCGCCCAAAAATTATTTCACCTGCGTCACAAGGCAAAAGGTCCAGCAGGCCTTATTGTGAAACAATACCCACTCACAGATGAAAGCTTTCCGCTTGCTTGGGAAGCATTAAAATCTCGCTATGAGAACCCAAGAATTCTGGTAGATAACCAGCTCAAAACCCTCCTTAATCTACAACCCATCTATGCAGAGAACGGGGAGCAGCTGCAAAAACTGCAGACTACAATAAATAACTGCCTCTCCAATCTCTCATTACAAAAGATTTCCACTAAGGGTTGGGATCCCATCCTCATTTACATATGCTCCTCGAAACTCCCGAGCGAAACACTCGCGCTTTGGGAACAATCTCTCAGTTCGAGGAAAGAACTACCAGTCTGGTCTGAAATGAACGCATTCCTGACCAGTAGATACGAAGTAGTAGAACGACTGGGAACATACCGCCTAGGTAAACCCAAACCCCATATCAATACATTCACACCCAGAGCTGGCAATCAAAGCTCCCCATTTGTGAATAAAATTTGCACGCAAACCTATCACACAGAGTTCCAAAAACCCGTTTCCTGCAAGTTATGCAACTCTTGTCACGGGATGAAAATGTGCATCCGATTTAGGAACCTTTCCATCCCAGATCGACAAAAATTCGTTCGTGAAAACAATTACTGCGAAAATTGTCTTTCCTGTTCACACCAGCGAAGTCAATGTCAAAGCAAATTCACCTGCGTTTACTGCCAAAGACGTCATCACTCACTACTCCATTATCAAAACACGACCCCATACTCAAAACCCCTCTCATCGACAGCACAGGCAGCGACTGCAGTGGAAAAAGCAGACGACAGACCATCAACATCAACAAGAATCAGCCACACCCCCCAGGCTCAGAAGAAGACAGTAAAGGTATCAATACACCATGCAAGCAGCAATGAAACCACACTCTTGCCCACGGCTATAGTCCCGATATATCTAGTAGGAGAACACCACAAAATCTGAGCAATGATAGACCAAGGTTCGCAAAAAACCTTTGTCACATCTCGGATGCAAAAAACACTCAATCTACCCACGGAGGAAACCCATTACGAAATCTCAGGAATGGGCGGAATTTTCGTCCAGAACTCAACCAAAGTCTGCGAACTAACTCTATGTTCGTCAGACTTATCACACCATGTAAAAGCTAGAGCAATAATATTACCCAAGCTCACATACCTACTACCCACATCCCAGGTGTCACCATTGACATAAACGAAATAACCCAATTAGCGTTAGTATTCCCAAAATGTCTCACCCCATCTCGAATTGACATGGTAATCAGCAGCGACTTAGCACCCCAAAACGTCGTGCAACACCTCCAGAATGGTACCCTGTTGGCACAGCAAACAATATTTGGATGGATAATCAGCGGACCGACAACTCAAAAGGTAGAGTCCTTTTCAACACAGGTCCATCCAGCCCAAAATAACCCGATCAGCATCCAACTAAGGATATTCTGGGAGCAAGAAGAGGTCCCAGCTCCTCAAATTCACTCAGAAGCGGACGAATTTTGCGAAAATTTGTATCGCAAAACAACAACGCGTCAAAAGAACGGTAAATACACCGTCCAATTACCATTTAAAAAGGAGTTTCCCAGGGACGCAGCCCTAGGCCACTCCAGACTAGCAGCAGATCAACAGTACATCAGCAAGGAGCGGACACTAGAGCGAAAAACAGTGCTGCAGCAAAAATATTAGGAGGTCTTGGAAGAATACTTGACCTTGGACCACATGGAACCCACTTCACCTCTCAAAGTAATCCACGAAGGGAAGTACTTCTCCTTCTATCTACCCCATCACGCTGTCTTAAAACCCGACAGTAAATCCACAAAGGTCCGAGTCGTATTCAACGCTTCATGATTATCACAATCAGGGAACTCATTAAACAACGTACTACACACAGGCCCAACACTCCAGAACGACTTAATACTAATAATCCTCAATTGGCGGCTTGAGAAAATGTACCGTCAAATACTCGTTAACCAGGAAGATCAAGACTTCCAGCGAATACTCTTTCGCAGAACCCCCGACTCTCCAATAGAAGATTTCAAGCTAAAGACTGTTACGTTTGGCGTTAACTGTGCCCCATATATTTAGGTATTCGAACCCTACATCAATTAGCCGACGATTGCAAAACCGAATAGCCTATCGCAAACAATATCCTACTCAATGAAATTTATGTAGACGACATTCTTTCAGGCAGTAATGAAATACAGTCCACTATCAACTCACTCACCCAAGTTATCGAAGCGTTAAATTCAGCAGGATTCCCTGTCAATAAAATTACGGCAAACCACCCAAAAATACTCGAAAAAGTCCCAGAGTCTTATTTGCTGGATGCCGACTTTCTAAAATTCAGCGAAACAAGCTCAACAAAAACTCTAGGAATACGCTGGAACGCGCTTACAGACACCTTCTCATACTCATACGAACCTCAACCCGCAGAAAAGTGTAGTACGAAACGCCAGATTTTATCGGCTGTGGCGAAATTATTCAATCCGGCAGGATGGTTATCACCGATTATGATAGTAGCCAAGGTACTACTCCAAACACTGTGGCTAGAAGGAACGGATTGGGACGAAAACGTAAAATCCGGATCCCTACATAAATGGAACTCGTTTCATGAGAATCTCCCGGCAATCAAATACATCCAAATACCCGGATGGGTGCAGTACTCCCCCGACAAACCGTTTCAACTCCATGGATTCTCAGATGCCTCAGAGAAGGCATTCTGCGCTTGTGTGTACATGAGGGTACAACACGGCGAAAAGTCCTTCACCTCACATTTACTAGCTGCAAAAACAAACGATAAGTCTCCCCCCTCTAGAGCTCTGTGGAGCAGTTCTACTGGCAAGGTTGGTAAACCAAATACAAACAGAATTAAGTTTCCCGCCTCACGAACTTGTTCTGTGGACAGACTCGACCATCGCCTTAGCATGGCTAGAGAAGCCACCACATTCTTGGAAAACATATGTAGCAAACAGAATATCCCAGATCCTGCAACTGATAAGCAATGCTACGTGGCGGCACGTATGCAGCAGCGACAACTCAGCTGACCTAGGCACCCGTGGATGTCGACCTCAGGATCTCGTTGAAGACACCATCTGGTGAAAAGGTCCTGAATGGCTCGCCAAACCCGCCAATGAATGGCCTAACTCCCGCCCCCAAACACCCATCGCCTCCTGAGCAAAGGCACATCGTCGCATTCCATACCTCGCCATCCGAAGATATCTTGGAGAGATTTTCTTCCTTCCCCCGAGCCCTTAGAGTAATTGCATATATATATCGTTTTATTCACAGGTCACAAAAATTGCCATCTCGGATGAGCATGACTCTAAGCCACGAAGAGATGAACGAAGCAAAAACGCGACTCATAATCCTAACTCAACGAAGGCATTATGGTGAAACCATAGATCAACTAGAAGCCTCAAAACCGATCACCAAGAAAGACACGCTGCTGACATTAAATCCTATCCTCGACAGCAAAGGCGTACTGCGCTAAAGGGACGGCTTAAATACGCAGCCCGTAGGTACAACGAACGTTATCCCATAATCATCCCAGGAAACTCGATATTCTACACTCTGCTGTTAAAATTTCTACACACCACCATGCTGCATGCTGGAAACCAGTTAATGATGCGAATGGTAACACAAGAGTACTACATTCCCCGACTCAAACCCAAAATAAAAAAGTGCATCTTTCACTGCAAAACATGCACCATCCACAAGAAGCAGATGAGATCGCTGATCATGGCAGCACTACCCTCCGAACGAATCACATATACCCTACCGTTTCACACGACTGGGGTGGACTTCGCCGGCCCGTTCCTAGTAAAAGTATCTACCCATCGGCGAGCTTCATATTCAAAGGCATACGTTTGTGTGTTTGTATGCTTCTCCACGTAAGCAATACACCTCGAAGTCTGCTCTGACTTGACTACGGATGCTTTCAGAGATGCCTTCGCTATATTTGTTGGACGTCGCGGTCTCCCCTATAAGATTATGTCCGACAATGGGAAAACATTTGTAGGAGGTCAACGCACCTTCCATCGCGAGTTCGGCGTGTTCTTGAAGGAAGTAGCAGCTGACGTCTTCGCTAAATACGCCCCACTCGGCTTCTATTGGGAGTTTATTCTACCGTATGCCCCCCATATGGGTGGACTATGGGAAGCAGCAGTGAAGAGTTTTAAGCTGCACTTCACTAAAGTCGCCGGAAATCACAAATTTAGCTTCGAGGAACTCACCACCCTGATGGTAAGAATAGAAGCGGTTCTCAATTCCCGACCGCTCTCAGCCATGACGCAAGACCCGCAAGACCTACTAGCACTCACCCCTGGACATTTCCTCCACGGTGCTCCATTGTTATCGATACCCGAACCCAATGCCGAAGACCTCTACCTGGTTCCCAAATGGCAGAAACTCAAGGTGCTTCACCATCAATTTAGTACCAGATGGAAGAACGAGTATCTCAGAGAATTACACAAGAGGTACAAACGGAAGAGGGCGGAAAGCCCCGTAAAGGAAGGAGATCTAGTTGTCGTCAAGGATGACCTCCTCCCCCCAAATGAATGGCGCCTAGGACGTATTACCAAATTGTACCAAGGTGCAAACGAAAAGATCCGTGTGGTCGACATAATCACGCAGAACGGAACGACAACCCGAAATATAGCCAAACCGTGTGTGCTGCCCGCTGTAGGAACCTCGAACCCTACGACTTAATCCCAACATTTTACATTTACCATACATATACCAACCTACAACTCATACGTGTATAAATGCATCTCATGAAACCTCTTCATATACCCTTTTTCAACCATGTACTAAAGTCGTATATTTTCACTCTTCTCTCCTAGGTCACGACGAGAGGCGACGGAGATACAGGCACCAACGCCGGGGGGCGCCATGTTGAGGACATGGACCTCCTTTCGTTTTCGGAGTGATCCCCCTCAGGTGGCAACGCCGCGATGTGCTGCCCAATGTCGCCCAATGTTGCTAACGTTCCGCACCAGCAACACTGTTTGAATTAACCAACCGGCTAAAGTAGCCAACAGCGACACAATCAGCTTTTTAATCGCTTTTCAACCCCCAACGAATCGATATCGCGACCACGGACCGCTCTTCATCATTTAAATTCAATCTTGTATTTACTTATATCTTTAAATGTAATTTCAAATAATTTTCAAAGACCTAGTCTTGTAATTATTAAATGGTCTCAAAGACACTAAGACGATTTGTGTCTAAAAATTTGTACAACAAATCGGCCGAAAATCGCTTCGGCGGTTACAAAGCGCCAAATTAGATATTTCCATTTTCCATTATTTTGGCTTTTTCAGGTTTTCACTATTTCTGCCTTTTATCTAAATTTTTGACTATTTATCGGTTTTTCTCAATTTTTTTGGTCTTTTTCAATTTGTCGTTACTTTTGGCCTCTTTCAATTTTTCACTATTTTTGTCCTTTTTCTCAATATATCACTATTTTTCACCTCATTTCCAGTGTTGGTCTTAATTCTATTTATCACTATTTTTAGTCTTGTTCAATTTTTCACTATTTTTTTACCTCTTTTCAATTTTTCACTATTTTTGGCCTTTTATCTAAATTTTTCACCTTTTTGTTTTTTTTAACAGTTTTTCAAAATTTTTGGCTTTTTCTCGCAAATTTTCACAATTTTTGGCCTTTTTTCTTTTCTGCACTATTTTTTTGGCCTTATTTCCATTCTTCACTAGTTTGGCTTGTTTCAATTTTTCACTATTTTAGCCCTTTCTCTCAATATATCACTATTTTTGGCCTCTTTTCAATTTTTCACTATTTTTGGCCCTTTATCTCAATTTTTCGCATTTTGTTTTTTCACAGTTGTTCAATATTTTTTGGCCTTTTCTCACAAATTTGCCTTTTTTCATTTTTTCACTATTTTTTGGCCTTATTTCCCTTCTTCACTATTTTGGCTTGTTTTAATTTTTCATTATTTTTGCCTTTTTCTCAATATATCACTATTTTTGGCCTCTTTTAAATTGTTCACTAATTTTGGCCTTTTTTTCACTTTTTCAGTATTTTTTGGTCTTAATTCAATTTTCACTATTTTTGGCCTTTTTCCTCTTCTTCACTATTTTTTGGCCTTATTTTCATTTTTCACTATTTTGGCTTGTTTCAGTTTTTCACTATTTTTGCCTTTTATCTAAATTTTGACTATTTATGCGTTTTTCTCAATTTTTTTTGTTTTTTTTTCAATTTGTCGTTACTTTTGGCCTCTTTAAGTTTTTCACTATTTTGCCCTTTTTCTCAATATATCACTATTTTTGGCCTCTTTTCAATTGTTCACTAATTTTGGCCTTTGTTCACTTTTTCAGTATTTTTTGGTATTAATTCAATTTTTCACTATTTTTGGCCTTTTTTCATTTCTTCACTATTTTTTTGACCTTATTTCCATTTTTAACTATTTTGGCTTGTTTCAATTTTTCACTATTTTTGCCCTTTCTCTCAATATATCACTATTTTTGGCCTCTTTTCAATTTTTCGCTATTTTTAGCCCTTTATCTCAATTTTTCGCATTTTGTTTTTTCACAGTTGCTCAATATTTTTTGGCCTTTTCTCACAAATTTTCACAATTTTTGGCCTGTTTTCACTATTTTTTACCTTTTTTCTATTTTTCACTATTTCACTATTTTTTTGGCCTTATTTAAATTTTTCACTATATATGGCCTTTTATCTAAATTTTTCACCTTTTTATCTTTTTTCACAGGATTTCAATATTTTTTGGTCTTTTCTCACAAATTTTCACTATTTTTGGCCTTTTTCATTTCTTCACTATTTTTTGGTCTTAATTAAATTTTTCCCTATTTTTGGCCTTCAATTTCTCACTATTTTTTACCTCTTTTAAATTTTTCACTAATCTCGGCCCTTTATCTCAATTTTCACCTTTTTGTTTTTTTCACAGGTTTTCAATATTTTTTGGTCTATTCTCACAAATTTTCACTACTTTTGGCCTTTTCTCTATATTTCACTTTTTTGGCCTCTTTACAATTGTTCACTACTTGGGGCCTTTTTTAAATTTTTGCCTCTTATCAGTTTTTCACTTTTGTGGCCGTTTTTGAATTTTTCAACTTTTTTGTACTTTTATCACAATTTTTCAATAATTATGGCCTTTTTTCAGTTTTTCATTATTTTTTGGTCTTAATTCAATTTTTCACTATTTTTGGCCTTTTATCTTAATTTTCTCCTTTTTGTCTTTTTTCACAGGTTTTTGATGTTTTTTGGCTTTTTCTCGCAAATTTTCACAATTTTTGGCCTTTTTTTATTTCTGCACTATTTTTTTGGCCTTATTTCCATTTTTCACTATTTTTTTCAATTTTTGCCTCTCTTCAAATTTTCACTTTTTTGGCCGTTATTGAATTTTTCAACTTTTTGCCTCTTATCACAATTTTTCCATATTTTATGGCCTTTTCTCGCGATTTTTCACTATTTTTGGGCTTTTTTCGCCATTTTTTATTTTTAAATAAATTTTTCACTATTTTTGGCCTTGTTCACTATTTCTTACCTCTTTACTATTTTTTACTATTTCACTATTTTTTTATCCTTATTTAAATTTTTCGCTATATTTGGCCTTTTCAATTTTCCACAATCTTTGGCCTTTTATCTAAATTTTTCACTACTTATGGGTTTTTCTCACTTTTTTGGTCTTTTCCAATTTGATGTTATTTTTGGTTTCTTCTTTAAGTTTTTCATTATTTCTCACAAATTTTCAAAATTATTGACCTTTTTTCATTTTTTGACTATTTTTTGGCCTTATTTCCCTTCTTCACTATTTTGGCTTGATTCAATTTTTCACTATTTTTGCCCTTTTTCTCAATATATCACGATTTTAGGCCTCTTTTAAATTGTTCACTAATTTTGTCGTTTTTTCACTTTTTCACTGTTATTTGGCCTTAATTCAATTTTTCACTATTTTTGGCCTTGTTCAATTTTTCACTATTTTTTACCTCTTTTAAATTTTTCACTATTTTTGGCCTTTTATCTCAATCTTTCACCTTTTTGTTTTTTCACAGGTTTTCATTATTTTTTGGCCTTTTCTCACAAATTTTCACTACTCTTGCCATTTTTCTCAATATATCACTATTTTTGGCCTCTTTTCAATTGTTCACTAATTTTGGCCTGTTTTCACTTTTTCAGTATTTTTGGGTTTTAATTCAATTTTCACTATTTTCGGCCTTTTTCCTCTTCTTCACTATTTTTTTGGCCTTATTTTCATTTTTCACTTTTTGGCTTGTTTCAGTTTTTCACTATTTTTGCCTTTTATCTAAAGTTTTGACAATTTATGCGTTTTTCTCAATTTTTTTGGTTTTTTCAGTCTGTCGTTACTTTTGGCCTCTTTAAGTTTTTCACTATTTTTGCCCTCTTTCTCAATATATCACTATTTTTGGCCTCTTTTCAATTGTTCACTAATTTTGGCCTTTTATCACTTGTTCAGTATTTTTTAGTCTTAATTCAATGTTTCACTTATTTTGGCCCTTTTTCATTTTTTCACTATTTTTTTGCCTTATTTCCATTTTTAACTACTTTGGCTAGTTCCAGTATTTCACTATATTTGCTCTTAATATAAATTTTTGACTATTTATCGGTTTTTCTAATTTGTTTTGGTCTTTTTTAATATGTCGTTATTTTGGCCTCTTTAAGTTTTTCACTATTTTTGCTCTTTTTCTGAATATATCACTATTTTTGGCCTCTTTTCAATTGTTCACTAATTTTCACCATTTTTCACTTTTTCAGTATTTTTTTGGTCTTATTCAATTTTTCATTATTTTTGGCCTTGTTCAGTTTTTCACTATTTTTGGCCTTTTATCTCAATTTTCCACCTTTTTGTTTTTTCACAATTTTGCAATATTTTTTGGTCTTTTCTCACAAATTTTAACAATTTTTGGCCTTTTTTAAATTCTTCACTATTTTTACCTCCTTTCAATTTATCACTATTTTTGGTATTTTATCTTAATTTTCACCTTTTTGTCTTTTTCACAGGTTTTCAATATTTTTTGGCCTTTTCTCGCAAATTTTCACAATTGTTGGCCTTTTATCATTTCTTCACTATTTTTTGGCCTTATTTCCATTCTTCACTACTTTGGCTTGTTTCAATTGTACACTATTTTTGCCCTTTCTCTCAATATATCACTATTTTTGGCCTCTTTTCAATTGTTCACTATTTTTGGCCCTTTATCTCAATTTTTCGCATTTTGTTTTTTCACAGTTGTTCAATATTTTTTTTGCCTTTTATCACAATTTCTCCATATTTTAAGACCTTTTCTCGCGATTTTTCACTATTTTTGGGCTTTTTTCACTATTTTTTGGTTTAAAGTCAATTTTTCACTATTTTTGGCCTTGTTCTATTTCTCACTTTTTCACTATTTTTTTATCCTTATTTAAATTTTTCACTTTATTTGGCCTTTTCAATTTTTCATAATTTTTGGCCTTTTATCTAAATTTTTCACTACTTATGGGTTTTTCTCAATTTTTTGGTCTTTTCCAATTTGATGTTATTTTTGGCTTCTTCTTTAAGTTTTTCATTATTTCTCACAAATTTTCAAAATTTTTGGCCTTTTTTCATTTTTTCACTATTTTTTGGCCTTTTCCCTTCTTCACTATTTTTGCTCTTTTTCTCAATATATCACTATTTTTGGCCTCTTTTAATTGTTCACTAATTTTGTCCTTTTTTCACTCTTTCACTGTTATTTGGCCTTAATTCAATTTTTCACTATTTGTGGCCTTGTTCAATTTTCACTATTTTTTACCTCTTTTAAATTTTTCACTATTTTTGGCCTTTTATCTCAATCTTTCACCTTTTGGTTTTTTCACAGGTTTTCATTATTTTTTGGCCTTTTCTCACAATTTTCACTACTCTTGCCCTTTTTCTCAATATATCACTATTTTTGGCCTCTTTTCAATTGTTCACTAATTTTGGCCTTTTTTCACTTTTTCAGTATTTTTTGGTATTAATTCAATTTTCACTATTTTTGGCCTTTTTCCTCTTCTTCACTATTTTTTTGGCCTTATTTTTATTTTTAACTATTTTGGCTTGTTTCAGTTTTTCACTATTTTTGCCCTTTTTCTCAATATATCACTATTTTTGGCCTCTTTTAAATTGTTCACTAGTTTTGTCCTTTTTTCACTTTTAACTGTTATTTGGCCTTAATTCGATTTCTCATTATTGTTGCCCTTGTTCAATTTTTCACTATTTTTGGCCTTTTATCTCAATTTTTCACCTTTTTGTCACAAATTTTAACTATTTTTGGCCTTTTTGACTTCTTCACTATTTTTGTGGCCTTATTTCCATTTTTCACAATTGTTTGGCCTTATTTAAATTTTTCTATTTTTGGCCCTTTCAATTTTTCACTATTTTTGGACTTTTATCTAAATGTTTCACTATTTATGGGGATTTCTCAATTTTTTTTGGTCCTTTTCAATTTGGCGTTATTTTTGGCCTCTTCTTTCAATATTTCAATATTTTTGCCCTTTTTCTCAATACATATTTGGCCTTTTTCATTTCTTCACTATTTTTTTGGCCCTATTTCCATTTTTCACTATTTTTTAAATTTTTGCCTCTCTTCAATTTTTAACTTTTTTGGCCATTACTAAATTTTCAACTTTTTTGCCTTTTATCACAATTTTTCCATATTTTTTGGCCTTTTCTCACAATTCTGCACTATTTTTGGCCGTTTTTCACAATTTTCTGGTCTTAAATCAATTTTCCGCTATTTTTGGCCTTGTTCAATTCTTCACTATTTCTTATCTCTTTTCAATTTATCAGTATTTTTGGCCTTTTATCTCAATTTTTCACCTTTTTGTTTTTTCAAAGTTTTTCAAAATTTTTGGCCTTTTCTCGCAAATTTTTTCTCGCAAATTTTCACAATTTTTGGCCTTTTTTCATTTCTGCACTATTTTTTTGGCTTTATTTCCATTCTTCACTATTTTGGCTTGTTTCAATTTTTCACTATTTTTGCCGTTTTTCTCAATATATCACTATTTTTGGCCTCTTTTCAATTTTTCACGATTTTTGGCCCTTTATCTCAGTTTTTCGCATTTTGTTTTTTCACGGTTGTTCAATATTTTTTGGCCTTTTCTCACAAATTTTCACAATTTTTGGCCTTTTTTCACTATTTCTTACCTTTTTTCTATTTTTCACTATTTCACTATTTTTTTTGGCCTTATTTAAATTTTTCACTATATTTGGCCTTTTATCTAAATTTTTCACCTTTTTGTCTTTTTTCACAGGATTTCAATGTTCTTTGGTCTTTTCTCACAAATTTTCACTATTTTTGGCCTTTTTCATTTCTTCACTATTTTTTGGTCTTAATTAAATTTTTCCCTATTTTTGGCCTTCAATTTCTCACTATTTTTTACCTCTTTTAAACTTTTCACTAATCTCGGCCCTTTATCTCAATTTTCACCTTTTTGTTTTTTTCATAGGTTTTCAATATTTTTTGGTCTATCCTCACAAATTTTCACTATTTTTGGCCTTTTCTCTATATTTCACTTTTTTTTGCCAATATATCACTATTTTGGCCTCTTTTCAATTGTTCACTAATTTTCGCCATTTTTCACTTTTTCAGTATTTTTTTGGTCTTAATTAAATTTTTCACTATCTTTGGCCTTCTTCAATTTTTCACTATTTTTTAACTCTTGTCAATTTTTCATTATTTTTGGCATTTTATCTCAATTTTCACCTTTTTGTCTTTTTTCCACCGGTTTTAAATATTTTTTGGTCC